>WNGS01111181.1:17027777-17044740 GCA_020271785.1 Procambarus virginalis | reverse complement strand
GGACATGTTCATTATGTAAGCAGAATGTTTAAATATTTTAGGTCTTGCTGCAAGTGCATATACATACCCTACATCCTGGTGTGGGGACTTTAATATACAAGATATATTTCAAGGTGAATTGGGGTCAATGCCTGGAAGCACACACTTATCGTAGAACATCAAAAGTGCATGACAGTGTATTTGATAAGGCATAAAGAAACTAGAAGTGTAGATTATTATTACCTAAGCAACATTGCTCAGAGCAAGAATATTGGCAGTGTTTTGACACGTGTAGTTTCTGTATTGCTTTCTTGCCTCTCGAGGTTTGCCATTTTGTGGAGAAAATCAGAAGTCTTTCAAAAATGGCAACTATTTAGGTAACTAGAGCTGCCGAGTGAATTTGACCCTTTCTTGGAAGAACATTTCAAAATGTATGGAAATCCTGAAAGAGGGATTTCTTATTAGTATTTGTGTGCAAATATTTGCATGCAGCATGCAGATTCCACTCAAGACATCTTGCACACAGATAAATTGACATTTACTGTTCAATACATTAAGAGGCGTTACTTCCAAATTTGCCCAAAATATGCAATAAGTGAAAACTCGTTCGATTTCAATCAAACTTTTTTGACAAGTTGTATAGAAAAGGGTTTCACTCTGGTCCAAGTCTCAGCATCGTAGCATAAATAGGAAGGAAGAAAAAATTATTGAATTGTCAAAATTTTTCCAAAATGGTCAAAAATGATTATCAAACAAATGTCAACTAAATCATGTCTATGACTCAACAATCACAATAGCATATATTAAAAACAAATTATAATTAGTTTTTATAAAAAATTTAGTTAATAAAAGTACAATTTTTTTTTATCTATTGTTTATATGGCAATTTGGCATGAAACTTCACACCTGACTGCACGTAAGCCTATCTGTAAGGTGCCAATTTTGGAGGAAATTGGTTGATGTCAACCTCAGCCACAGATGGCAACACCTTACTTATTTTTTGCTTATTGAACGTTTGTTACTTGAAATAAATATTTCATTTTCTATTCAATTTACATGAAACTTACACCTTATATGTAAGTTTTGTCTTTAAAATCTTAAGGAATCATTTTTTTTCCAATTTCATTTATTGATTTTATAAATAGCAATAAACATGATATATTGCCTAATTTTGGGGGGAACTTCTATAGGAAGGAATTTTCCAAAACGTCTTTGACTATTTGTATTAGGAAACCTAAAGACGTTTTGGAAAATTCCTTCCTATAGATCCTTTATTATATGCTAATATGTCAGAAAAGTGTCATAGAATGATTATATCTGAAAGGTGCGATTGTAAACTTACACTTGAAAATGGTGTAAAATTCGTTGAAAAAAAAAAATCTCTTACTATTTGGCTACAGTACTGAAACTTAAAACAATTGCAGCCATTTTCATATACAACTAGTCAAAAAATAATGGTTGACATAGAACAACTTTTAAGTTTCCATAAATAACACCTCTTTAAAGGCTGCGATCCTGTGGAACGTTTCTTGATGTTCGTCCCCATCTTTTCTCGTGGAGCAAAGGATCTAACTAGTGGATTTTCTTAACGAGAACTAAATTCCACTATCAAGCTGCAGTGATCAGATAATGTCACAAATGTGTTTCTGGATGATATACTGTACTGGATTGCAAGCATAGATTCATCTACTTAGCACTTTACGCTTTGGGCGCAGCGTAAAAACGAGAGTGAACCTGTGCTTTCGGCGTCGCGCGCTTAAGCGGTAGGAGCGAAAAGTGTATACTCTTCTTACTGTCCTGACACTAATTGTAGACCTACGTATTTAAATTTGGTATCACTGTGTTCGCAATAGAATTCTCTATAAGACATACATATAAAATACTGCCAAACAGAAACTGTTTGAAACAGTTCAAACAGAAACAGAAGCTCTCGCCAAACTGTTTGGCGAGAGCGCCAAACAGCAACAAATGTTTCCACTCTCTTAATGATTGCGATGACCACATTTATCCTACATCATTGATTATGGTATCATTGGAACCGCAATAAAATTCTCTATACGGACATATGCATATAATATAGAATCAATGTCGCAACCAACCCACAAGACGGTTGGAAGTGGCTGAAGTGTTACCCGCGGCGGCATATCGGCACCATACAATTGTTATACCAAGATGAATCACTGCCATGCCGTTTTCTTTAATAAGCTCTTTGGTTATTAGAAAAAACGTAAATTTCATGGTGAACATTTGAGACTAACTAAAAGAAAATCGCATAATACATAAAATTTATACAATTATTTACCATTGGACGCCAGCCAGCGTCCAGAGGGCAGAATCAGGAAAAAAGATTGGACGCTAACGATCGTCCGCTAAGCGCGAAAGTGTTAATGAGTTTGCCATCTATGTCCCCTGAGATTGATATAGCCTGAACTTGGTGGTGGTAGTTACTTTGGGCATAAACCCCACTCTTGTTTCATGTTGTAGCCTTTCGGCTATTTTCCTGCTGTGCCTTGCAGCGTTTGTGGGAAATTAGAGTATACCTCGGATATACAGAATGCAGCATTTGACCGTTCCCAAGGATGTGACCCAAAACAGTCTACTAACATAAAGGTTCATAATCATTGCTAGGCGAACAGATGCAATGGGTGTAAGGAGACTTGCCCATATGTCTCGCCCTGCCTGGGATTAAAAGCAGCAGCAGTGTGTTGTCTACAGACTGTCAAATTCTATGACTTTGTTCAGCATCTGTGTTCATTTTTGCAGGTTCTACTCATTGCATGAATGTATTAGATTGCTGAAATAGAGGGAGTACAGAGAACACATACGGCATACATAAATGCGATAAAGCATCTAAATTATTGGAATAGTCTCAAAGCTCTCCAAATGTACTTGCTAGAAAGACGACGAGAGATATCAAATAATATACACATGGAAAATACTGGAGGGCCAGGTCCCAAACCTATACATTAAAATAACATACTGGAATGAACGATATGGAAAATGCAGAATAGAACTAGTGAAGAGCAGGGGTGCCATAGGCACAATCAGAGAACACTGTACTGTATAAACATCAGAGGTCCACGGTTGTTCAACATCCTCCCAGCGAGCATAAGAAATATTGCCGGAACACCGTGGACATCTTCAAGAAAAAACTAGATAGTTTTCTCCAAGGAGTGCCAGACCAACCCCGTGGGTCTGCAGGCCACTGCAGCAACAGCCTAGTGGACCAAATTCACAAGACAAGCCTGGCCTGCCAGACTTGGAGTAGAACAAGATGCTGTTCATGCTTTGTATGGGGGGGGGGAGAAATAAAACGTGCACTGGATTTGCTATCGGCTAACAATGGACAGTGTTCAAGGCGAGAGGCAGAAAGATTGAGCACCAAAAAAAAAAACTGGAAATGCTCAATTCTTTGGGATGATATGCTAGAATGAACAGAACAAAAAAAAGTTCCTGCAATCAAGGATTTTTTTTTTTCTTCTTAATCTTCTTAAGTCTATGAAAACCTATCTTTAGGAAACTAGAGAGAAATTTAGTGAATATGAATTCAATGGCAGGAGAATGTGTGTAGATAAAGATTAGTGATGGGGAAAATGGTAACGAAAACGAAGTGTGCATCTTATTAGATATGATGGATTAGCAATAGGTACTTCTCATTAAAACTGAAAAATTCAAGGTGGAAACTTTCCTCCCTATTTTGGACACTAATCTTTGAACTGATTAAATGTGCAGAGGCTTGTTGACAGATTGGAAGCCTGTTTTCTTTCTTCAGTGAATTTGAAAACATTGCTTCTGATGCACTAAAGTGTGAACATCTGGCTAGTATGTATCACAAAGACCAGAATTATGATGACATTTTAAATGGATGTGAGCATGTCAAGCATTACATGGCTCTGAAAATTGACATCCCCCTGCACTGTACACACAAATAATTTTGGACAATTTGAAATCTGCATTCCTGAATGTTGTAATTGCACCCAGTGTTCATGTGCATGATGGTTGACCAACTCTACAGGAGAATGTTCTTTTCAAGACTGAAATTTATAACAAAAAATCCTTGTAGCACAATGGGGCAGCATTGTTTGAACTGGCTTTGACTCGTGTGCAGGGAAAATTAGCTCCTGAAGACCATCGAATTCAAGTCGGTAATAAATCAAATCTCCGCAAAGAAATGCTGCAAATGCTCGTGTAATAAGTTTGTAGAAATTTCATACTGTACCATCAAATCTGTGTAGCTTACCGAGTATTGATGTTTTCAAACCTTGTGTATTGTTCAAATGTTTTACTATATAGCATGGGTTTTTAATGTTTTAACACCAGGTTTGTTAGTGCCAATAAAATAAACGTTTAATATTATTGACCATTTACTTTTTATTCCTTTGAGTGGTTGTCGTAGGGGCCCCAGTACACAGGTTTGTCCAGGGACCCGTGATGCTGTTAGGACGGCCCTAATCCTATCTAGGTAAAGTGTCAGGTCATAATTTTTTTGCTGCCACTAGAGCAATTTCCCTCTAATGGCAGGAATAACTGTATCCATACAGTCTCCAAATAATAAGAAACTTTTGAGTTAGGGGGGGTGAGGACTGGAAGAAAAGTGGTCCTGGTGCACAGCTATGCTAATACTTCCATATACACACTTGACATAAAAGGTGGCGGCCAAAACGTTATGACAGTGCTGGGAAGACGGGACACCACAAGCGTAGCTCATCAGTTCTCAAAGAGCATCTCTTCCCAGTTCTACATAGTGGCTTGTCTAGCTTGAAATCGTTCCACTCACCTGGGCTGTTTGGGTATCAAACTGTAGGCCACGCTCGTCTGAAGCGCGCGCACTATTAAATGGGCTATGAGCAGTGTTAAAAAGGAGTGTTTCCACAGCAGCATCCTGTGCCAAACTGGAATTTTTGACTTTGAGAAAGTAGAAAATTCCAGTTTGGCAGCAGGATGCTGCTTTTGGAAACTTTCCTTTTAAGCAGACGAGGAGTCACAATAACGTGCCTAAAATATGTTGACCAAACCACAGTATTAAAAGGAAAGGCTGCTTAAAAGTTCCTAGTGTCGGCCTCGTGCGCGTGAAGTCCACGGTTCGAGATCCATATAGCCCAGGTGACTGGAATGTTTATTTCAACAGAAGTGTAGATGACAATTTATTTGAAACTGTTGCTCCAAGTTGCTTACGTTTGACCTTTTGAAAAAATTATCCAGATTGACATCCTCCAAATTCATCAGTATTTTAAGTTTTGATGATCTTGCCTGGTTTACAGTGCTAGCCCTGTGGCCTTCAACAGAGATGGCTGCTTTAGAATGATTTTTGTTGCCTGGTGTTGCACTTTCTCCAGAGTAATTGAATCCTGAAGATCAGGTAAATGAGATTTTTACCTATAAATAACTGGTTGATACACACCCATTAACAACTGGTTGATTTAGTTGATACCCATGTCAATTTTATACTTCACGCAGACTGCCTCACTTGTAGTTGCAACCCCCTTTCTCAGGAGGCAGCAGATTGCCTGGCATCGTTGTCCTGCATTGGTGAAACCCCAGTCTAGCTCTCCAAAAATGTGTGCTTAACCCTTAAACTGCACAATGCGCCTGCAGGCTCACGTCTGGTTTGCGCAACGCGCCTCTGGGTTATTTGTATTTTTCACGTTCCATTCAAAACTCCCGCAGCTACATGGGGTTCACATCAGCTTCCTCAGGGCTCTCGTAAACAGACGCCATCTTTAAAAAAAATCGTGGTCCACATTCCCTGGTGTGGTAGCCTCAGTTAGTGTGAGTAACAAGGCCGGCACACACAGCAGGAGTGCACAGCACTGCTGTTCAGCGTGTGACCACAGCATCGCCTAATAATGTCAAAATATATATATAACTTGTATTATTTAGCCATGATAGTGTTTTAGAAGAGCCTGAGTGTGATAATGACTGAGTACAATGTTCACATATCAGTGATTCAATGCTGTTCACGATGTTCACAGCGCTAGCCACAGCACCACAGCATTATTTCGTCCATCTAGGAATCTTCAAATGATTTCTTAGGTTCCTTTTCAAAATAAACTTGTAGTCAATTATTCATTTACAGGAATTAGTGACCAGGATTGTGGTTATAATTAGCGTTGTGTGTAGTATTGTGGAAGGAAGAATTTTGGTGAGGGAGGGAGGAAGAGAATTGAGGCAGCCACTCTTGTTTTGCTCACCATACTAGCTTAGTGGTTCGCTATGGGCAACACATATGTACATATGTATATACAGTGTGTATATAATGTAATAACAGCAACAGGAGAATGTTGAGAGGAGCTATTTTGGTGAGGGAGGTTACGTAGTAATCGTAGCGTCGTCTGCTGTGATTTTTCATGCAGTGTATGGTGGCAACTGTACTGTTTGGACACAATACCTACTTACTTGCATAGTTCTGGTAAATAAAACATGTAGATAGGTATATATAACATGTGTAATAAGAACAATAACAGAATGGCGGGAGGAGCAATGTTGGCGAGTAAGATGTTGGAGTGAGGGAGACTGGCTGGGTGTGGCTGCTCTCACTCGAGGTGTTCTGAGTGTGTTGATGGTGAATGTATATAGTGTGTGACTATAGTGTGTAAATAATTGTATATATACATAAATTAGCATGATACATAGTAAATATGTGCAGCATATGTGTACAAAAGTGTCTTGCACATAAGTGTCTTCGGACAGTACAGATGTTTTACTGCCATAATACAGTGTACATGTTCATTATATATAGGATTAGCATGTAAAAACAAATAAATGTATTTGGAACTGTGCGCAAAAAAAAAAAGAACAAAAAATATATATCGCGGAACTGTGCACAAAAATGAACAAAATATAATCACGCGCCCCATCACGGGCGCCCTGTTGTCCCCGGGAGCGTACGTCACGGGCTAATGGGGAATGATGACGTCACGCGCCAACTTACGGACCCCATAGCAGCCAAAGTAAGCACAATTTCAATTTTTTTTTTACATACCCATACTGAGGGAAGGGTTTTGACACTTCAAAAAAAAAAAAAAGTTTTTCCAGATAATTTATTTCCTGTGCACTGCGGGGTGTCATATTTGGAGGCAACGCAGTTAAGGGGTTAAATGCCAGCAGTGCCTCGATAATTCTGCACCATGTGACTGGAGGATAGTGAGTTAAGATGCCACAAGGATATTAAATATATTGTAGAGGCCCAGTGCCATTCCATCCTCTAGATTCATTAATGGATCCCCTTGTGGTCATCGTGTAGTCGGCCTCTCATGTCAGGAGCGCCTGACAGCTGGGTGGACAGCGCTTCGGATTCGTAGTCCTGAGGTTCTGGGTTCAGTCCCCGGTGGAGGCAGAGACAAATGGGCAACATGTTTCTTTCACCTGATGCCCCTGTTACCTAGCAGTAAATAGGTACCAGGGAGTTGACAGCTGCTACGGGCTGCTTCCTGGGGGGGGGGGGGTGGATAACAAAAAGGTCTGGTCGAGGACCGGGCCGCGGGGACACTAAGCCCCGAAATCATCTCGAGATACCTCAAGATGTAGTTGAAATCACTTTTAATAGTAGATCCCTTTAGTCTCCCATTTGTAGAATGAATGTGGAATGTATTCAGGAATGCATCCCCTCTCCGCACCTCTGCAATAGGTGTTGGAATTTTGGGCATGGTCTCTTGCGATGCAATAGCGAGGCGAGAGTCTACCCCATGTGTAGTCCCAAGTCATTCAAAGTGTTCTTTTTCTCCTCAGCCCCACTGCCTCATTGGTGATGCCAACCCTGCCTGGTTTTCTCATGCATACACTACAATTTGAGGAAGCTATTCACAATTTAAAACATGATTGGATGCTTTTCCTGAGGCAAAACTAGGTGCAATGCCCTATCTTTTTCTGACACGATGTAATTGTGTGTGTGTTTGCATCACTTTTCCCACCTTTCACCCCTTCCTCAACTCCATAACTGTTTTCAGACCTTGGATGCCAATAACTCGAGCAGCTCCCAGTCTTTCACTCTTCTACATTCAGACCCTGAGAATCTTCCTTACAGTTCACCACCTGGTATGTCCACCCTCTGCTCCCAGTCTTCTGCCGTTCAGTTCAGCGTCACCTCTCCGCTTCCTTCCTCTTCTGTCCCCCGTGGCCTTCCCTTGTTAGCCCCTTCCCCGTCTTGGCTCCACAACACCTGCATCTCCCAGCTGACATCCATCATCCTCCCGGTCATTTTCGCATTATCTGCTCTTTCTTCCTCACCTGCCGAGACTGTGGAGGCTGTTGCACAGTGCCTTGATGCTGCAGTCACTTGTCCTTCGGTAGAATCCTTGGTGACGATAGCTTTGATATCACTTGCCATATGCACTTTTGATTATCTTGCANTGTGTTATGCTCTCAGAATAGCATATGATCTTTATTTCATAGATTTAGAATATAGGTTTACAGTTTAGTTTACTGTAAAAAAAGTCAATGTGACATTTTAAATGTGCCAAATTTAGACAAAAATTTATAACTCCAAATGTTTGGGTTTTGAAAAAATACATTCTAATAGGATTGTAGAACACAGCTGTGCACAACAGAACCAACGCATTACTTTATCTCGACGCGACCGAATAGTATGTCTCCAAATGCATTTGTAAGGAACATACAGATTCAGAACACCCTCCCAGTTCAGCCTCGGTTAGAGCCTTAACCCTTTAATCAGTTATACATTCCCCAAAACTGTCAAATTCAGCAGACAGTTTTCCAGTCATCACATTTTTTAAATTTTTTACACTGGATTTTTTAAACAGACTGGATTTTTTAAACCGATCAAAGTTGAGACTTGTTTGAGATAATTGAAGTTAATGTTATCGACAATGAATAAAGTACAGTACTGCTACTTAAGTTCTATTCATTAATTTTTTTGTATGTTTAAAACATTGTTTGGCATTTGTACTCGAATGTGAAAGTTGTAGGTCAATGTGTTGGAATAGTAAGAAAAAAATAACCCCAAAAAAAACAATGTCGGGATAATTATAATGATTTAGGGGATAAAGATGTGTACTTGGTGTGATAAAAGCCCTAATCTGGTACCTAATCATCAAAACAACCTAAAGAAACAAAGAAAGTACAGTAGTTTCAAATCAGTGAAAAATTGGCCTAAATAATGCAAGTCCCAAGTTCAGCCAGTTGTGACAATGAAATTGGTCAACAATTGAATCAATCTTCACATAGTTAGGATGGTATGTGCTCTCCAGGATGTAGAGGTTACACCAAATCAGGTAATAAAAAATAAAATTGTACATTGGACATTTGGACAAAAAAAAATTTGGTTTAAGTAAGATACTAACATTGGGCAATGAATTTTTCATAGATAGAGCATAGATAGAGCATATGTTTAATCATTATTATGTATTACTCGGTAATGCTTTAAAGGCACCAGCTTTTCGGATGGATTACGAGAACTTTCAAATCCAGGGATCCCATCACAATGGTTGTACTCACTTGTGTTGTCCCGTCTTGAGTACTGCTCAGTACTCACTTCCCCCTTCAGAGCAGGAGAGATTGCTGAAAAGAGGGAATACAGAGAAACATATACGGCACGCATAGACGAGATAAAACATCTAAATTATGGGATCGTCTCAAAGCTCTTCAAATGTACTCTCTAGAAAGGAGACTAGAGAGATACCAAATAATATACACATGGAAAATACTGGAGGGCCAGGTCCCAAATCTGCACAGTAAAATAACAACATACTGGAGTGAACGATATGGAAGAAAATGCAAGATTGAACCAGTGAAGAGCAGAGGTGCCATAGGCACAATCAGAGAGCACTGTATAAAAATCAGAAGTCCGCGGTTGTTCAACGTCCTCCCAGTGACTATAAGAAATATTGCCGGAACAACCGTGGACATCTTCAAGAGAAAACTGGACTGTTTTCCAAGAGAAGTTCTGGACCAGCCGGGCTGTGGTGGGTATGTGGCCCTGCGGGCCGCTCCAAGCAACAGCCTGGTGGACCAAGTTCTCACAAGTCGAGCCTGGCCTCGGGTTGGGCTTGGGGAGTAGAAAAACTCCCAGAACCCCATCAAGGAAGCAAGCAAGCTTCATATCCACTTTATGGGCACTTACTACTATTCTTTGTGCATTGGACATGTGCTTGTATCTCATTATTACTGCATTATCCCTTAGTTCCAGTTAATAGGAGCTGTTCTCGTTATCAACAAAACGTTCTTCTTTTTAAAAAAATTTGTCTAAAATCCACTTCTGAAAATATTGGGATGAAAGTTTCACGACGCTGAAGCCAATAAGTTGGAGATTTATTTAACATTTAATATTAATTTTCATAAAATTTTAATATTTTTTTGCCCAGCCTCAGCTTATACCCCCATTTACAGCCCCGGCTGTAGCAGCTTTAGGGCAATATCCCTCTAGCAACAAGATGTTAACTAAGAATGTAAATTCTCAGTACCGAGTGTTACACTCCTAGTCGGTTATACTAATGTTTAGGAACTAGCTTTTATCGTAATTAATACTTACTGAAAGCAAAGTGACTTACAAAGGTGAAGTGGGGAGTGGTTAGTAGATGGGACATTACCCAGACTTGTGCAAATGGTAATTTGTATGATAACCTGTACTGTATTTTTTTTATTTAAAAATTTATATAAAACAAGTAAAAGTTTAGGAAAAATGGCCAATATATATAGGTACATTAGTTTCCCATGGTAGGCTAAAAAAAAAATTTACCCACTGCTATAAAGAAAAAGCTCCTTCTGGACACCAAAATAAGGGTATTGTTTTTAATTTCTTAGCCTATTATGACTAAACTGAAGCATTGGATTTGCTTCATTTTTCTTTAACTTTACTTTCTCTACTAATTTATATACAAAGTTTGTAGTAAAATTGTTCTTATTCCAATTTGCCTAACTAAAGGTATGATGTTAAGAAATTAAAATTTGTATTTATACGAGAATACAAAAACTGATAGGGGCCAGGTGGACTGATAGGGGCCAGGTGGATGTACACCGAAACTTCCTCACACAATTTATTTATGTGCATAATCTTCATGGTAAATGCTCTAACTTTTCCTAATGAATCATCATACCATGAAAAGAATGGAGAAAAAAATTGGCTTCAAATTGCTAAAACTATCTTATGTCACCAATTGATATTTTATGCATTATGGTCTCAGAATGGTATATAATCATTTTCCTTTGGGGCAATTTTTGTTTTAAGAGTATAGTTTCCTGTAAAACATGTTTTGAATGTGGCCATCCAAATATGTGCAAAATTTCTACGCAAAATATATACAACTCCAAACTTTTTATGACTAAACGATTCAAAGGAAATCCTTAGACCTAAGAACTTTGCACATGTGTAAGAATGGTGAGAATGTCAAACTGAATTTTTAGTAGTCTCAAAGTAGAAATTCTTGCTTTAGAGATAATTGAAGTTATTGACACAATATGGGTAGTTTTAATTAATTAATTTTCTTGTATGTTTTAATAAACATTGCTTGGCATTTGTACTCGAATGTGTGTTGAAAAGGAGTAAAGAAAAACCAAAAAGAAAAAAATATAGGGATACGTTAGGGATAACACTGGTGCCCCTTAACTGTATAACAGTAGGTTAGACACATGAACGAGATTGGGTGGCTATAAATAGAAGCTGCCCCATATGGGTCAATAGGCCTTCTGCTGTTACCTTCATTCTTACGTTCTTATAACAAAATATACATACTGTATTGCACTAATTTTATTGCCCGTACAGGTATATGTGATAAGGCCCTTATCTGGTCCTCATTCATCAATACAACCTAAATAGACAGAGAATAGTTTGAAATCTGTAAATAAATCGGCAAAAAAGTTATAATTTCTGCCACCTGTGGCTGATTAACATGTTGACCAATTTCATGCCAACTTCACATGCTTAGTGCAGGTTATGCATTTTCAAAGGTTTAGAAATCACAAGAAAATCTGCATAGAAAAAAAAGGGGGGAGGGGTTGTCAGCTTTTCACACAAAGGGACATAAGAAATATTGCCATTGGGCAATGTATTTATTATATATATAATTAAATACAGCATAACATACTCATTGTGAAATCTGGTCATCCAGGTGGCACCAGCTGCATATCCATTTTATAGACCCTCGTTTCTACTTCTTGTCTTTGTGAATCGGACAGGTGCTTGCACCTCTATCCCCGATTGCCAGTAAAATGGTGTTATTGTTATCAGTACCAGTTGCTGCCCGTCGCGCACGCATTTATTTTTTAAAAATTCGTAAAAATCCATTTCTTAACATAGTGGGATGAAGTTTTCATGACGCTGATGCCAAATAACGGGAGATTTGTTTAACACTTCCGCTCGTTAACGACGCAGTATGGCATCAAAATGTTTAAAATTTGGCCAGCTTTTGACCTGGCTTTGGGAAGGGTGTGCCACGGTATTGGACTACATTCATATACTCGTGTAGAGAATTTTATTGCAAACACATTGATATTAAAATAAGACCTAGGACGAGAATTGACATAACAAAATTGAAAGTGTGAAAATGGATTCGAAAACCACTCACTCCCAAGGTGCACCTTGGGGTGGTCTGGCGCTCGCTCGCCCAGTGAGCGAAAGTTTTTAAAAAAAATTTCACTTTTTCATACTTGAAAAAATACTCCTCGTGCACCTGGAACCTTAAGGGTAACTGATAAAAATTGTCGCTTTACTTTTTTTGGTCTGAACATAAAGATTGCGTCTTGGAGAGACCAGGTAACTCCTTCCAAATCATGTTGGGCATATCACATTGCTACTTCCAATATAACAAATGCATTTGTTACCACTTGGCATTACATTGTCATTATTTTCATACGCACATTTAGAAGACGTCTCAATAATTAAAATTTGGTAATAGCAGTAAACCATGACTAATTTTTGAACAAGTGTCAGGGTGATTGTTTCCCCTCTAGCAATTATAGGCCCTGATGGCTTCACTGATTTGTCAGAACATGGTATTTGTCCCAAGAGATGCAATGGTTGCAGGTGCAACCAAATGTCTGCAGACATCTGGAATTCTGCATCTAATATGTATGAAGTTTCTCAGAGGAATGGTCCATACACAACTAAAACTTGGTTGCTTTCAATAGAGGTTTGCAGTGGAATTGTACACTTCTCAGTTTTGCAGTTTCACCCCATATCTTGGAAGTTTTTTTAAATCTCAAGATTTTGCATTTCTATTGCTGCTTTGCATGTTGTGTGCTATAGTCAACTAAACACAAGTCTGCACTAGCACTTATTTAGGCAGTCCTCTTGGTACATTATAATTATCTAACAAGGACTTCTTATTGCTCCTTTTTATTTATTGTTCGCCACTTGCCCTTTGATTCTTTAAGTTCGTATTTTCCCATAATTTAGAGGTATACTCTGATAACAGTAAGAAGTAATTTCCACCCAAAGCATTGGTTGTGGCAGGGGTGGCCGTCTTAAAAGTAGCAAGCATTTCTGCAATAATTTCCTCTTCACTTCAATGCCATGCTTTCCTCTGTTCTTAACTGCATGCATTCTTATTTGCTGCTGCTTGGGATGTTAATCATAATGCACTAATCTGTAAATGCACTCACCTCCCAGGTTTGGGTAGAGTTATTACAGTAAGGAGGAATGGGGTTCTTGCCTCCATTAAAATGGTGGACGTTGAATAATGTACAGTATTTACAATTGTTTTCACATAAAAATGTATGTAGGTTTGTCTGCAAAGTCATGGGATATGAATCCAGTTAATTATGCATTAAACATTCCAGTTGTTTTAATTAAAATATTGTATTGCTGATACCTACTTTGTGTAACTTCGGGGATCAACAGCGCCGCAGCCCGGTCGGTCATCTGGTCAACCAGGCTGTACGACGTGGCTGCTTGCAGCCTGGTTGATCAGGTATTCTATGGAGGTGTTTGTAGAGTTCTCTTAAACTGAGAGGTCAGCCAGTTATACCTCTAATGTGTAGTGGGAATGTGTTGAAAAGTCTTGGCCCCCTGATGTTGATAGTTTTTCCTCAGTGTACCTGTTGCACCTCTACCTTTCAACAGGGGTATTTTGCATTTCCTGCCATGCCTACTGGTCTCGTGTGATGTTATTTGTGTTCATATTTTAACCAGTCATAATAGTAACATTTGATAAAATACCTATATCTTTATTCATGGATGTCTAGTGCAAGCTGATCAGCTATTCTTTAAAAAAAAAAAAGTCCTATGGAAATTTTCCACTTAATTTTATACCAACATGGGATTTCCCAATGCATTGAATATCGTGTAGTAAAAACAATATATTTACTTGCCTGGGAGCTTTGTTACTAAATACCTTTTCAAATTTGAATTAATAAACATGCTTATTATATAAATACAAAAGGGGGTTAGTATTTATTTAATAGCTCAGCTAGATATTTACTGTGACTTGGCTAGAAATTATATATACCATCCTACTGTAGTTCTGCAAACAGCACTTGGGGAAATCAATAATTAGTGATACAATGCAAAAACAATACTGTAACAATGCAAACATTGGAATAGCCAGGAAAATAAATTGGATATCGAGAATCTTCAAAGCAAGGGAAGCCTCATCAATAATGATACTGTGTTCTTTTATGGAATATTGCTGCCTCTTTCATCCTCTTCCACGAGAGGTAAGATTGTAGAGCTGGAAAGTATAGGTATATTGATGACACGAAATCTCATATTAGACTTTAGGATCAGGTTCCAAATCTACATAATAAAATTATAATAGTATTGTGGGACAAACTATGGGGAAAGTTAGTTTAGTCGCAAGATTGATTTAATTTGAACCGTCAGGTTCCTGGCAACCCCTCTACCTATTTTTCTTTAGATGTTGCTTCCATTTATGAAATTAATTATAAATGTAATTGCAGCTATTCATACCTCATATTTTCCCATGCTCAAGACCAATTTCAATGAGAAATATTTATTTCAACCTAAATGATGCACCGCTCCCACGCCCCAGCCTTGAAACCTCAATAACAAAGGGGAAGGTGTATATGTATGTAAACAAAAAATGTTAACATCTTGAAATGGAAAAAGACCCATAGGATTTGAAGTATGCTCAACTTTTCCAAAGGCCTCAACTCTTGTTAAATGAAATTGGATTAGAAAAAGTTATTTTCAATTAACGATGAAAACTGTTAAAATTGTTTTTGGCGTCATATTATGAGTTGTTATTCATACCCCTGATGTTTCCCATGCTCTTGGCTAATTTTATTAAACAATTTAAATTTTAAACCTCGTTACAAAGCAGAGGGAAAATAGATACTCGAGAGCAACATCAGAGGTCTGAGACTGTTCAGCACTCTTCCACAACACATAAGGGGCATAACTGGCTGAACCTTCAGTGTTTGAAGGAAAACTAATATAAACACTTCGAAAGGATACCTCATAAACCAGGCTGCAAGCAGTCATGTCCAATAGCCTGGTAGACCAGACCATCCATCAACCAGGAGGCCTGGTCAGAGACTGGGTCATGAGGACATTGATCCCCTTACCGCAAGGTAATCATACGATAGACAACTTTCTCATAGGTCTGTGAACTCTGATCCTGCTTGCTAAACAAATGCCCATAAACTTCTTTGGCCAAGTGGTTATTTTGAGATGATTTCGAGGCTTTTTAGTGTCCCCGTGGCCCGGTCCTCGCCAAGGCCTCCACCCCCCAGGAAGCAGCCCGTGACAACTGACTAACATCCAGGTACCTATTTTACTGCTAGGTAACAGGGGCATAGGGTGAAAGAAACTCTGCCCAATGTTTCTCGCTGGTGCCTGGGATCCAATCCAGGATCACAAGTCCAGTGTGCTGTCCGCTCGGCCGACCGGCTCCCCGACCGGCTCCCTGACCGGAGTCGTAAATGTGGGGGAGTAAATCTGGCATGGAATGTGGGTTACAATAGATTCATCGAATCGAGGTTGCACTGTAATAGGATACAAGTTTCTCGCCATCATTCAACAGGTGTTGCACTTTGTGGGGACCAAATTATGGAGATGATTGTGTTCAGGTTACTTAAAAATCACTTGGCCAAACAAATGACAGCATTATCTTAAAGCTAAAATCTTCGTTGCCATTAGTGAATTGTCAATATTTGTGTGGCTTTACCATCAGATACTACTTATGGATAAGGTGTTGTATATGCAATGAAAAGGATATATAACAAGTTTATGCTCAGTGATGCATTGGTCTTAAACTTAATTCTAAAATAATCTTATTTGAAAGTGTTAATTTACAACCAGGCAAAAGCTTGGAAACAAGTCAGAAACAAACTAAGCTTAAGGGCCATGGAATACCTGGTTGATGGGGTTCTGGGAGTTCTACTCCCCTAACCCCGGCTCGAGGCCAGGCTTGACTTGAGAGTTTGGTCCACTAGGCTGTTGCTTGGAGCTTAGCTTAGGCCCACATTTTCACCACAACCCGGTTGGTCCTATACTCCTTGGCGGAAACAATGTAGTTTCCTCTTAAAGATGTCCACAGTTGTTCCGGCAATATTTCTTATCTTTATCTTTGATATCTTTATTAAAAGTTAGAAATTTCTTTTGTACTATGGATAATCTTTGTTTCTATCCCTCCCTCCCCTCTCCCTCTGTTCCCTTAACTATGTTGAAACTTAGGGGCAGGGCCTAGCATGTACTCACATCGACAACTAGTGAAGACTTTAGATTTGGACTAATACTAAACATTGTTCAAGTGCCATATTCTGTGTAGTGACTAGCTTAACACAACCTAACCTGCTAGACATTTATTTTATCATGTACATAACGTAATAAGATCCTTAATACTGTAATACACAGAATACCACCTCCAGACATTTTAGACAACTTCTCTTCAAAGGTAAGTAAAGATTAAAATTATGTACACATTTAGTTGTGTTTAAAAGTATTAGCCAAAACATTTTGTACTATAAAAAGGTCATGTGGCAATTCATAAACCTACACATTTAAAGGGATACAAATAATTATTTAAATATGTATATCGACACAAAATAGAACTCGAAACAGTGGAATAAA
>WNGS01111181.1:17017202-17027677 GCA_020271785.1 Procambarus virginalis | reverse complement strand
TGGGCTACTGATTGCTCAGTGCTCCTAAATTTTTAATCCCGCTCCTGCAACTTTTTATGCTATTAATATCATTTAAGCTAATTTGGGCTACTAATGTTAAGATAGTGAATGATTTATTATTTATGCATTTATAATGTAACGTGTGTAAATAACAGCGGCGTCCAACTGCCTGGTTGACCAGACCACGAAAGCTCGACCTAGATTAACGAAGCTCCATGTTGTTGTTATAGATTCAGCTACTCAAAACAAGTTCCAAGTAGCACGGGCTATGGTGAGCCCGTAGTGAACTTACCTGGCACAGGAGCGGGGCAAGTAGCACGGGCTATGGTGATCCCGCAGTGGACTTACCTGGCACAGGAGCGGTGCTGTGTGAAGAAGCTCCATGTATTTCTTCGTAAGTGTGCTACGAAGGTTCTTAAGTACCGGCTAAGTATGACTGCACACATATATATAATAATAAAAAACGTGATCATTAGATAACTAATATTCTAATATTTGCTGCGTGAAGAATGATTTACCAGGTAAATTAAGCTTCATGCAGAAAATATTAATAAGTTATTCAATTACCACTTTTGTATCATACACATGCAGCGATAATATTAAAAAAAATCATTAAATCATGTAGTGCTACTCTATGTATTATAATATATTGCTCAGACAACTGTATCAGCCGCTAAACAAAATATTGGCTCCTTTAATGATAAATTCGCTACTTTTAGAACCATCACCTCGCTACTTTCAGCAATGCGGATCTGGCAACCGTGAGAGTCAGTGGTGTAGCCGCTGATTGGTCGAGAGAAGCTGTGTTCTGAGTCTGCCAGCTCCTCATGTAAGCATATTACAGTATACTGTATTTACTAGACACAGTGCTGATAAAAAAAGTTTACGTGTTATATGTATATACGGTGGCTGAAGATGAGTTGCAGGCAATGTATATTGCGGGCGACGGGTTGCAAGTGTAGCGTCAGCAAGTGTGAGTTGAGTGGTCGTGTCTCTTACGTGATCCCAGGACACTCCCTGCAGGCGCTACTCCTTAGTGTCTGCTAACTGTGAGCACTTCATTGGTTGCGTTTTAGTTGAATTAGTTTATTAAGGACCGAATACCTGCCCTGAGAGTGACTTAGGACCCTGGACCTTAATCATCAGGGCAAATGGGGGGGGGGGGGATGACCTTTTTTTTTTTTTTTTTTTTTTTTTTTTTTTTTTTTGAGATATATACAAGCGTTGTTACATTCTTGTACAGCCACTAGTACGCGTAGCGTTTCGGGCAGGTCCCTGGAATACGATCCCCCGCCGCGAAGAATCGTTTTTTCATCCAAGTACACATTTTACTGTTGCGTTAAACAGAGGCTACAGTTAAGGAAATGCGCCCAGTAAATCCTCCCCGGCCAGGATACGAACCCATGACATAGCGCTCGCGGAACGCCAGGCGAGTGTCTTACCACTACGCCACGGAGACTGTAAGACCTTTGACAAGCCGCTGGCTTCCTGTCCTTGTCGAAGCATCTAGAGTGTTAGTCAGGTAAATTAATGTTCTATTAAAGTAAACAATGGACATTTGTGCTAAAAAAGTTACTATTTATAGTAATTACAATTCTTTAACCCCAAGGACAGTGTGTGTGTGTGTGTAATAATCACATTTAGATGTGATGGTTTTTAATGGTTTGTGGTAAATTTATCTCAATTTATACTGTATATATACTAAATGTCTTCAATTTTATCTTTGGGGCTACTGTAAACTTATTAAGATATTTTTTAGGAGAGAATAAGTTTAAGTTTAGTTGGGTTAGAGTAAGTGTAGTTTGGTCGAGTCTTGGTTAAATATACCAGCACGGAAACTTAGTGACATCATGCTCGTTTGCTCGTTTTTGTTTGGGAAGTTTTGTCCACTAGTTCGGCTCGCAGTGGCAATTTCTTAACCAGAATAGAGGTTTGGTTTGGGATGCTTACCTCTCTGGGTGCCTGACCCAGTTGATGGCAAACATAGAATGCTAGTGTGTGTGTGTGTATAATATATATAATACACACACACACACTAACAGTACCGGCCATGCGTTGCTGTGGCTCAGCAACGCATGTGTGTTGCTGAGCCACAGCAACCTTCCCTGTCCCCCAGTCTTCCCCACCATTTTCTCCTCACCCGTCTCCTCGGCCTCCCAACCATTCCCCACTCCACCATCCCTTGTTCCTTCCCACCATGCCCCACTCCCCTGTCCCTTTGTCCTCCCCACCATTCTCCATTCCCCCATCCCCTCGTCCCCACCATCCCAAACTCCCACGCCCCCTCGTCCTTTCCCACCATTACCAACCATCTCTCACTTCCGTCCCCTCGTCATCCCCACCATTCCCCACTCCCTCGTCTGATGCCTTCCCAAATGGTCTGATGTTCCCATCAGAAAATTGAGAACATCAAGTGATCTGATGTTCCCATCACTGAAATATAAGAAAAAGTTAAAAAATGAAATGAAAATATGAAAACATATATAAATAAACTATACTCACGAAATGAACGGTCTGGTAAACAACACAGCTCAATTCCAAGGCAATTTACACAAAATAATTAAATCAAAAGAAAAATAAATCAAAATCTATGAAAATTCAATTTATCAATGCAATCAGAAACATTGAAATGGAATTGTAACATATCTAGTATAGTATGTGTGTGTTGCTCTTTCATACAACAGGTGGCCCTGTTTTTTAAAAAAAAAAGCATAGTTTTACCTGTCACAGATTTGGCATCTATACCTATACTTACTAAATGAATGGTATGGTAAAAAACACAGCTCAATTCTAACACAATGTCACACAAAATAATTCATTAAAAAATAAAATAAGTCAAAATCTATGAAAATAAAATTTATCAATGCAGTCGGAAACATTGAAATGAAATTCTTGACATATTTAGTATAGCATGCCTGTTATTATGTGCAACAGGTGGTGCTGTTTTTCAAAAACACATATTTTTAGCTGTCACAGAGGTGGCATCTATATAGTAGGTATATAAAAAGATGCGCCTATTTGAATGCAACGTTGTGTCAAAATTTCAAAGCAATCGGTGAAGAACTCTTGGAGATTAGCGATTTTGAACAAATGAACATTTCCATTTATATATACCTGGTTGATGGGGTTCTGGGAGTTCTACTACTCCCCAAGCCCGGCCCGAGGCCAGACTTGACTTGTGAGAGTTTGGTCCACCAGGCTGTTGCTTGGAGCGGCCCGCAGGCCCACATACCCACCACAGCCCAGTTGGTCCGGCTCTCCTTGAAGGAAACAATCTAGTTTCCTCTTGAAGATGTCCACGGTTGTTCCTGTAATATTTCTGATGCTCGCTGGTAGGACGTTGAACAACCATGGGCCTCTGATGTTCATACAGTGTTCTCCCATGGCACCTCTGCTCTTCACTGGTTCTGTTCTGCATTTTCTTCCATGTCGTTCACTCCAGTACGTTGTTATTTTACTGTGCAGATTTGAGACCTGTCCGTCCAGTATTTTCCATGTGTATATTATTTGGTATCTTTCTCGTCTCCTTTCTAGTGAGTACATTTGGAGAGCTTTGAGTCGATCCCAATAATTTAGGTGCTTTATCTCGTCTATGCTTGCCGTATATGTTCTCTGTATTCCCTCAATTTCAGCATTCTCTCCTGCTCTGAAGGGGGAAGTGAGTACTGAGCAGTACTCAAGACGGGACAACACAAGTGATTTGAAGAGTACAACCATTGTGATGGGATCTCTGGACTTGAAGGTTCTCGTAATCCATCCTATCATTTTTCTGGCTGACGCAATACTTGCTTGGTTATGCTCCCTAAACATTTGGTCGTCGGACATCATTATTCCCAAATCCTTGACATGCTGTTTTCCTACTATGGGCAGATTCGATTGTGTTTTGTACCCTGTATTATGTTTAAGATCCTCATTTTTGCCGTATCTGAGTACCTGGAATTTATCACCGTTAAACATCATGTTATTTTCTGCTGCCCAATCGAAAACTTTGTTAATATCTGTTTGTAGTTTATCAATGTCTTCAGCAGAGGTAATTTTCATGCTGATTTTTGTATCATCTGCAAAGGATGACACGAAGCTGTGACTTGTGTTTTTGTCTATATCTGATATGAGAATAAGGAACAGCAGTGGTGCAAGGACTGTACCTTGAGGTACAGAGCTTTTAACTGCGCTCGGACTCGATTTTACTTGATTGACTGTTACTCTTTGTGTTCTGTTCGACAGGAAATTGAGTATCCAGCGTCCTACTTTACCAGTTATACCCATTGACCTCATTTTGTGTGCAATCACTCCATGGTCACATTTGTCGAATGCCTTTGCAAAATCTGTGTATACGACATCTGCATTATGTTTTTCCTCTAATGCCTCAGTGATTTTGTCATAGTGGTCAAGTAGCTGTGAGAGGCATGATCTTCCTGCTCTAAATCCATGTTGGCCTGGATTGTGGAGGTCATTGGTTTCCATGAATCTAGTGACCTGACTCCTGATCACTCTCTCAAATACTTTTATTATGTGGGACGTTAGTGCAACTGGTCTATAATTCTTTGCCAATGCTTTGCTACCACACTTGTGTAGAGGGGCAATGTCTGCTGCTTTAAGTGCATCTGGTATCTCCCGTGTCCAAGCTCTTCCTCCACACTATACTGATTGCCTGTGCTACTGGCACTTTGCATTTCTTTATAAATATTGAATTCCATGAGTCTGGACCCGGGGCTGAGTGCATGGGCATATTGTCAATTTCTCTTTCAAAATCTGCCACGCTCGTGTTGATATCAGTTATATTTACAGGTGTTTGAGTATCATTCATAAAGAAATTGTCCGAATCTTCCACTTTCATGCTGAGTATCGGATTGCTAAACATGTCCTCATACTGCTTTTTTAGGATTTCACTAATTTCTTTGTCATCCTCAGTGTATGAACCTTCACTAATACGAATAGGTCCAATACTGGCAGTGGTTTTCGCTTTTGATTTAGCATATGTGAAGAAATATTTTGGGTTTTTCTTTATTTCTTGAATTGCTTTCTGTTCTAGTTGCCTTTCTTCAGTCTGATAGGAATGCTTCAGTCTCTGTTCGATTTCTTCAATCTCCCTGTTTAAATTATTTCTTCTCTGTATGGAGAGTCGTGTCTGCTTAAGCATTTCCGTTAATTTCTTCCTCCTTTTGTAATGTCGTCTGCGTTCTCTTTCTACATTGGACCTCTTTCTGGCTTTCCTCAAAGGAACATGTTTCAGACAGACTTCATATGCTTCAGAAGTCAGTTTTTCTATTCCTTGTGTAGGATTTTTATTTCTTAGAACATTTTCCCATTGAATGTTTGTAAGTTCCCTGTTTATTTTCTCCCAGTCTATCCTCTTATTATTAAAATTGAATTTATTGAATAGCCCTTCTCGCTTGTTGTTTCTCTTGGGCCTACTACCGTTATTAATGTTAGTTTGCACTTCAATGAGCTTGTGGTCCGAGTACGTAGTGTCTGAGACAGTAATGTCTCTGATTAGCTCCTCATTGTTCGTGAATATCAGGTCCAGCGTGTTTTCGTTCCTAGTTGGTTCTGTAATCTGCTGACTGAGCGAGAATTTGTCACAGAATCTCAGTAGTTCTCTGACCTGTGGTTGGTTATTTCCAGGTTGACTTCCTGCTATGATGTTATTGTTTACTGTTCTCTATTTTAAACTGGGTAGATTGAAGTCTCCAAGGAAGATGATATCTGGTACTGGGTTTGCTAGGTTATCAAGGATGTTCTCTATTTTGTGGATCTGTTCAGTGAATTCCTCAACTGTTGCATCTGGCGGTTTGTATATTAAAATAATAAGTAGATTCATATTTTCTACCTTGATTCCAAGTACCTCTACCACCTCATTGGACGAGTTCAGGAGCTCTGTGCATGCCAGCTCCTCTTTAATATACAGACCTACTCCTCCATTTGACCTAATTACTCTGTCACATCTATATAGATTATAATTCGGAATCCAGATTTCACTATCCGTGTGGTTTTTTGTGTGGGTTTCTGTAAATACACCAAATATTGAGTGATGCGCGTGATAGTCATCGGATTACATTAAGGAAAAAACTTATGACGATAATAGGCATCATCGGAGAGCGAAAGTGTTAATAAATGAGGAAGGGACATCCTCTACTCTACATCAACATCCCTCATACCATTTTCATGTTTACGAATGATCTTTTGTTTTTCCTCTATGGTCATTCTCACACGTTTTTCTTGGCTTGAACCTTACCACTGGCTTTCTTGGGACCCATGGCAAGATATATAATAACAACTTTTATTGTTATTCAAATACCCAAAAATCTGAAAAAACTAATTCTTTACAAAGAATTCAGGCGCGATTGTCACTAATAAACTGAGACGCAATTGAGGTGCCACCATGCGCTAGGTTGGCTATGTGCGTATCAACAAACTTCATTTCCAGAGGTAAAGTTCGTAACCCGATTCGGATCTTACGAAGAAATTGGGCTCGTAACCCGAAAAGTTCATGAGGGGGGGCATTCGTAAACCGAGGTGTCACTGAGGTGTCCCTTTCTTGAAAATTGGTATCACATTAGCAACCTTTCACCACTCTGGCACTCTGCCTGACTAACGATTTATTAAATATGGTAGACAATGGCTCGCAAAGCTCCTCTTTGCATTCTTTAAGCATCCTGGCAAACACTTTGTCCAGCTTTGAGGATTTGTTTGGCTTGAGTTTTACTATTTTTTAATAACATCCTCCCTGGTAACTACTAAGCTAGTCAACCTGTTCTCTTCCTCCACCAATATAGACTTGTTTGCCTGAAGGCATAATGTTAAGTTCTTCTTTAGTAAATACAGAGATAAAATATTTATTTAAAATACTACTTATCTCTCCATCATTGTCAGTTATCTGACCTGTCTCAGTTTTTAATGGCCCTATCCTTTCCCTAATCTTTGTTTGATATAATTGAAAAAAACTTTAGGATTTGTTTGCTTGCCCTGCTATGCAAACTTTATAGTTTCTTTTTGCTTTCCTAAGCTCTTATTTAACATTTCTAACCAGTTGGAGGAATTCTTGTTCTAGAGTGACTTTCCCATTCTTAATCCTTTTGTACCAAGCTCTCTGTTTACCTATAAGATTCTTCAGATCCATTGTTATCGATTTCGGGCCATTATTGTTCGATCTATTCAATTTGTATGGTATGTTTTGTTCCTGTGCTTTGCTTACAATATTTTAAATAAGTTATATTTTGAATCCACATTGAAATTCCTTATGTCACCAATCGCTAGGTTCACGTCTCACTCCGAGACCGGCCCACCCCCAATGGATGGATGGAAAGAGTCAGTGGAGGATGGATGGAAAGAAAGGCATTGGGAGTGGATGGAAAGAGACAGTGGGGAATGGATGGAAGGAAAGAGGCAGTGGGAGTGGACGGAAAGAGACAGTGGGAGATGGATGGAAAGTGTCAGTGGGGGATGGAAGGAAAGAGGTAGTGGGAGTGGATGGAAAAAGAGTAGTGGGGGTGGATGGAAGGAAAGAGGTAGTGGGAGTGGATGGAAGGAAAGAGGTAGTGGGAGTGGATGGAAGGAAAGAGGTAGTGGGAGTGGATGGAAGGAAAGAGGTAGGGGGAGTGGATGGAAGGAAAGAGGCAGTGGGAGTGGATGGAAAGACAGTGGGAGATGGGTGGAAGGAAAGAGGCAATGGAGGATGGGTGGAAGGATTGAGGCAGTGGGGGATGGATAGAGCTACCAAGGAAGATGCATAGACTGGAAAGAGTGAGGTGAGTGGGGTGTGACTTTCAGCTGATCATTCACCAGACTGGCAAACCCTCCTCCCCATATTAAAATTTGTATCTTAGATTGTTTATGCCAAGATATTTTGTGTAAAGTGTATTACTATACATGAATAATACAGTAACTTGTTTTATTACTGCCTGTTTATTAATTAATTAATTAACCAGAAATTAATTACCCCAGTATTTGGTGTGTATAATGGTACCCATCCTCAGGTAAGATAGTAAGTTTTTGCATTATAACATTTAGTGTGGCTTTGTATTAAATATAATGCATTGATGGAGATAATAACCATGAAGGTACATAACTCCTGGATACTGATATTGATTTTGTAATGCTCTGAAGGCTTATTAAGTCATTAAGTCATCTTGGAGAATATTATAATCCTCATCTGTATCTACTCATCTACTCATTAATTGTGCATCATCTGCAAACATTGACTTAAAAGACTCAAGGCCCTAATAATAGCTTATTAGTCAACTAGCTAAGGTGCAGTGTGCAGCTTGCTGACTCCCCACTAGCATTTTTCTTTCCTTTGACATAAAATAAGATTTGGAGACTAACTCTTGTCTCGGAGACGGTGCCCGCAGACTTGGCCTGGAGACTGCACCAGCAGACTTGGTCTGGAGACTGCACCAGCAGACTTGACCTGGAGACGGTGCCGGCAGACTTGACCTGGAGACGGTGCCGCCAGACTTGATCTGGAGACTGCACTAGCAGACTGACTGACCGACGTGGGGACGGTGCCGGCAGACTTGACTTGGAGACGGTGCCAGCAGACCTGCAGACTGACTTAGGGGTCAGTACTAGGACCAATTACTGTATGTTCATTGACTACGGGTATTTCAAAGATATATCGGGGGGGATTCAGTTACTGTATATTAATATATTTGTTGATAATGCCTAGCTACATGGGAAGAATAAAGGAGCAGATTGCTGTCATGCCCTTTATAATGACCTCAACAAGTGAATGGAGCAATAGGTGAATAGAGCAACACATGATAGATGGACATATGTTGCTCCATCACTTAATCTTGTTGAAATTCAAATCCTTGGTTACAAATGGAATTTTAAAGAATTACAGTACATTCTTTTCAAATCAGGAGTACAGTATACTTAAAACACCAATGCTAACTTAGTCCCAAGAAGTGTTGAAAGTATTAGATTTTTCTTGTGTTTGAAACATGGCCCAACATTACGGTACATTATATGAATATTATTCTGATTCTGATGTGACTAATGATACTTGGATAGCGAATATAAAAGTGCCCAGATATTAATATTTTACCAAGCAATGACAATCTTGGCTGTAAAATAACACTTGAAACATGTCACACAATTGTTAGCTTGAGGCATGCTTGTGTATATTATAATACAAGTAATAAAATAATAATAATAATATATAAGTATCCACTCAATTTAACGGCCTATATGGGGGCTGTACCCTGGTCGTTATTTCCGGACCTCCGTTATTTCCGAAGTTAAGTCGGGTCGGGTAATTTTTCAAGTAACAGTCGGGTAGGATATATTTTATACTGTATAATTAAAATTAAATAAAGTTCATTGTGTAATTGCGTTTCAATTTAGTGCCACGCCGACGATTAAGTCTGCTGGTGGCTGCTGCATGGATGATGTGTGAACACGGTCTGATCAAGTCCAGATGGGTGGGAAAAAATTGGTTCATACCTTTGTATTGCAAAATATTTCATGTATCAATCAGTGATTGTTAATATTTTCTCAATAAAATTTTAGAGATGTGTTTTGCTTTACCCTGAACAGTGCAGGTAATGTATTTTTAATGTTATGACACAGGCTGTGGCGGCCAGGCCATAACAATGGCGATCGAGCCTTGTCACTGAGAGTTAGCCAAGACGAAATATTTTGAGCTCACCTTTTCTCTGCTATCGATAGAATATACATTTGCAGAGACTAATATGTAGCTTTTGTTGAAAAAAATTAATATCTTGTAATACTATAATAAAATTGGTAAATTGACTTGCTTTTATTGAAGCTGAAGATTACGTCATCCTCTGCAGCACGTGTTTTATATTGTTCAGTACTATATACAGGGTACATACAGTATGAACACTTATTTTCAGGCATTCACTTCACACAACAGCTAGCCTTACTACTAATTCACACGAGTTCTAATTCATTCTCGAGTTCTAATTGAGTTCTAACTCATTCACAATTGAAAATTATTTCTACTGTATATTTACACTGTACAGTATCTTTTTTGTCAAGGCTTAAATAATCATTAACACTTAAAATACTGTATTCTATCAACACTTTTTACACTAATTTATATGCCTTTCAATCATATTTTATATAGTGGAGGCTACACGACTTTTGATGGGAATTCAGCGTCAGCGGGTGCAACATGGCTTGCAGAGCATTCGTTGCCAGCGGAGGCTGCACGTCATGTTGATGGGAATTCAGCATAGGCGGGTGAAGCATAGCTTGCAGAGCATTCGTTGACGGTGGAGGCTGCACAACTTGTCGATGGGAATTCAGCATCGGCGGGTGCAGCATAGCTTGCAGAGCATTCGTTGCCAGCGGAGGCTGCACGACATGTCGATGGGAATTCAGCATCGGCGGGTGCAGCATAGCTTGCAGACCATTCGTTGCAAGCGGAGGCTGCACGACATGTCGATGGGAATTCAGCATCGGCGGGTGCAGCATAGCTTGCAGACCATTCGTTGCCGGCGGAGGCT
>WNGS01111181.1:17004649-17017177 GCA_020271785.1 Procambarus virginalis | reverse complement strand
ATAACCATGAAGGTACATAACTCCTGGATACTGATATTGATTTTTGTAATGCTCTGAAGGCTTATTAGTCATTAAGTCATCTTGGAGAATATTATAATCCTCATCTGTATCTACTCATCTACTCATTAATTGTGCATCATCTGCAAACATTGACTTAAAAGACTCAAGGCCCTAATAATAGCTTATTAGTCAACTAGCTAAGGTGCAGTGTGCAGCTTGCTGACTCCCCACTAGCATTTTCTTTCCTTTGACATAAAATAAGATTTGGAGACTAACTTGTCTCGGAGACGGTGCCCGCAGACTTGGCCTGGAGACTGCACCAGCAGACTTGGTCTGGAGACTGCACCAGCAGACTTGACCTGGAGACGGTGCCGGCAGACTTGACCTGGAGACGGTGCCGCCAGACTTGATCTGGAGACTGCACTAGCAGACCTGACCTGGAAACTGCACCAGCAGACTTGACCTGGGGACGGTGCCGGCAGACTTGACTTGGAGATGGCGCCGGCAGACTTGACTTGGAGACGGTGCCAGCAGACCTGCAGACTGACTTAGGGGTCAGTACTAGGACCAATTACTGTATGTTCATTGACTACGGGTATTTCAAAGATATATCGGGGGGGGATTCAGTTACTGTATATTAATATATTTGTTGATAATGCCTAGCTAATGGGAAGAATAAAGGAGCAGATTGCATGTCATGCCCTTTATAATGACCTCAACAAGTGAATGGAGCAATAGGTGAATAGAGCAACACATGATAGATGGACATATGTTGCTCCATTCACTTAATTTGTTGAAATTCAAACCCTTGGTTACAAATGGAATTTTAAAGAATTACAGTACATTCTTTTCAAATCAGGAGTACAGTATACTTAAAACACCAATGCTAACTGTAGTCCCAAGAAGTGTTGAAAGTATTAGATTTTTCTTGTGCTTGAAACATGGCCCAACATTACGGTACATTATATGAATATTATTCTGATTCTGATGTGACTAATGATACTTGGATAGCGAATATAAAAGTGCCCAGATATTAATATTTTACCAAGCAATGACAATCTTGGCTGTAAAATAAACACTTGAAACATGTCACACAATTGTTAGCTTGAGGCATGCTTGTGTATATTATAATACAAGTAGTAATAATAATAATAATATATATATATATATATATATATATATATATATATATATACACATATATACACAGTATATACAGTATACTGTACTGTACAGAATTATATGAACATGTTTGCTGATGATGCTAAGACAATATGGAAGATAAGAAACTTAGATGATTGTCATGCCCTTCAAGAAGACCTGGACAAAATAAGTGTATGGAGCACCACTTGGCAAATGGAATTTAATGTGAATAAATACCATGTTATGGAATGTGGAATAGGAGAACATAGACCCCACAAAACCTATAAATTACTGTATGTGAGAAATCTTTAAAGAATTGATAAAGAAAGAGATCTAGGGGTGGTTCTAGATAGAAAACTGTCACCTGAGGACCACATAAAGAACTTCTAGCAAGGAGCCTATGATACTTTCTTTCTTCAGAATTGCTTTTAAATACATATATGCTGAAATACTTAAGAAATTGTTCACAACTTTTGTTAGACCAAATCTGGAATATGCAGTGGTTGTATGGTGCCCATATCTTAAGAAGCACATAAACTGGAAAAGGTGCAAAGACCTGAAACTAAATGGCTCCTAGAACTGAAGGACAAGAGCTACGAGGAGAGGTTAGAGGCAATAAATATGCCAAAACTAGAAGCTAGAAGAAAGAGGCAATATGATCACTATGTAGGAAATAGTAACGGGAATCGATAAAATTGATAGGGAAGAATTTCTGAGACCTTTAACTTCAACAACAAGAGGTCATAGATTTAAACTAACAAAACGAAGCTGCTGAAGAAATTTAAGAAAATTCATTTTTGCAGACGATTGGAACAAGTTAGGTGAGGAGGAGGTGTAGGCCAAAACTGTCAGTAATTTCAAAGCGTTATATGACAAAGTGCTTGGAAGATGGGACTCCATGAGCGTATCCTTCATCCTGTAACTACACTCTGGTAATTACACATAAGCCGCCCAATGACCCATCCTGCATTACATGAGCTCAATGGTTGGTTCTGGAGCTCATGTAGTGAGCTCCAGGACTAACCAACCCTTAAGGCAATCACTGATGAAATGGTATTGGTACTGAGTACGCCAGTGAGTGAGCCCGGTAGTTCAGGTTTGAATCCTGATTGGATTACAAAGTTCTTAATGATTTAGTGCTTTGGAACCATTCAAACTTACTTTAATGTATAAAAACTATTACTGTATGAATTATGATTTTTAGAATTTAGGCCCATTGAGTTTTGAATTTAAAACTACTATGTCTGTATATGAAATATTGGTAGGCCTTTTATGTATTATTGTTAGTAGCTTAACATAACTCATGAGAAAATAATTGAATGTATCTTTGTTAGTAGCTAACAAGGATACATTCCTTGTTTAAAACTTGTGTGAATTTTTTTACTATAGTATACTGCACTTATAATTGCAATTTCTTGACTGATAAATAATCAGGAGCTGAAACTGATAATGGCATTCAGAACAGTATGAGTGTAAAGAAGACAGCATTTTTTTTTAAATCCACTTTTGTTGCTGTGAACCTGCACAAATGAACTATTGTTGAAATATGCAGTAGGCTGTATTATATTTTCTTTCTTTTAACTTTTGGGTTGAATGTTGTCTGCAGAGCTTGGAAGGTGTCGTCAGGATGGTGTGCATACCCTGCATCGTGGTGCCAGTTCTTCTCTTTATCTGGCATCGTTTCCTGCAACCAATTTTTATAAAATTTTGGAATCCTTGGGGAAAACTGACAACTGGAACAGAAAAGAAGGTCGAGGGAAAAGAAGCTGCAAAAGAATCAGTAGCTTCGAATGGCACTGCAGTCACCAGTGGAGGAATTTCATGTCCGTTCTCGGGAAAGGAGGCAGGGTCAACAGAAAAAGTAATTGAAGATAAGAAAAATGACTGAATTATATGAATTGCCAGCATGAAGAATAATAATTCAGAATATGCTGTATAATCAAGTAAAGTAATCTAGCTATATTTTTAGACATATCTGTTTGTTGATTGCATATATCCCATGCAGCTTTGGTTAAAAAAAAAATTGGTGTTATGGGGGTTTGAAATACAGTATCAGTGATAAAATCAAATGTTATGCATGAAGCCACAATGGATGAGTTGTCCCAGGTAATAGCAGCTGTTGATGCCATTATGTGGTTGAGTTTTCATTTAAAAGGTATGTGTATGCACAGTGTCACTGTGATGAAAAGAAAACAAAATTTCCTTATAAAAATATATCTGCAATTTTTTGTTAGTAACTTACATATACTGTACATGCCACAATATATGTAACGTTCAAGCTTAACTACAGTATATTGAAAAGTATAAAGATTGTCAACACTTATTTTTTTATTTAACATAGGAAGTCATTATATTTGGTTAGTAGTGTTTTTATGTAGTACACTGGCAGCATTCTTTTGGTTAAAAGTTTTGTTTGATATTTTCCTGTTTCTTTACAGAGTTCTGATAATTACTAGCTATAATAAATTTAAAGTCTACAAAGTAAACTAAGGCTAGCAATAATTGTTACTCAGTCTTTTATGTTAGAAAACAACCAAAGGGTTTCAGAGTATAGTATACTCTAGCAGCATTTAGTGTATCTAGTTGATTTTGGGCACTTTGGTTCTAATAACAACCCATTCAACCGTTTGATTTGAGAAAATCTGTGTAAATATACAGCCCATCCTCCTGTTTTGGTATTAATTATAGTAACGATGAGGACCATAGTATGTATACCTACGTACAGTGAAATTAGAAAGTAGAAATCTGAACTATTGAGTTCGACAAACTGGAAAACTTTTTTTTACTTGTGTTGCTTTGACAATCTAAACTAACCTAACCTAAACTTTCTAGGCATAATACACAATATCTGAGGCCTAATATAGTACAAAATTGTGCTATACTAGGCCTAGGAATATTTAAGTTTGTGTTTTACCTTCATTTATTTCAAATGAATTCCTTACTGGTCGATATACTACTACTGTATCTAAAATCCAAGAACATGTAAATTCTGACTATTGATGATCGTCACAATAGGTACTATCTAAACAGGAGGATGAGTTGAAATATATCCATGTATTATAAGTGTGTCTGTTTATATAAGCACTTGAATTGCAAATTATTAAGTTTAGTAGCTATTGAAGTAATTTTGTGCTCTGAGCTGTACAGTACATAATTGAAATGAAGAAGTGTAATGGCATTGCAGGTGAAATTTGGTATACTGCACCCCTTGTTGAGACTGCAACACCCATCCACAGTACTGGTCAGACCCAGTGACACTTAACGTGACTGACCAAGTGACCTACCCGTCATCCATTGCTCCATGCCCAGTATCAGGAAACTACATTTTTGCAGACTTTGATATACAGTTCTTGCAAACTTTAAATTAGTGTTTCATGCTTGCACTGTAAGTTGCACGATTTAGAAAAAAAGGCCTTTTAAATTCTTTGCCATATCTTTTAAACTAATATTGCAATTAATATCAGGTTGATGTTTGCCATAACTGAAAGTGAAACTGTTGTGTATATGTATATATGCTATCTTTGTTAAACTGTTTTATATGAATCTTTATCATCATGTGATGTACTTCCTTCTGCTTCTTTATTTATAAAGAAACTTTTTTTTTACTTTCCATTATCTCTAAAGAATATTAACGAGAAAGTGTAATTTTCTCTATTAACTGTTACTTCTGCTATCTTTGTTTATCATGAAACTTAATTATATGCAAATGCTTCATGATACTTCAAACTGTACCTATATAGTCATATTATATTTATCTAAATAATTTTGTATTATTCACCTAATCAAATCAATTAATACCTGCAATGCTGGTCATATGTATGTATACAGTACTGTATTTAATGCAAAAACGTTCACTGTTTATATTTTATTTTTCAAGTTAAGGCTCCCATGGCTCTCAGGGCAAGGGTATGTCACTGCTAGACCTTCATGAAATACTGTATTTTAAATGGACTGTGGATTGGATATTTGATGACTTAAATTTTGTATACAGGTACAGTATATATTTTAATGATACAATATTTGTATTACAATACAGTATTTCAACCTATCCTTACACTAACTATGTTTATATTGGACATTGGATGCACGAGTACATACAGTATTCAATTTTTATTAGAAATAAAAGCACTGGAAATTTATTCTTCTCAGGACTAAACGGTATTGGTATTCATAGGTTAAGTGAGCTGGTGTAGGTTTATACACTCAAATATGTTAAAACATATAAATTAAATGCTTGTCAAATAATGAGTGGTTTAAAATTTTTGGAAATTTTCTTTTGTTTCTTTCTTGCATTGGCCTAACATCTTATTGCTAATTGAAGGGAGTCATATTAATTGCTTAGAATTCTGTTTCATTTTAGATGTATATTTCAACTCATTCAAAATGAGTTGAAATACACGTGTATACATGTTCTATTGATTATGCTAATTCTTGGTGCTGTTCGTGTCGGTCCCATTTCTCAGAAGCTAATTCCTTACCAATTTCTACCCTGTCATTAGTAATATAATCTGCAACACTGAGGAGGTAGTTGGTTAGCTATTACGAATGACAAATTACATACAGTACTATTAAGTGTGACACATCCCGATGATCTGCCTCCTGCCACTGAAATAGGAAATGGGAAACATATCTGACTAGGTTACATAATGGAAACACCTGATAAACTCAGGCATACTTATTGAAACAAAGACTGCACTTCAATGTCAAAATTACATTGTCCCACTAACAGTCATGCATCTTGTAGAATGTCCTGGTTTTCAGGATGGTCAGAAATTTTATTTCCCCATGTAACAGTTATCCGAGTGGAGACCTGTAGGGTGACGTAACCCACGACTCTGTCCCAGGGAGGTGAGGTAGAGTCACACAAACTCCACCCTGGGTAGTTTCAAAGATTGGTACATTAATCCCTTTGCCGAGAAGTTACCAGTTTCAGGTCTGTTAATTCAACGGAAATAGGAGGGATCGGGTAACGTAAAAGCTAAGGACAAAGTTGTTTGAATTAGTGTGTGGTACAGTCTCAGACCAGACAGGAGTCTAGGTCCATTTGGTGGGCATCACTGGGGTAGGGAGACTGATTATCTCGTTTCTAGACCAAAGTTCATCTCGGCTGTATATTGAGTGATTGCTGGCTCTTTGTTTCGACATCACAAGTGTCAAGAATTCTAATTGCCTTACTAGGGAAGATAGAAAAGGATTTTAATATTCCATTGAAGTAAATAAATTTATATATAAAACTATCCTGTCATTGTCTTACGATAGGAAAGTTAGCATATGTAATGATGTGGCCAATATTGGTGCCACACCTTTCCTTGTTACATTTTAATGTCAGCTGGTACATACAAATGAATTTGTCAGATAACCTACCATGAAATTTTACAGCATTTTCTTCTGAAGGTCAGACAATACTGACCAAGAAAATCACTGGAAGCCAGCAGGTGTTTTATCTTGTGTTTGTGGAGATGGAGGGTAGTCTGTGAGAGTCCTGTCCTTGCTTTTGTTATCCTTTGTGCATTTGAAATTTTTATAGTATCTAGTAGGGTTATTTATTTTGAGGTTATTTTGAGATGATTTCAGGGCTTTAGTGTCCCCGCGCCCCGGTCCTCGACCAAGGCCTCCACCCCCAGGAAGCAGCCCGTGACAGCTGACTAACACCCAGGTACCTATTTTACTGCTAGGTAACAGGGGCATAGGGTGAAAGAAACTCTGCCCATGTTTCTCGCTGGCGCCTGGGATCGAACCCAGGACCACAGGATCACAAGTCCAGCGTGCTGTCCGCTCGGCCGACCGGGTTACACAGATTGCTAGCAATGTTAATTTGACAGCAGAGCCAAAAGTGTTCCGACAGGGTCATTTTGTGTCTGATTGGTTCTTTAAATCTATAAGATGTTTTGAAATGCCAATCTCCCTGTTTATGAACATATATACGGCTGATTCAGAAAAAAAGTTGAACAAATTCTAAATTGTGACAAAGAATTCAGCTTCAGTGATTAGTAAAAAAAAAAAAAGAATGCCTAATTTACGTAAATGGTATACAGTAATTAACGAAGTTTTAAAAAGTGTGATCTTGGATCTTTTCCATCTATTCACAGTTGACCAATTATTTCAACGGTAAATTATACTCTTAATTTAATTTCTTCATTTCGTAAATTACACCATAAAATCAGCTTGAGCATTGTAAATACTGTACATTCCTAATTTAATTTTAATTTGGTCATTGTTGGATATTCCCAGCAAAAAAGTCGCCTAACTCAAATAAGGGTGGGCCCTCATTGATTCAGATTACCAAGCAAGGACAATACTGTACTTATTAAATATTTTGAGGGGAAGCTGATGAAGATTATTGGGTGGGTTAAAACCTTTTTCCCTACATGCTGTATCTTGGCACTGCCACTCAAGAAAGGAGATGAAAAGACTGCAGGGAGGTAATGATTGGGGGAGGATTTAAGGTTAGCAAAGCTGCTGACAGCTGGTACAATTTGCCTAATTAAGAAAGTATTGTTTATAGTTATTATTTATTATCAATCCTCTGTTTAAGACCTAAATTTTATGCGGTGACCTTTTGTATCCCATATAAATTAAGTATTTGATTTTTAAAATAAAATATGATAATCAAATCCAGTCCTTTTTTTTTTAATTTATGAAGCGACATTGTTGAATTCATTTCATTGTCATGAGAAGTCCTCACCAAGCAGACTTGCTTTACCTAACACAATAACAGAGATGAGGAAAATTATATAAAAAATTGTTGTAAAGAACCTGCAATATGAAATGTGTGTGGGTTGTTAATTAGATACATGTACTGTACAGGTATTTGTTTTTCTGTACAAGTCAATTTTCAAGGAATGCATCCGAGGTAAATAGAGATTAATGTATTGAATTCAGTATAAAAAAATAAATACCTGTGTATTAGAGAAGTAGAGAGATACAGTACAGTACTGTATACAGTCCATAATCTGGATCTCCATTTTCTGGATTCACAGGTTATCCTGAAAGGCAATAATGGAGTATCCAGTTCTCCACCCCTATATCTGGGACAGTCTTGGTACAAGATGGCAACATTGGATACAGATTTGTATCAAATAACACAAATTTATTTGAATTAGATTAAATTGAATTTAGTTATTATTCATATATCTATACAAATTCTAAAACTTCATTCATAACATGGCTGCACATTTGTAAGTGACTTTAGTTGACAAACTTTAAAGTATGTTATTCCTTTATACAAGAAAAAGGTAATATAAATATCCTATTACTGATCATTATAATTAAAGTTATATACAGTATACTGTTCTGTCATAAAAATGGCAAGACTCATTACAATATAGAGCTAATTGGTGTCTAAATTTTAATAACTTCAGTAAAACATGAAAGACAGGAGACTACACATAATTAAAGCAGACATTAATGAGATACTATACAAATTTAAAGAAAAAAATACTGTACATTGGTGCATTCGTGTTTGAATACCATTACATACATCTCTGTGAGGGCTCCCCTCAGTGGGTCCCCAAGCTACCTACATGAAAACCCCCAAACCTTGGATACTACACCAGGCTCTTAATAAATCACAAGCACCTACTAGAGACCAGGACCAGAATCTGGCCTCCCTCAAAAAAAGAAAAAAAAAGAGGGAAGTCTGGGGATACAAGATCACCAAAGTACCAGAGGAAAAAACAACAGTCATTATGCAAATGAGCAACTGCTGCTTGGACATCATTTGCAAACCTGATTTGAACTATACACACTTGACTAGGACTAATTGCTAGGTAGCAACACTCCACCACCATATGACGTCCATGGCAACCCGAGAGGTCTCGGGCAGCCACCCGAGTCATACCCCCACCTATGCAATGTTCCCGTAACACCACAGGAAGTCGGGCAGGGTGGGAAAAGGGAGCCACTGAGGGAATGTACCAGGAAGAGGCATTTCATTATATTCAATAACTGATTTTTATTACACTACACTACATTAAATATTTTTTGCTTGATTTTTAATCTGGTAACAGGTTGACATGAACGATGGCTGGCTCTGTATGCAGCAAGAGCAAAGAAGTAGATGACTTTCCTGACACACTCATAGACTTTGGATATGAATTTGGCAAAGGTAATAATGGCCTGTACTCTAGTGTATATGACAGTACTGCAGTATATACTCTATTGTACAATATTTTTAAAGAACTATTTAACACAAAAATGAAAGTGACATTTCAGAATGATTTAATTAAATTTAATGTTTAGTTTCAGCTCATAGCTTATGGACTTATCTTTGATACTTTGTTTCTACTGGCATCCTATTTTCCCAAAAGAAATGACATCATGTAGCATCAATCACTTCACATTTTAAATATTATACCTTAAGATGTTAGAAGACTTACAGGAATAATTAAACCATTTACCAATGCATATTACATATAAGTTTGGCTATCATACAATTGATGCAGTTGTCATATTTTTATTTTTAGATAAAATTAAAAAAAATATGCACACCTAGGTAAAGAGTTACACATAATACTAAAAGTAACCAAATGAAATTTTTTTTAAATGTACCATGGAGTGAATAATCAGTAAAATAATATTGCCGGATATACAGTACATGTACCTATATTACATATAAAAATACTGTACCCAAATAACTGAACTACTCACTCTACCTACCTCACTCTACCCACCATGAGAGTAAGAACAAGGCTGAAACGTAAAGATAACAACGTAGACGACACTGCTCAAAACATCACGCCAACTACACCAGATTTATCTTTGAATGTGCTTTTCCCTTTTTTTTTTTTTTTGCCTTATTCTTCACCCCTTTATGCCTTACTCTTCACCTCTTCACCCATTTGTATTTACCTGACCTCCCTAATGGTATAAATTCAATACACTCAATACTGTCCTATTCACTTGACAATGAACCATGTAGGTTAGAAACGTTGTGTAAATTTATAATAAGTGTAATACCTTCTACAGTTAATTATTTCTTTTAGTTTACCTCGACCAAAGATGACATTTGGAGAAATCTTCTTCAATTAAACCAAGATATAAGATCACTAGTTAGGGGGATGGAAGCCCTAAACAAGAAAATTATGACTACAGAATATTCAGTCATATTCAATGAAACTTGTCTAAATGAAAACCAGCTGCCAGTATACACCAACATATAAAAATATATAAAACACTTCTAGATGTACTGTAGCTAATTAATATAAAAAAATTCTGTAGTGAGGTACTCAACAGTGCCCAGGTTGCTGTACATTTGTCTCCCAACATTATTGTCACTCTCAATGTCACTCATGTCACTCTCAAGCTAGTGCCCTAGACCACCACATCATGACATGGTAAAAGCAATGCAGCCTGGGATTCCACTGAACCCGCTAGGATTCCTGAGACTTGCAACTGAAGCCCAATCAGGGTTTTAAGCATTGCACCCATGGACACTGGGTAATGTCCCCCCATCTCACCCACTCTCCTCTTCTTGACCCCTCTCTCTTTCCTTCTCCAGCCTCTCTTCCAGTCTGCCCACTCCTTTCCTCCTCTCCCACCCCTTCACCTTTCATCCCCCCCCCCCCCCCCTCTCTCTCTTCCAACATCCCCATCTCTCCCTCCCCTCCCTCTAATGCCTCGCTTCTCTTCACCTCTCGCAATCTTCCCCCCTTCTCCCAATCTTCCTCCCTTTCTCCCAATCTTCTCCTTTCCCAATCTTCCCCCTCTCCCAATCTTCACCTCTCTCCTAATCTTCCCTCTCCTCCACTCCTCTCCTCCACTCATCTCCCCTCCCATTTGTGTTCATATCTTAAAATATTCCCACTCCCTCCTTCTCCATATTTTCAGATAACCCCTTCTCTTCTTTCTTTCTCTCTCCCCTCTCCCATTCTCTCCTATTTTCTCTCACTTTCATTCACTTGCATACTTCATTCTCATTTATAATGTAGTACTGAATTCACTTTCATGCATTCAGTGAAGAAATGTAGGGTCTCGGCCACCCACCTTTCATTGATTAGGTGGGGGAGAGAGGCCACTATTAGTCCACACCCCTGCCCCACCCCCTATTAACAGGACCAATAAAACTGGCCATGGGAACCCTATGTTTATCTTGTTCCACCCCAAACCATTCATCTTGCAAAGTTGGGCGAGCTTAGCCCCATGCGTCCAGCCTCCAACCTTGGACAGACAGATACTTGACAAGATAGACATTCTCTCCTTATTGATATAGACTAAATTGTGTATTGGTATTGCCCAGGTCTGTCTGTCTCCTATCTATCTATCCATCCATATATCCACCTATATATTCATCTATCTCCCACCTGTGTTTCCCCCTGTTCCCCACCACTTCTCAGAAAATATATTGGAACATATTTTTATAGTACTGTTTAGTCAAAGTACAGAATGGCAGTGTCTTTTTCCATTATTAACTGTGATATAGAATATACATACTGTACAGTATTTGAAAAGAGAGTATAAATTTGTTAAATACACATGACTCCTTAGTGAAACCATATTGCAAATTCTTTATCGATTTATTTTTCAAGATGTAAATAATTAATTTATTTTTTGCAATGACTGAGTCAAGCAATTTTGCTACTATAGAAGCTAAGCATACCTGGAGCATACCTTTATAGGGTCTTGGGAGTTCCTCCCATTCCCCGAGTCTGGCCCAGGGCCAGGCTCAACTAAGCTAATTGGCCAATACAGTGGAACCTCGGGTAGCGAACAAATTTTTACAAATTTTTCGGGTTACAACCTCAATTTCGTTGAAATATTGAAATCGGGTTACGACATTTGCCTTACCATGTGATTTTTGTTGATATACATATGGGTCGACCGAGCGCGTGATTCCTGGTGGCACTGGTGACCATGCTTCAGTTTACCAGTCCCTCCAGCTTGGTGACAATCATGCTTGAATTCTTTGTAAAGATTTCATTGTTTTTCTGCTTTTTTGATTTTGAACATAAAGTATGATATATCATGCCATGAGTCCCAAGAAAGTCAGTGGTCAGGTTCAATCTAAGAAAATAGTTGTGAGTAGAGGCCGTAGAGATTATCCCCCTCCTCATTAAGAAAATGTATGAAGTATGGAAGAACTGCAAAGTTTTCTTGAAAAAAAAGCTGTAGCAGGCCGTTGCATTGACTTTTTAATGGTAATGTGATGTCTCACTACAGACATGTGTTAAAACGTAAGGAAAACAAGTGTCTTTAGACAGAATCTTAGTAAGACAAGCAAGCTGTGAGCCCCAACCAGGTTCTAGTGGTATACCTGCAAACATAGGAGAGAGAGTACCCAGAGAGTCATCACTGCCTGATGTATAATAGAAGGTGACTCCCCCTTCCAAAAACTAACACCTCTCCCTTCTCCCCCCCCCCACCACCTCAACGTCTTACACCAACAAG
>WNGS01111181.1:16990877-17004549 GCA_020271785.1 Procambarus virginalis | reverse complement strand
GTTCTAAATGGGGCCTAACAAAAGCAAGATATAGCTGAAGAATAAGAACTTAAGAATTAAGGTAACTGCAGAAGGCCTATTGGACCATACGAGGCAGCTCCTATTTATATCCATCTAATCTCATTCATATATAGCCATATAAATACCGATATATAACTACATTCATATACTTACAGATAAATATTTATTTAAAAAAAAAAAACGGCAGCATTCACCTGTAAAAGGTTCAGTGTGGTCTACAACCTTTACGGTGATGTCAAAACCCACAAGCCGACTTGTTGAAGATTATGTAGCTCATCATTCGCCTTGATTTTTTCCAGCTGTACTTTGAAGGTTAACAGAATTTTGACAATTATGGCTTAAGCTTGTATGTTTTAATAAACTACAGTATTCCTACATTTACAGTTGTTCCTCTCTGTGAAGATTTTACAGAAAAATTATACCTGTATGGGTGCCGAAGTTCAGCCTGCCCGAGACGCCAGCAAGCCTAGCTATATACGGCCGGCCCTGGCAGCACCAAGTCACTCCATTGCTAATTCCACTTTGTAGGACCTCGGTATAAGCCTAACATGTATATATACACTGGCTGCCTGTCCCCAACACAATGATTTAGTATTACTTATTATATACAGTATATAAATCCCAATATATTGGACTGATATGTATTGGTGTTTCCCTTTCCATTGGAGCCATGGAGAGCGGGGACCTGCTGCATGGGTGACAGCTTCTTCCCCGTATCAACCTAGCTGGCTTTGCGCCCTGGAGAGGCCACTCCAGACCGACAACCAGAGCGCAACTCCATAGTTTCCTGAGACTGATGGATGCCTACTTCTACTACTTTATCTTGCTAAAGCGAACACAGTACAGTGTCGTCATAGGAGACTCCTAGATTGGAATTCACTCCCAAATTTCGAAATATCCAAGTATTTTTAGTGTGAAATGCTGTTATTATATGCATAATTTGTTGTTTTAATATTACTGACTGACGTTTAATTTATTTGGAAATACATCACATCTCAACACAATGACATTAAGTCGGTCGCTCTTAACCAATGGCGCAGCGCCCACTGGGAGAGAGTTAAGAACAACAATTAATGATAAAATCCAAATTACAATAAATCCAATAACTATTAACACCAGATATACGACATACAACCTAACCAGATGTAATATGATATCCTCAAAGGTAGATAAAAAAAAGTTAATTGCAGAACTTCAATTACCTAATACAGTACCAGCAGTGTATGAAACCTTATCATAAGCTATGGGATTTGTAGATTCAGTTTTAACTGGAATTCGGAAGTAATAATGATACTGTACAGCTGATGTCATCTGTCGACAGAAAAGAACACTATCAAGAGGCCAGCCATAAGATACAGCTTACCTGGTTGATGGGGTTATGCGAGTTATTCTACTCCCCAAGCCCGGCCCGAGGAAAGCCTTGACTTGACTTGTGAGAGTTTGGTCCACCAGGCTGTTGCTTGGAGCGGCCCGCAGGCCCACATACCCACTACAGTCCGGTTGGTCCGGCACTCCTTGAAGGAAACAATCTAGTTTCCTCTTGAAGATGTCCACGGTTGTTCCTGTAATATTTCTGACGCTCGCTGGTAGGACGTTGAACAACCGTGGGCCTCTGATGTTCATACAGTGTTCTCTGATTGTGCCTATGGCACCTCTGCTCTTCACTGGTTCTATTCTGCATTTTCTTCCATGTCGTTCACTCCAGTACGTCGTTTTATTTTACTGTGCAGATTTGGGACCTGTCCCTCCAGTATTTTCCATGTGTATATTATTTGGTATCTCTCTCGTCTCCTTTCTACATTTGTAGAGCTTTGAGACGATCCCAATAGTTTAGGTGCTTTACCTCGTCTATGCGTGCCGTATATGTTCTTTGTATTCCCTCAATTTCAGCAATCTCTCCTGCTCTGAAGGGGGAAGTGAGTACTGAACAGTACTCAAGACGGGACATCTCAAGTGATTTGAATAAAAAAAATATAATAAAATGTTTATTTAGGTAAGGTACATACATACAAGGGATTTTACAACGAATGATTGATTTATAGATAGAGCTAGTACATACAATGCCTAAAGCCACTATTACGTAAAGCGTTTCGGGCATGAAAAACTTAAATGACTAAAGCTTAATACTAATTGAGTATAAAGAATAAAACGTGTAGAGAACAAATAAAAATAAGGATAAAAAGGGGGGGAACATGGCTGAAAAAGCAGCACAATTTAATACAAGTAGGTCGACAAACAGCGTTGTATATAAAAAAAAACCTGGGTTGACAATAGAGGGGTAGGGTAGGTTACAGGGAATTTATTAGGTAGTGCTTCGTTTTTATCTTAAACTGGTTGAGAGAGGTACAGTCTTTAACATATACAGTACAAGCATGCAGTACAAGCATGCAAGTACAACCATTGTGATGGGATCTCTGGACTTGAAGGTTTCGTAATCCATCCTATCATTTTTCTGGCTGACGCAATACTTGCTTGGTTATGCTCCCTAAACGTTAGGTCGTCGGACATCATTATTCCCAAATCCTTGACATGCTGTTTTCTACTATGGGCAGATTCAATTGTGTTTTGTACCCTGTATTATGTTTAAGATCCTCATTTTTGCCGTATCTGAGTACCTGGAATTTATCACCGTTAAATATCATGTTATTTTCTGCCGCCCAATCGAAAACTTGTTAATATCTGTTTGTAGTTTATCAGTGTCTTCAGCAGAGGTAATTTCATGCTAATTTTTGTATCATCTGCAAAGGATGACACGAAGCTGTGACTTGTGTTTTTGTCTATATCTGATATGAGAATAAGGAGAGCAGTGGTGCAAGGACTGTACCCTGAGGTACAGAGCTTTTAACTGCGCTCGGACTCGATTTTACTTGATTGACTGTTACTCTTTGTGTTCTGTTCGACAGGAAATTGAGTATCCAGCGTCCTACTTTACCAGTTATACCCATTGACCTCATTTTGTGTGCAATCACTCCATGGTCACATTTGTCGAATGCCTTTGCAAAATCTGTGTACACGACATTTGCATTATGTTTTTCCTCTAATGCCTCAGTGATTTTGTCATAGTGGTCAAGTAGCTGTGAGAGGCATGATCTTCCTGCTCTAAATCCATGTTGGCCTGGATTGTGGAGGTTATTGGTTTCCATGAATCTAGTGACCTGACTCCTGATCACTCTCTCAAATACTTTTATTATGTGGGACGTTAGTGCAACTGGTCTATAATTCTTTGCCAATGCTTTGCTACCACCCTTGTGTAGAGGGGCAATGTCTGCTGCTTTAAGCGCATCTGGTATCTCCCCTGTGTCCAAGCTCTTCACTATCAACCTATTACACAACCAATTACACTATCAACCCCTTTCCCTTCAAAATACAGCTAACGCCATCTGTTGCGTCTCCCATGTACTACCAATAGCCAAACAGTAGCCCATAAGGCAGATTGTTGGGCTGAAGAAGGAATTTTTGCGCTACCATGTCATTGGTAGAAACTCTTTGTTGACATTCACGACAACAGCCAATCAGAGGACGAGATCAGCTGAAGGTGCCACCTACTTAATTAATCATCTTTGTTCAGCACATTATAGCCTTGCTTATGATATTCTGTTTCAATTTTAATCTACCTAAAAAGTCAAGTGCTAATTATTTAAAAGTATTAATAAAGTGACAATTAAATATTGCAGGATATAACAGGTGTTATAGAAAAATGGCCTGACTACCTAACTTCTGACGTCTTCAGTGGGTGTTGCCATCACAAATAATAATAGTAATTATATTCTATAACATCGATTATACAATGCTTCACCCTCTTATTGGACTACATTATTAAGTTAGATGAAAATTTCTGTCAGGAGCAAAACATGTTCAAAATGACGTATTTCTTAGTTTACATTTCATTCATAGAAAGAGTGTTGGCATTCCCTGAAAAAGCTAATCACAGAAAGGTATTTGCAACAAGCTCAGCCTCCTATTGAAATCACGTGAGCGTTCAACCACACTGATCTAGCTCATGGCAGTCTGTTTCATCCTTGTCAATTAAAAATAAAAAGTTGTTGCACAAAATGGCTAAATTCTGCCATTAAAAAGAGCTCACAGTGGATTTGGTAACAGACTTTTATGGGAGGGGTGTTATATCATTTTTCTAAATATATTCTGATATGGGTGTTGACGTCTCTATTCGTGTACCCTTTGTTTATTATTAAGTGAAGGCTCTCTCCAGTTCCTCGTGGATGTTNTAGCCAACTTTTGACATTTGTCAATCAGTTGAGTTAGGTGATTTTGTAGACCAATAAGTGTCCTCCTATTTCCTGTTTCAGCTGCTGGTGGAATACTGTCAGCCATTTGACCTTTTCCGAGTTCGGAGATTCCGAGATATTTTCTTTTTTCTGATAAATATGTGTGATGTTAATGAGTTTTGATAAATGAGCTTTCCTGTCTACTTAGGTAATGATTCCAAAGATCGTCCTTCATTTCCTCCCTGGAATCTGGTTGTAGCAGGTGTTCAATTATCAAAAGTACTGTGATAATTTGATTTGTGACCCGAATGCACCAAGTTGGTAAATCCTGTAATAATTTTAAAAATAGTAAATGTCACTATTTTTGCAAAGTTATTACAAGATCTGTTACCCTAATAGATGCTTGATAAAATACCGTAGAATGCCTACTGGTTTTACCTGTAATAGGGTTTGATATAGTTGATTATGGATAATTGTAATGAAATGCTCATACAGTGATAAAAATTCTTTTTAAAGAATATTATGTAATGAGCAGCACTGAAAATCAGTTGATTAGAGATAATGTTAGATAATACACTTAAATATGTATGTATGTTACCACAAGTGAGGTAGATAATAGTATATATGATTAATATGCAGTTGTCTTTGACACTGATAGATTAAGTACTGTGATTTCTTACCACAGAACAATAATATATGAATGCTTACTTGTTAATAGATATGGTGGCTTAAGCCACTGCAAACAATTTGTTTACTTAGATATATAGCTATGATAAATATTGGCTGATAGCTAGGTTAGGCTAGAATATGTAAAAATTATTCCAATGCAAAATCAAGAAGTTTCTTTTGTATTTGCTGGAATAATATAGTCTAGTTTATAGACTATCTAGGTTTAAAGTACCAATAATTATCTAGTTTCTAGACTATCCGGTTCGAAGGACCAAAAATGTGGGAAAAACCTGCCGTGATTGATATAAGAGGAGACTACCAGAGACTTGTACTGAACTAAATTAAAAAATTACTGTATGCAAATTAATTCAACTAAAATCTCTAGCTAGGGTCGTAAATCCTAGTTCCTCTTTTCCTAATGACAGATAATGGGCTGTAAGGGGCAGGTGGGGTGAGTGAATTAGTTGATAGGTTGATTGCAGTTCCACGTCCACCTGCCAACAGGTATCTTACATCAGCTTGTATTTTATACAAGGATAAGATTATATAAATTCAGTTATATAACTGAACACTGGCTCTGTTTAAATCAGAGATTTAAACATACACAGTCTAGCCTAGCACCTTAGCAATTAACAGCCAATACACTTATACTTTAAACAACTTAAATTGTAAATTGTAAAGTATGATAAATGACCTAAATATGGTCTGAGTACTGTTACTGAGTACTAAAATTATATTCTATAAAATGAACTTATATGATTACTTAAAAAATAACTAAGCAAGCAATTGTTAACTTAATTTATATATGTTCAAGTACATGCAATGTATATGATCAATGTATATGATTAAATACAGTCAGCTTGTTGAATCTCTTCCTACACTCTGGACACTCATGGTATTTGATTACTTATTGTGACAATCTTCTCTGACACTGGACACTCATGAGGTTCAGAGCTTGGATAAGATTCTGCTGTACCACAATATTAATAATAAACTCACAGAAATATGAGGCGTTGCCTCGCCTTTTTACCGACTATCAGTCTTATAGAATATTAATGTTATACTAGCTTTAATTGGCCAACTAATACGCTACAGTAATAACATTCAATAAACTTAGCTGAAGCCGGGTGCCTGTCTGACAAAGTGTGCCAGACTGAAGAACTCTCTTGGCGAGTTTAGGCACGATATTTTAGATTACAGCGTTGCTGTTTGATCTAGTAGCGTTGCTACGGGATTGGACTGCGTTGCAGAAGATAACAATGAAGATTAGGGATGAGATTAGGGATGAAGGTGGAGATCGCGTCACTAAATGCTCCACTTCACTCTTATTTTACATAAATGTTCTAGGATTTTCCTTGTTGATATATTGTCCAGGTACTCCCCCAGTTCTAGAGAGTGTTCACTGGTGATAAAGATATTAGATAAGGTGTCCTCAGCCAAAAATGTTCGCTAAGGGACCGTCACGTGTACACAGTTGTGTAAACATACGCGTCTTGCCTGGGGGCTGTGGTGGGCGCTCCTCTCCCGAGATGCCCTCCCCCCATCCCCCTTGAAAAAGGGGTTAGCTTACAATGAATATCGATAGATTATTTTTACAGTCTAGACTTATGATTGAGATAAGATGTGATTATAATAAAATATGATATAGGATTTAAAGATTATAAGTAGTACTTGATAATACCACTGACTCTTAATAAGGATTCGATTTTATCTCTACCGGATACTACGTCATGTTCCAATAAATTTTTAATTAACAAATCCTTCTAGAAGCTTCTGGATCCTTGAGAGATCATGCACAAAGTCACGTAGGCATCTATAGGGCCCTATGGCGTACGTGATCATAGTGGCATTGTCATCTAGGATCAAGCTATATATAATGAATCTATTGTGATTCTGATATGATTCTGATATGATATAGAAATAATACATTTCTTAGATGATTATTAGATATGGTGGGTAAAAATTTCCCACAAATAATGGTCTCAGGGATTTTGACGTACACTGCACCTCAAAGTTCCTTAAGTTAAGCAATTTCTATTGGTGGTAAACTAGCTACATATAGATTTCATTTGGCCTAAATTTGTGATTCAATTTACAAGGACAGAAGTGTAATTCCAGCAGTGGAGTTAACATTACGGTACGTGCATGGTGACAAGACTAACAAGTAAGAAAGTCATGTGCAGTACCACCTTTCAGGCAGTGTGTGTGTGCACTATCTAGACCCTTTCTTGATACATTTTAACCCCTTTTAGATTAATTTTAACCCCTTCTATATAGATTTTAGTACTTTCTTGATTGATTTTACCCCCCTTCTATAAAGATTTTAGCCCTTTCTAGATAGATTTGAACCCTTTGTAGATATATTGAGTCCTTTCTAGATGGATTTGAACCCTTTGTAGATATATTTAGTCCTTTCTAGATGGATTTGAACCACTTTCTAGATGGATTTGAACCCTTTCTAGATAGATTGTAACCCTTTCACGATTACAGACCCACAATGTCTGTAATCTGTGGCCAATGATACGTTCTCACTACGAGACCCGTTGTCCTCAGAGCTGCCACATGACGACGGCAAGCTGCAGAGTTCCGTGTTGTCAGCTGAGCAGATGACGGCGGTCCACATCAGGATCACCATAGTGGAAGGTCCGCGCCATATGTAACACAATCCTTCAAATATATCTATCATTTTATATCAGCTCATCCTATTAATTGTGATAGCAGTCAACTAATCAGATACTTAAAAAGCTAAAACATGGAAACAAAATGCTAATCGATATCAAGAAAGAATGAATAATATACCTAAAGAGCTTTCCACCTACTATATAAAACCTTCCCATAAATTAGTATTACTTTAAATAATATAAATAAATAACAAATATAATATAGAATTCTGTTCACTGTAAGCTCACTTTAATTGGAATATACTTGTATCAGGCCATGATCACTTCTGCTCAGTGCACAAGGTGAGCGTGGCAGGTACTGTGACCCAAGGGTATGGAGGAGGTCAAGCCGTGCCAGCGCCCAAAAAGGTTATGCCCAACAAGCCGGCCATCGTGTCCAGCCCACCTAAGCAACAGCCGACCAGGACCCCCGTGCAGGTAATGTCTCCAGCAGGTCAAGACTCCCGTCTGCTTTACTACCTCCTTTGTGGAGTGGTGCGATCTTTGCTGTTTTAAGTGTGTTTGAAATGACATGAAATTTATGAAATGAAAATGAAATTTATCTAGGCTCCGTCTCCAAATGATATTTAAATGTTCAAGATATGACAGTGTTTTTTTCTGTAATTCTTGATGAATATAGAATTCCAGGAATCTAGGCCTGGTGTAGAGTGCATGAACATGCTGTCTATGGCTGCTTCAAAATCCAGCGGGGCTAGGCTGATATATTTTATTTATTTATTTATTTATTTATTTATTTATTTATTTATTTATTTATTATTTTATTATTTATTTATTTTTATTATTTATTTATTATTTATGTATTTTTTATTTTATTTATTTATTTTTTATTTATTTATTTATTTATTTGTATAGAAGAAGGTACACTGGGTTTGTGAGAGTACATAACATTGGTGTTCATACATTCTTGCAAAGCCACTAACACACATAGCGTTTCGGGCAGGTCCTTAATCTAAGGTAAGTTTATTATACGAACGTCGCGTTCGCGAATAACCGAACGCAATTACGGGCTCACTATAGCCCGTGTATCTGTTTACATAGCCAAGCTGGGAGCCATCATACAGTTGCATCTTGCGAACAGCTACCTTGGCCTTGAGGTGCCACTATGGTCCTGTTGTATTCAGACTCAGTCGTCAGTATAAAGAGAGGCTCAGAGCTCTCAAGGCTGTTGCAGGTTATCACTCAGGCTATGGTGCCAATGCCAGCATTGTCTAAATGATGTACCTTGCTTACATCAGATCTTTAGTGGATTATGCTGCACTTCTGCTTACTTTGATGCCTGAAACAAAGCTTGGAGGACTTGAAAAATTGGAGAACGAAGCCTTGAGGATAATCCTTTGGTGACCTCGTACCACAAAGATACCTAACATAAGAAATAAATTTAATATTCCGAGCGTCGTTGATCGTGTTACTGAAATTAACTGTCAAATTGGTATAAAAATGCTTAGGCTAGCTCATCCTAACTCTTGCACAGAAGCCCTCCAGAATTTGTTTATTGAAGGTCAACATTGTTCCAAATGGATAACTAAAACATGAACTGAACTCAGAATGTATCAGGTTTATAATTTGTACCAAGAGAGACAACAACGGCACTTTCCTGCACCGTAGGAGATTACATTCTTTCCAATTTTAATCCCTCCCTTTCCACCCAAGAAGCAAATTAGAGATCAGCCCAAGCTTCGTCTTGAGGCAAACCTCAATACCTTCAAGCAATATTGATGTTCTGCACACAGAGCATTCTCTCTCTCTCAAATCATATACACTGATGGTTCCCTTCACCGCCCCACGGGTGCAGATTGAAGTGCACCTATCCTGACAATGGGCGATGGCTTATATTTTGAGTGGGGGAGTCGGTATAAGCATTACGGGTTATTCATGTCCGTGCCACCTCTTGGGTGGCTTAATCTTTATCAATTAATCATCGTATAAACAACTGGGCCTCTACCCTTCAGACCGAACTATTTGCCTTGCTTCTTGCGCTGAAATGTGTACAGGTCTCCAAACATGATACATTAATTGTAAGTGACTCATTATCATCCTTAATTGCTCTCAACTCTTTAAGACATAACTGTAACATGCTCGTGTCTGAAGCTAGACACAAATACAACAAAATTATTAATGATGGTAATACAGTCCATCATGTGGAGTCACGTGGACTCCATCTCATGTTGGCCCCCGAATGAATGATAGAGCTAATGAGTTAGCCAAAGAATCTGCCTTTAAAAGAGAAATTTAGTATAACCTTAGATTGTCAATAAGCACTTTGAGAGCAATAGAACACCAAGAGCTTAAACAAAATCGTGTAGATCTGAGGCAAAGTCAAATCGACTCAAGTAATTCCATGTATTATCATACTATCATGCAAGAGGAGCCACACATCTATGGATCATCCAATAAAATCAGCGGACTTCTAAATGTTACTACTGTTCGGCTTAGACTCGGTTACAAGTATCTCTGGGAATTCTCATTATCTGCTGATGTAGACCTAACCAAATGTAGACTGTGTCAACAAAATTATTCGCACACCCTCCGTCACTATGTGATGGAGTGCGAACAGATACGTGAATTCAGAGACAACTGTATAACAAATGTTCCAGAGATGTATAAATATTTCATTCAAAATGATCTGATACCAGAAATTTTAGCCAAATATCCCGTTTGCTAACTGTAGGTAGTAACTAAGTGATTGTAACCTATCCACCGCTACCCACTGGATGGGGGGCGGTGTGCAGGACAAATATATCAATTGTGACACTAGCTCTCCAATGGCTCTCCACATATGTCAGTTGCTTAATTTCGAAACTGTAATTGTGGTTGATCTCGAACCCATTGATGATATGACGACTTATATTGAATTTTGTTACTAGCTCATCAAGATTGTAACTTGCTTAGCTAAATGAATTGTGGGGTTCAGTCCCTGGGCCCATTATGTGCCTCTGTAACCCTTTCCACTACCGCCCACAGGATGGGTATGGGGTGCATAATAAATGAACTAAACAAAACGTGCTACATGGACATTTCGTTCTGAGTAGCTGAATCTAAAACAACAATTAACATCGCCATACTTTCACTTCGGCCTCACCCTTCTCGCTTGTTTATTTATAAAACACTGGCTCTGTGTATCTGTCAGATAAATAAAGACCTTAAAAATGAAGCGTTATCTTCAAATAAAGTCTATCAACGTTTATTATGTATGAACAACGGTCATAAATATTAAACGGTCAACGCTTTCTGTACTGTTCAATCCTGGAACATTGATTGCTAAAGGTGCGTCTCTGTTTTTTTTTTCAGGTGACTCCCAAGCCAAGCCCACAGATTGAACAAGATGACGAGGAAAATGATCACCTGCCCCCCACAACTTACATTCAGGACATTGTGGAGGATATTCCCGACGATGAGGACTACTGAGTCAGGATCTGCCGTTTTGTTGCGAGTCTTCACGAAACATCTACATGAGGCTACGGCAGGGATGTATGATATGACTAAATGCGTTACTATCTGCTCCCGGAGGCTGCTGAAAACGTCAGTGAAGCTATTTCCCTCTACAAATAGATGAGGAAGCTTGACTAGCTACTGAACTTGGTCAACAATATATCATGTGAAGGAAAACATTGTAGAAGATCCTAGGCCTACAAAATGTTATGAGACTATTGTATGAATATATAATTAAGATGCAACATCTGCTCCCACTATATAATGTAACATAAAACTGATGCTTGTAATTCTGCCTCAGTAGGTAAAATAGATTTACCGGAAACTGTATAGTATATTCAGAAACATTCCTGTCCATAAAACATATCAATGATTCCTGTCCATATCAATGCTCTCAGCTGCACTATGAAATTCAGGAGCTAAAGTATCGTTTTCCATAAAGATAACAGAAGCATTTAATTCTAAGTTACTGCAGAAGAACCTTAAGCTTACACAAGACTAGAGCACGTGTGTAATGTTTCTCATGGCCTCAGATAAAGCAATACAAACCTAATTAGTGAATATCACTCGTTATTTATTTACTACTACTACTATTAAAATAAAGTCTTTGAATGAATTTATTGGCAAAAATTGCGTTATTTTAAATGATTGGATCTCGGTTTGAGGAGTGAATAGTACTGACAAATGCGGTAGCATGCTAGACAATGCGCCAACAAGCATTGTTGACGTAAGACGCTCACATAACATTGTGGCTAATGGCTGACGATCCCTGCCATATACATTCATGACATTGAAGATACCAGCACGTATCTCAATGACACGTTCCATGAGCCCCGATATATATTCACAGCTAGTGCAGGTACAATGACGAGCCGAGCAATTGATGACTGCACCGGTCCTTTCTGTGATATAGTTCCCTGAACTCATTTACAAGCAAATACCCTAAATATATATTATATATATATATATATATATATATATATATATATATATATATATATATATATATATATATATATATATATATTGGTGTATACTGGCAGCAGGTATTCTTTTAAACATGTCTCATTAAATATGACCGCATATTCTGTATTTATTATCTTCTGATTTAGGGCTTCTATCCCTCTAACTATTTTCTTAGCATCAGGGCTTAGCTGAAATAGGAGTTCTCCAAAACTCATTTTCGTAATTTCCGGGTGAAGAAAAGAGGTAAATTACTATAGAATGTATTACACTTATTTATACAATATGCACAACGTTTCGAACCTCCATGGAGGTTCGAAACGTTGAACCATGGAATGGTTCCATGGAGAATGAACCATTTACTTATTTATATTAATTAAAATTACTTATTTATACAATATGCACAACGTTTCGAACCTCCATGGAGGTTCGAAACATTGAACCATGGAATGGTTCCATGGAGAATGAACCATGGAGGTTCGAAACGTTGTGCACATTGTATAAATAAGTGTAATACATTCTATAGTAATTTACCTCTTTTCTTCACCCGGAAATTACGAAAATGAGTTTTGGAGAACTCCTATTTCAGCTAAGCCCTGATGCTAAGAAAATAGTTAGAGGGATAGAAGCCCTAATCAGAAGATAATAAATACAGAATATGCGGTCATATTTAATGAGACATATATATATATATATATATATCTATATATATATATATATATATATATATATATATATATATATATATATATATCCACTACAATTTTACCCACATTGCCTCAGAGACACTTGGTGCCTGGGTAAAAGTGCTGCAAGTTTTTTGAAGGAGTTGGGGTCCAAGCTAATTGAAACAACTAGAGACCCTTGAGCCGCCAGTTTTCTCTTTCAGTGCTTTAGTGTGGCGATCCAGAGAGGAAATGCTCACTGCATCCATGGTTCCTGCCCGTCATCTGAGGAGCTGGAGGAGCTATACAACTTCTAACAAGTAGTCTTGTACTTTGCATGTAACCAATGTTGTAAACCTTTTTGTGTAATGAAATTTAAAATAAAGTTAGATATATATACACACACACTAAAAGAAAAGGGGTGGTAAGAGAAGAAAATATCAGTGTTCAGTGAGGATCCACAAGGTCTTCTCTGAGTACTCATTATTTTCTTCTCCGAGGCTATGGGTTACCTTGAGGTTACCTTGAGGTGCTTCTCGGGCTTAGCGTCCCCGCGGCCCGGTCGTCGACCAGGCCTCCTGGTTGCTGGACTGATCAACCAGGCTGTTGGACGCGGCTGCTCGCAGCCTGACGTATGAGTCACAGCCTGGTTGATCAGGTATCCTTTGGAGGTGCTTATCCAGTTCTCTCTTGAACACTGTGAGGGGATTGCCAGTTGTGTTCCTTATGTGTAGCGGCAGCGTGTTGAACAGTCTCGGGCCTCTGATGTTGATAGAGTTCTCTCTCAGAGTACCAGTTGCACCTCTGCCTTTCAACGGGGGTATTCTGCACATCCTGCCATGTCTTCTGGTCTCATGTGATGTTATTTCTGTGTGCAGGTTTGGGACCAGCCCCTCTAATATTCTCCACTACACACTACAGGATCCCTACACTTGCACCAGAGGTGGTACCTCTGGGCTCGATGGGGAATCGCGAGTGTCTGAACTCGATGGGGAGCGAGAGCATTGTAGCTTGATGC
>WNGS01111181.1:16965931-16989877 GCA_020271785.1 Procambarus virginalis | reverse complement strand
GATCATAGTCTGTTGTCTGCTCTGTGTCGAAGCTGTAGCGTCTTGGGGTCGATTAGAACTGTACACAGCGAGTGCTACATTCTTGAGGGTGAAGAGGTGAGGTAAATCCAAAGCGTCTGCACTGGAGTTATCTGAATCACTGTGGAAAGTGTACTCACTTTCCACAGTGATTCACCATGGAATATTCACAGAGTATTCATTTTTTTGTGAATACACAAAAGTGTATTCACTTTTTGCTTGCTTATATTCGGTGACAACACATCAGCTTCCTCCAACCAGGATAGAAGAATGTTACCTGTAATTAGGCAAAGAATTATAGCTTCTGTAATTAGTGCTAATTAGTTACGCCACTAAGCTAATGAGAGGCTGTAGTGAATAAATTGTTTGTACTCTCTACAACTTGAACCGGCGTTCTGGGGATTTACGGCCTTAACCGATTCTACCATGGTAGTACCATCGTAACCGAGATGGTTAAGGCAGGTGTCTGGGAATCACCAGAACCCTGGTTCGATTCACTCAATTGCCTCGAAATAATTTTCATTAATGTATCACGCCACTCTGATGTGATTGCGAATTAATTTGTTTTGACCACCGCACCGCACTTACACTATGTGAGGTGTTTCACCTCACTTATCGGCCAATAGGTCCATTAATGCCTGAATCTAACTCATTTTTATGCCCCGCTCCTGTGTCAGGTAAGTTATGGGCTCACCATAGCCCGTGTTACTTGGAACTTGTTCCGAGTAGCTGATTCTATAACAACAAGAACAACAATTCATTTATATATATATATATATATATATAATATATATATATATATATATATATATATATATATATATATGCAAACAAGCCTATATGCAACTGAAAACTCACACCCCAGAAGTGACTCGAACCCACACTGCCAGGAGCAACAATCACCTCATTTTTTGGGGCAACACGTAAGGAACACAAATGCGAATAAGCCTGAATGGTCCCCAGGACTATATGCAACTGAAAACTCACACCCCAGAAGTGACTCGAACCCAAAAAATGAGGTGATTTGATAAAATGCTATGCCCAAAATTACCATCCGAGTGCCGGCGGGGAAGTGGTTCAAATAGCTTCGGCTATCACTTCCTTATGTCCAGTCGTGATGGTCAAGCGGATTAAGGCGTCCCTGTACATACCAGTTGTGTTGCTCCTGGCAGTATGGGTTCGAGTCACTTCTGGGGTATGAATATATATGTATGTATATATATATATATATATATATATATATATATATATATATATATATATATATATATATATATATTAAGAATCAAGGAACGTAAGACTCAAGGAAACTGCAGAAGGACATACGAGGCAGCTCCTATTTATACCCACCCAAACTTATACATATATATGTGTAACTTACGCTTGAAACAATCAAGGGATCCTACTTTATTATGTTACGCGCTAATCAGTTCCACAAATCAACAACCTAGTTACCGAACCAGTATTTACCCCAGGCCTTTCCTAAATTTAAACATATTTAATGTATTCCCATTATTTCGTGTTCTATTGTGCGTTGATATTTTTAATATCATATAAATATCCCTTTGTACACATCAATCATGTCACACAATGCTCGCCAAGAAAGGGACAAGAAAATGAACTGAAGAAAGTGAGCTTCAAGGCAATGTACACTAACATAGATGGGATTACAAATAAAACAAGTGAACTCGGAGATTGGGCACTAGAAGAAAACCCAGACATAATAGCACTCACAGAAACAAAGCTAACAAACACCATAACAAACGCAGTGTTTCCACAGGGCTACTATGTAGTGAGGAAAGAGAGAGAAGGGAGAGGAGGAGGTGGTGTAGCTTTGCTACTAAGAGAAGGTTGGAGTTTCGAAGAGATGGTAATTCAGAACTGTGAAGGTTTCAGTGACTACATATCAGGCACCATAGCAACTGGAGGACAGAAAATTATAGTAGTAGTCATATATAACCCCCCACCGAATGACAGAAGACCCAGACAGGAATATGATAGAACAACTTGGCCACCATCAATATAATAGAGAGAGCAGCTTCTGTGGCTAGCAGGAACGGATCCAGACTACTAATCATGGGAGACTTCAACCATGGAAAGATAGATTGGGGGAACAGAGACCCACATGGAGGCCCAGACACATGGAGAGCTAAGCTGCTGGATGTGGCAACAAGAAACTTTCTAAGTCAACACGTCAAGGGACCGACAAGAATGAGAGGAGGGGATGAACCAGCCTTGCTTGATCTGATATTTACCCTAAATGAGTCGGATATAAGGGAAGTTAAGTTGGAAGCCCCCTTGGGAATGAGTGATCATAGTGTATTGAGCTTTGAGTACCTGGTTGAGCTAGGAATTATCACCCCCAAAAAAGAACTGGGAAACAAAGGGCTGGCGTACCAAAAGGGAAACTATGAGGAGATGAATAAATTCCTATGGGATATACATTGGGACACAGAACTCGAAACCAAGTCCGTACAAGACATGATGGACTATGTCACCAAAAATGTCAGGAGGCTGTAAGCAGGTTTGTCCCAGCCCAACAGGAAAAAACAGAGAAGCAAAGGAAGAATCCGTGGTTTAATAGGGAATGTATGAAAGCAAAGGAGCTGAACAAAAGGGCATGGAGGAACTTCCGTAATAACAGAACACCAGAAAGTAGAGAGAGATACCAGAGAACCAGGAACGAGTATGTTAGTGTGAGAAGAGCAGCTGAGAAAAGGTATGAAAATGATATAGCTAATAAAGCCAAGACCGAACCAAAGCTACTACACAGTCACATCAGGAGGAAGACAACAGTGAAGGAACAGGTGATGAAACTTAGGGTGGGCGAGGACAGGTACACAGAGAATGACAAAGAGGTGTGTGAAGAACTCAACAAAAGGTTCCAGGAGGTCTTTACAATAGAACAGGGAGAATCACGGCGCTAGGAGAGGTGGCAGCAAACCAGGTGACCTTGGAAAGGTTCGAAATTACAAGAGATGAGGTCAAGAAGCACCTATTGGAGCTGGATGTGAGAAAAGCTGTTGGGCCGGATGGAATCTCACCATGGGTATTGAAAGAGTGTGCAGGAGCACTTTGCTTGCCACTCTCCATAGTGTATAGTAGGTCACTGGAAACGGGAGACCTACCAGAAATATGGAAGACTGCTAATGTAGTACCAATATTTAAAAAGGTGACAGACAAGAGGCACTGAACTACAGGCCAGTGTCCTTAACTTGTATACCATGCAAGGTGATGGAGAAGATTGTGAGAAAAAACCTAGTAACACATCTGGAGAGAAGAGACTTCGTGACAACCCATCAACATGGGTTCAGGGAGGGTAAATCTTGCCTTACAGGCTTGATAGAATTCTACGATCAGGTGACAAAGATTAAGCAAGAAAGAGAAGGATGGGCGGACTGCATTTTTTGGACTGTCGGAAAGCCTTTGACACAGTACCCCATAAAAGGTTGATGCATAAGCTGGAGAAACAGGCAGGAGTAACTGGTAGGGCGCTCCAGTGGATAAGGGAGTACCTAAGCAATAGGAAGCAGAGAGTTATAGTGAGGGGTGAGACCTCAGAATGGCGTGAAGTCACCAGTGGAGTCCCACAGGGCTCTGTGCTTGGACCTATCCTGTTTCTGATATACGTAAATGATCTCCCAGAGGGTATAGACTCATTCCTCTCAATGTTTGCTGACGACGCCAAAATTATGAGAAGGATTAAGACAGAGGAGGACAGCTTCAGGCTTCAAGAAGACCTGGACAAGCTGCAGGAATGGTCGAACAAATTGCTGTTAGAGTTTAACCCAAGCAAATGTAATGTAATGAAGATAGGGGTAGGAAGCAGGAGACCAGATACAAGGTATCACTTGGGAGATGAAATACTTCAAAAGTCAGAGAGAGAGAAAGACCTGGGGGTTGATATCACGCCAAACCTGTCCCCTGAAGCTCATATCAAGAGGATAACATCAGCAGCATATGCCAGGTTGGCTAACATAAGAACGGCCTTTAGAAACTTGTGTAAGGAATCTTTCAGAACATTATATACCACATATGTCAGACCAATCCTGGAGTATGCGGCTCCAGCATGGAGTCCATATCTTGTCAAGAATAAGACTAAACTGGAAAAGGTTCAAAGGTTTGCCACCAGACTAGTACCCGAGCTGAGAGGTATGAGCTACGAGGAGAGACTACGGGAATTGAACCTCACTTCGTTGGAAGACAGAAGAGTTAGGGGGGACATGATCACCACATTCAAGATTCTCGAGGGAATCGACAGGGTTGATAAAGACAGGCTATTTAATGGAATGCACTAGGCTCAGGAATCTGTACATCAGTAGATTGACAGTTTAGAGGCTGGGACCAAAGAGCCAAAGCTCAACCCCCACAAGCACAAATAGGTGAGTACAAGTAGGCTCAGGAATCTGTACATCAGTAGATTGACAGTTGAGAGGCTGGGACCATAGAGCCAAAGCTCAACCCCCACAAGCACAAATAGGCGAGTACAAATAGGTGAGTACACTCACACGGGGGTCCTGATAGCCCCCGTGATTGTGTGGCCTGATTGTGGGGCCATGTGAGCAACACAAATGAGAACAAGCCTGAATGGTATCATAGTTTTTTCTTAAAGTGTTAAACAGTTTTTGAAAAAAATATGATAGGGAGAGTTACATATTCTCATAACAATACTCTGACCACTCTAAGCTAATCTAGACCTTTTTCTGGTAAATTCTTTCCCCAGGAGATGGTGGTCAGGATCTAGTGTCTGCCTCCACTCTTACTTTGTGATTTCTTTCACTCCGGTGTTGACAAAGGCACAGATCGGCCGAAACGTTCATCTCTCTTTTCCAGTTCTCTGTGGATTTTCCGCATACAAATGCTCAGTGTTTCGTGATCCTTGATTGCATATGTGTATATATATATATATATATATATATATATATATATATATATATATATATATATATATATATATATATATATATATATATATGACCGAAAAAGTAAGATTAATAATTCTAACACGATTTTCTCTATATTTCTTATGTTTCTCTTCACTGTCGATGGTAATTCTCGCTTTGAAAGAGACCGTTCACTCTCGCTTTGAAAGATACCAATGTCGTCTATGCCTTCAAATGCCCACTTGGGGACTGTAAGCCTCAAAGAACTCAGTATATAGGCAAGACAACATCTCTTTCCAGGCGATTACCGATGCATAAGCAACAGGGCTCTATCAAGGAACATATAATCTCTTCCCACAACCAGACCATCACCAGACAAGTCTTAACAAAAAACACGAAAATCATCGATAGATACAGCGATAGCAGGCGGCTTGATATCTGCGAGGCACTACACATTAAGAAGTCAACACCAGCAATCAACAGCCAATTAATGCACAATTATATTCTACCCACTTCAAGACACCGCTCCAATATAGAAGCATCAAGAAATATAGGCCAATAGGCCGTCTGCAGTTACTTCCATTCTTCCCTTTAGCTTATACCCATTGTTTCGTGTTCTGGCTTGTGTTGAAAGTTTGTTTTCACCTCATCCAAAACAACTGTAGCATATCACCTCACCGAAATGCAGGTATAAAATGAAAGCTGTTTAAACTCTGTTTAGTGTTAGTTGTGTGTGTGTAACCTAAAGTCTTTGAAAATGTAATAAGTTATTACGAAACGCGTTCTAGCGTCGCGTCAGACTAGAAATAAAAATGAATTTTGGAGAACTGGTTTTTCAATTACCATCGACAGTGAAAAGAAACATAAGAAATATAGAGGAAATTCGTGTTAGAATTATTATTCATACTTTTTCGGTCATATTTAATAATTTATGTCTACAAGAAAGACTGGTACCAAAATATACTAATATATGATAAAATATACTAATATATAATAAGTCACTTCTGGGGTGTGAGTTTTCAGTTGTATCTAGTCCTGGGGACCATTCAGGCTTGTTTGCATTTGTGTTCCTCACGTGTTGCCCAAAAAAATTAGGTGATTTGATAAAATGCTATGCCCAAGATTACCATCCGAGTGCCGCTGGGGAAGTGGTTCATATAGCCTCGGCTATCACTTCCTTATGTCCGGTCGTGATGGTCAAGTGGTTTAAGGCGTCCCTGTACAGACCAGTTGCGTTGCTCTTGGGAGTATGGGTTCGAGTCACTTCTGGCGTGTGAGTTTTCAGTTGTATCTAGTCCTGGGGACCATTCAGGCTTGTTTGCATTTGTGTTCCTCACGTGTTGCCCCCAAAAATGAGGTGATTTGATAAAATGCTATGCTCAAGATTACCATCCGAGTGCCGGCGGGGAAGTGGTTCATATAGCCTCGGCTATCACTTCCTTATGTCCGGTCGTGATGGTCAAGTGGTTTAAGGCGTCCCTGTACATACCAGTTGCGTTGCTCCTGGGAGTATGGGTTCGAGTCACTTCTGGGGTGTGAGTTTTCAGTTGTATCTTGTCCTGGGGACCATTCAGGCTTGTTTGCATTTGTGTTCCTCACGTGTTGCCCCAAAAAATGAGGTGATTTGATAAAATGCTATGCCCAAGATGCCCATCCGAGTGCCGGCGGGGAAGTGGTTCATATAGCCTCGGCTATCATTTCCTTATGTCCGGTCGTGATGGTCAAGTGGTTTAAGGCGTCCCTGTACATACCAGTTGCGTTGCTCCTGGGAGTATGGGTTCGAGTCACTTCTGGGGTGTGAGTTTTCAGTTGTATCTAGTCCTGGGGACCATTCAGGCTTGTTTGCATATATATATATATATATATATATATATATATATATATATATATATATATATATATATATATATATATATATATATATAGCACATACTTGCATGAACCACAAGAGAAGATTAACAATCTTTAGACAACACCCACCAGTGGGACTCGAACCCAGAAAGCACAACTATCTTCCAATAGCTGCCATAACTAGTATGCCTTAACCCACTACACCAAGTCAGACCCTTAAAAGAGATAGAGACTTCGAAGTATTTACCTCAAATATCTCCACCTCCCAAGGGCGCCAGATTAGTGAGGGGTTACTCAAGCATTTTTCATCAAGCCACTGTCAATGTGGTTCATGCAAGTATGTGCTTATAGCATAGACACGAGTTCTCCCACATTGACAGTGGCTTGATGAAAAATGCTTGAGTAACCCCTCACTAATCTGGCGCCCTTGGGAGGTGGAGATATTTGAGGTAAATACTTCGAAGTCTCTATCTCTTTTAAGGGTCTGACTTGGTGTAGTGGGTTAAGGCATACTAGTTATGGCAGCTATTGGAAGATAGTTGTGCTTTCTGGGTTCGAGTCCCACTGGTGGGTGTTGTCTAAAGATTGTTAATCTTCTCTTGTGGTTCATGCAAGTATGTGCTTATAGCATAGACACGAGTTCTCCCACATTGACAGTGGCTTGATGAAAAATGCTTGAGTAACCCGTCACTAATCTGGCGCCCTTGGGAGGTGGAGATATTTGAGGTAAATACTTCGAAGTCTCTATCTCTTTTAAGGGTCTGACTTGGTGTAGTGGGTTAAGGCATACTAGTTATGGCAGCTATTGGAAGATAGTTGTGCTTTCTGGGTTCGAGTCCCACTGGTGGGTGTTGTCTAAAGATTGTTTATCTTCTCTTGTGGTTCATGCAAGTATGTGCTTATAGCATAGACACGAGTTCTCCCACATTGACAGTGGCTTGATGAAAAATGCTTGAGTAACCCCTCACTAATCTGGCGCCCTTGGGAGGTGGAGATATTTGAGGTAAATACTTCGAAGTCTCTATCTCTTTTAAGGGTCTGGCTTGGTGTAGTGGGTTAAGGCATTCTAGTTATGGCAGCTATTTGAAGATAGTTGTGCTTTCTGGGTTCGAGTCCCCACTGGTGGGTGTTGTCTAAAGATTATATATATATATATATATATATATATATATATATATATATATATATATATATATATATATATATATATATATATATATATATATATATATATATATCACCTCACCGCATCCCTTTGTGCCCTTAAGAAGAAGGATGGTGGAGTCAGACCCATTGCCGTGGGTAACACACTTCGGCGCCTTGTTGCTAGGGCAGCTGTCAGAAAAATTAGTATAGACGCTGCAACGTTGCTTCGACCCCATCAACTAGGTTTTGGTGTCCCCCATGGCTGTGAAGCAGCAGGTCATGCAGCACGAGCCTATATCAAGCACCTTCCAGAAAATAAGGCATTAATTAAATTTGACTTTAAAAATGCCTTCAACCAGGTAAAAAGGGATGTGGTACTGGAAGCAGTTCGAACAAGCTTTCCTTCTCTACTCCCCTTCGTCTCAGCAGGGTACAGTAGGGAATCGACGCTGTTGTTTGGGGAACATGAAGTTGTTTCTGCAGAAGGTGTCCAGCAGGGAGACCCACTTGCCCCTTTTCTTTTTTGCATGGCTGTTAAAGAGGTTACAAGCAGGTTGACCAGCGAACTCAACATCTGGTTCCTGGACGATGGCACCCTGGCAGGGACACAGGAGTCCCTGCTAGAAGATCTACAGCTGGTGAAATCTAAGGGAGAGGAGTTAGGACTCACCCTAAACCCTTTAAAGTGTGAAATCATCTCATCTAGCCAAGCAACCATAGATGCAGTGCAAACCATATTGCCAGGAGCCCAAGTGATCGCTCCCACCGACAGTGTGCTGCTAGGGGCACCTCTGGGTTCGAGCGCTATTGAGGTAACCCTCGAAGAAAAGCTGAACGACCTGAGGAGGATGGAGGAAAGAATAGGGGCCTTGGACGCCCACGATGCTTTGTACCTCCTCACAAGGTGCCTGGCTTTGCCCAGACTGATCTATTTCATAAGGTGTGCTCTCTCCTTCGACAGCCCAAAATTAACAGAATATGACACACTCCTGAGGTCAATAACCGTGAAAGTGTTAAACCTCTCCCTGCAAGATGACCAATGGGACCAAGCAACACTCCCAGTTAGACTTGGGGGAATAGGTATTCGCAAGGCGACACAGTTAACATTGCCGGCATTCTTATCATCGAACAGTGCTACAGGTGAATTGGTTAAGGAAATACTACCGGAATACCTAAGAGACTCCATTGGGATTCATGATCCCAAATTCGCGGAAGGAGCTGGTCAGTGGGACACTCTTGTCAACTCTCACCCTCGACCAACTTTTCCAAATGACTGTAAACAGTCCAAATGGAATAGCCCCATAGTGGAACACATCGCCACATCATTGCTGGAGGCAGCTTCCAGGAAGGACAAAGCGCGTCTTCTAGCTGTGCAAGCGCCCCATGCTGGGGACTTCCTGTTGGCAGTCCCTAATTCCTCCTTGGGCACCCGCCTGGACCATCGGACCCTAAGTATTGGTGTTGCCCTGCGCCTTGCCGCCCCTATCTCCACCGAGCACTGGTGTATTTGCGGCCATGCACGGGCAGACCAATATGGCAGCCATGGTCTCATCTGTCCCAAGGCACAGGGAAAGATTGGCAGACACGAAGCAGTCAATGACATCATCAAGAGAAGTTTGGCTACAGCTGGGTGTCCAGCACAAAGGGAACCCCAGTTGTGCAGACCTGACAACAGCCAAAAACGCCCAGATGGAGTCACCCTGCAGCCGTGGAGGGAAGGTAAGCAGGTCGTGTGGGACTACACATGTGCATCTACTTTGGTCGATACCTATCTACCTTACAGCACAGCCGAGGGAGGCGGGGCGGCCACCTTCAGGGAGATTCAGAAAACTAACAAGTACAGGGACCTAGAACGTTGTTACAGGTTCGTGCCGATAGGCTCTGAGACTCTGGGCGCTTGGGGTAAATGTGCACTTAAGTTCCTGAAGGAGGTGGGCGAGGAACTCATTGGGAAGACTAGAGACCCAAGAGCGGCCAGTTTCATGTTCCAGCGCCTGAGTGTCGCTGTTCAGAGGGGAAATGCGTGCTGTATCTTGGGTACGCACCCGACCCCTGAAGAGCTGGACGAGGTCTTCGAACACTGACTGATATATTGTTATAGAAGTGTGTGTTTTCTGTAAACTGTAGCATTGCAATAAAATCAAATAAAAAAATATAAAAAAAAATAATAGGGGTGGTAGGAGAGGAAAAGATTAAAGTATTCAGTGAGAATCCACAAGGTCTTCTCTGAACACTGTTTATTTTCTTCTTCGAGGATGTGGGTCCCTTTAATTAAACCAGTGGTGGTACCCCTAAATATATATATATATATATATATATATATATATATATATATATATATATATATATATATATATATATATATATATATATATATATATATATATATATTGGTATATTTTGGTAGCAGTCTTTCCTGTAGACATATATTATTAAATATGACCGAAAAAGTAAGATTAATAATTCTAACACGAATTTTCTCTATTTTCCTTATGTTTCTTTTTACTGGTGACGGTAAATGAAAAATCAATTCTCCAAAATTCATTTTTATTTCTAGTCTGACGCGACACTTGAGCGCGTTTCGTAAAACTTATTACATTTTCAAAGACTTTAGTTTATCTACACACAACTTATGCTTTATGAAACAAACATTGGCTCTTATACCTGCATTTGGGTGAGGTGATGTAATACATTAGTGGGGTGAAACACAGAACATGGAAAACGGGGTATAGATTTGTAGAAGTAGAAGTCGGGTCCCAATAGAACTGCAGAAGGCCAATAGGGCTTCTGCAGTTCTGAATTATGGGCCAATAGGCCTTCTGCAGTTCTGAATTATGGGCCAATAGGCCTTCTGCAGTTCTGAATTATGGGCCAATAGGCCTTCTGCAGTTCTATTGGGACCCGACTTCTAATTCTACAAATCTATACCCCGTTTTCCATGTTCTGTGTTTCACCCCACTAATGTATTACATCACCTCACCCAAATGCAGGTATAAGAGCCAATGTTTGTTTCATAAAGCATAAGTTGTGTGTAGATAAACTAAAGTCTTTGAAAATGTAATAAGTTTTACGAAACGCGCTCAAGTGTCGCGTCAGACTAGAAATCAAAATGAATTTTGGAGAATTGATTTTTCATTTACCGTCACCAGTAAAAAGAAACATAAGGAAAATAGAGAAAATTCGTGTTAGAATTATTAATCTTACTTTTTCGGTCATATTTAATAATATATATATATATATAGCCTCGGAGAAGAAAATAAAAAGTATTCAGAGGAGACTTTGTAGTTTCTCACTGAACACTAATATTATCTTCTATTACCACCCCCAATCTTTTGTGTGTACACATATATATTTGTTTTATTTGAACTTTGTTACAAAAAATGAGTTACATATAGGGTACAAAGATGGTTATCATAGGTTGTCGAGTTCCTCCAGCTCCTCAGATGGTGGGCAGGAACCCTGAATACAGTGCGCATTTCCCCTCTGTATCGCCACGCTGAGGCGCTGGAAAAGAAATCTGGCAGCTCTAGGGTCCCTTGTTGTTTCAATGAGCCTCTAACCCAGTTCCTTAAAAAAAATGGTAGCACTTTTACTCCAGGCGCCGAGTGTCTCAGAAGTAATGGGGACAAAATTGTAGTGGTGATCCAGTTCTCTGTACTTACGGGATTTGGCTGCTTCCCTGTGGGTGGCAGCACCACCTGGTTGTGCAACACTGAGGTCAATGTAGGTGTTAACCAGGGTTGATACGCACATGTAGTCCCATACCAACTGCTTGCCATTCTTGCCATTCTTCCAGGGGTTCACTGTGATACCATCCGGGTGACCAATGAGAGCATCAGAGTTACGGGGCGTTAGGTAACGGGGCTCTCTTTCAGCTGGGCATCCAGCTGTGGTGAGGCTCCTCTTGATGATGTCGTTAACTTCACTGTGCCTCGAGTGCCAGCCCCCTGTGCTTTGGCAGAGTAGGCCATGGTGGCTGTACCTGTCAGTCACCACCTCGCCGCAAATACACCTATATCTGGTGTGGATTGGGGCAGCAAGGCGGAGGGCCACAGCAATTCGGAGGGCATGTGGTGTGAGATGTGTGCCAGTTGCCGACATTGGTGTTGCTAACAGGAAATCCCCTGCATGTGGGGCTGCTACTGCTGTGAGGCGATCAATATCATGTTGTGTTGTTGCAGCACCCAGGCACTCTGCAGTAACTTGGTCTACAATGGGGCCATCCCAACTGGATTGCTTGTGGGCTTTCGGGGATGGTGGTTGAGGTGATAGGCCTGCACGAGAGGCCCACTCTGTGGCACAGCATGTAAAATTGGGATCATGTACACCTGCCATATATATGTATATATGGCAGGTATATATATGTATATATGGCAGGTATATATATGTATATATGGCAGGTATATATATGTATATATATGTATATATATGTATATATATGTATATATATGTATATATATGTATGTATATGTATATATGTATAGATACATATATATATGTATATATAGGCACGCGTCTCACAACACGCGTGCAACTGGCACGCGTCTCACACCACACGCCCTCCGAATTGCTGTGGCCCTCCGCCTTGCTGCCCCAATCCACACCAGATATAGGTGTATTTGCGGTGAGGTGGTGGCTGACGGGTACGGCCACCATGGCCAACTCTGCCAAAGTACAGGAGGATGGCACTCGAGGCACAGTGAAGTTAACGACATCATCAAGGGGAGCCTCACCACAGCTGGATGCCCAGCTGAGAGAGAGCCTCGTTACCTAACGCCCCGTAACTCTGATGCTATTATTGGTCGCCCGGATGGTATCACAGTGAACCCCTGGAAGAATGGCAAGCAGTTGGTATGGGACTACACGTGCGTATCAACCCTGGCTAACACCTACATTGAACTCAGTGTTGCACAACCAGGTGGCGCTGCCACCCACAGGGAAGCAGCCAAATCCCGTAAGTATAGAGAACTGGATCACCACTACAATTTTGTCCCCATTGCTTCTGAGACACTCGGCGCCTGGGGTAAAAGTGCTACCAGTTTTTTGAAGGAATTGGGTTCTAGGCTCATTGAAACAACAAGGGACCCTAGAGCTGCCAGCTTTCTTTTCCAGCGCCTCAGCGTGGCGATACAGAGGGGAAATGCGCACTGCATCCAGGGTTCCTGCCCGCCATCTGAGGAGCTGGAGGAACTCGACAACTTATGATAACCATCTTTGTAACCTATATGTAACTCCTTTTTTGTAACAAAGTTCAAATAAAGCAAATATATATGTGTACATACAAAAGAATGGGGGTGGTAGGAGAAGAAAATATTAGTGTTCAGTGAGAAACCACAAGGTCTCCTCTGAATACGTTTTATTTTCTTCTCCGAGGCTATGGGTCCCCACATTGGCACCAGAGGTGGTACCCTCACAAGCCTATGTATATAAATATATATATATATTAGTATATTTTGGTAGCAGTCTTTCCTGTAGACATATAATATTAAATATGACCGAAAAAGTAAGATTAATAATTCTAACACAAATTTTCTCGATCTTTCTTATATTTCTTTTCACTGTTGATGGTATATCTAGCCGCCTGCTATCGCTGTATTTATCGATGATTTCCGTGTTTTTTTGTTAAGACTTCTCTGGTGATGGTCTGGTTGTGGGAACAGATTATATGTTCCTTAATGGATCCCTGTTGCTTATGCATCGTTTATCGCCTGGAAAGAGATGTTGTTGTCTTGCCTATATACTGAATTCTTTGAGGCTTACAGTCCCCAAGTGGGCATTTGAAGGCATAGACGACATTGGTCTCTTTTAAAGCGTTCTGCTTTGTGTCTGGAGAGTTTCTCATGAGTAGGTTGGCAGTTTTCTTGGTTTTATAGTAGATCGTCAATTGTATCTTCTGATTGTTGTCTGTAGGGATAACGTTTCTATTAACAACATCTTTCAGGACCCTTTCCTCCGTTTTATGAGCTGTGGAAAAGAAGTTCCTGTAAAATAGTCTAATAGGGGGTATAGGTGTTGTATTAGTTGTCTCTTCAGAGGTTGCATGCCGTTTCATCTTCCTTCTTATGATGTCTTCAACGAAACCATTGGAGAAGCTGTTGTTGACTACGACCTGCCTTACCCTACAGAGTTCTTCATCGACTTGCTTCCTTCCTGATATACATAGGTTGATACAAAAAGAAAAAGTGCTTAAAGGTTATGGATCTCTTGAAAAACACGACAATGGGAAACATTGATGAATGTCACAGACAGGCTCGATCATTGTTGCAAGTCAAACACTTCTTCGAATTCCTCCAAAGTTTGAGTAGTGCCCAAGACGCAACAGGCATTCCCCCGCTGAATCACATCACTGAGGCGCTGGAACAAGAAACTTTTTGCTCTATGATGTTTTATAGCGCTGATCAATTTGCCCCTAAATTCTTTCAGGAACTTCAGTGCACATTTTCCCCACGAACCGAGGGTCTCCGAGGCGATCGGAACAAAGCTGTAGCAGTGTGGCACACCACTGTATTTGATAATTTTCTGTGATTCACTGAAAGAAGCAGCGCCACCCTCTTCATGTGTGCTGTGGTGGAGGTAGGTACTGGCCAGTGTGCCAGCGCACGTGTAGTCCCATACCACTCGCTTACCATCCTTCCAAGGAAGCAAGGTGACCCCATCTGGGCGCTTCTGAGGGTCGTTGGGTCTGAATAAGAGTGGTTCTCTTTGTGCTGGGCAGCGGGCCATGGCGAGGATCCTCTTAATGATGTCATTGATTTCTTCATGTATTGCAGTCTTACTTTGTGATTTACGACATTCCAGACCATGACGACTATATTGGTCTGCCATCGCAGTTCCGCAGATGCACCTATAATAGGTTCGGTGAGTATGGGGGCGGCAAGACGAAGGGCAACTCCATTGCGGAGAGCATCATGACTGATGCGAATTCCCTAGGGCTGCATTGGTCACAGTAAATTAAAAATCCCCTGCAAGGGGTGCTGTTACTGCTAGGAGGCGAGCTTTGTTTTCAGCATCTGTGTTTTCAATCATTGCTGTGACAGTCTTTTCCACTATGGGGCTATCCCAGTGGGCCTGCTTGTGGCCTTTTGGGGCTTGTGGTCGGGGTAGAGGGTGTGGAATGGTGTCCCATTGTCAGGCTGCTTCGATGAACGTTTGATCACGAGTTCCCGCTGTGTTTCTCATACGCTTTGGTAGTATCTGCCCTACCAATTCGTTGGCTGCTGTACATGAGGATAAGAATGCTGGAAGTGCTACCTCAGTTGCCTTTCGTATGCCTATCCCCCCAAATATCTCTGGTAGTGTTGCTTGGTCCCACTGACTGTCATCTAAATCTAGGTTGAGCGCCTTCCTGAATATTGACCTGAGGAGCTCATCATATTGATTTAGAAGTGGGTTGCCAAAAGTGGGTGCACACCTTAAGAAGCATGTTAGCCTGGGCAAGGTAAGGCACTTTGTGAGAAGGTAGAGGGCATCATGGGAGTCCATGTCCCCTATTCTCTCTTCCATCCTCTTTAGGTCGTTAAACTTTTCGTTAGGCACTGCAGCAATGGCATTGTGGCCAAGAGGTGCTCCCAGTAGTATGCTGTCGGTGGGTTTAATGACTGAGGCTTCTGGTAAAACTAATTTCACTGCACTAATGACTACCTCACTGGATGCAATAATTTCGCACTTGGGGGGGGGGGTTGGAGAACGAGACCCATGGTCTCCCCCCGTGCCTTCACCAGCTGCAGGTCTTCCAGCAGGGAGTCTTGTGTGCCTGCCAGAGTGCCATCATCCAGGAACCAGATGTTGAGCTCACTGGACAGTCTGGTTGTGCTTTCTCGAACCGCTATGGAAAAGAGGAAGGGTGCAAGTGGGTCTCCCTGTTGAATTCCCTCTGATGAGGTGACTTCGTTTTCGCCAAACAGGAGGGTTGAATCATTGTTGTAACCTGCTGACACAAACGGGAGAATGCTTGGGCAATGTTCCTGGACTGCAGTGAGGATAGGAGCCGGTCGGCCGAGCAAACAGCACGCTGGACTTGTGATCCTGTGGTCCTGGGTTCGATCCCAGGCGCCGGCGAGAAACAATGGTCAGAGTTTCTTTCACCCTATGCCCCTGTTACCTAGCAGTAAAATAGGTACCTGAGTGTTAGTCAGCTATCACGGGTTGTTTCCTGGGGGTGGAGGCCTGGTCGAGGACCGGGCCGCGGGGACACTGAAAGCCCCGAAATCATCTCAAGATAACCTCAAGATAACTTCTTCCATTCTGACCGACTTGAAAACGTTTTTAAAATCAAATTTTACTACTGCCTGGTCTTCAGTAAGAGAGCTAATGCAGGCTCGTGCAGCATGGGCCGCTGCTTCACAGGGGGACTCCAAACCTCGCTGGTTGGGTTGCAGCATGGTGGCTGCTTCCATCGGATACTTCTGACAGCAGCCCTTGCAACTAGGCGGCGAAGGGTATTACCAACGGCAATGGGTCTGATCCCTCCCCCCTTCTTTTTCAGGGCACATAGGGATGCACCAAAGAAGAATGGTTTGATTTCATCATGGATTAACCCGGCAAGGAAGTTGTTGACAAACGTTGTGATTTCTGTCAGGAGCGCTTCTGCAGCTGGGCCAAGAACAGGGTTCACCATTTCCTTCACATGTTTAGGTCTTACCCCTGTGTAGCCTCCTGAGGAGCCCGTGGGAAATGAAACGATAGCTTTATAAACCTCTGACTCCCGGAGGACGAGGGGGTTCCTGGTTAGGGGGGACCCTGACCTGCGGGGGAGGGTCACCTACGGCCCTGAGGGGGTGTTTTCTCTCAGTGCTTGGGCTGTGGTTTCATCCCTGGGCAAAGTTTTGTCCTCACTTGTGATCAACCTGAGTGCCCCGACTGTATTGCCCTCTTCAATTTTCTTGCTGACTTGGGAACCTAATTTTCTGTTGTCGCTGATTGTCTTACTTAGTCTGCCTCGGCGGTGTTTGGTGTGTTTGGGGAGGCGCACTAGGTTGTCAGCCCTAGGAAAATCCCTAATTGCTTTATTGACGGATGACGCCAGTGTCTTGCCTCCTCTGTCTGGTACTCCTAAGCATGCATTGCCAAAAAGTAACAGATTGTGCCAGGCTTTGATCGTATCTGGTTCATCAAGGTTATTTGACCCTCTGTTGACTTTTCCGATGAGGTCCGTGTATTTCCCGGCTGCAAATGGGCGAGAGGCCTTTGGGATGTGGGAGAGTGTCCTGCTTGACGTTGCTTAAATTGCTTCTAGCAAGTCGTTTGTTGCAATGTAATCTGTTGTAATTTGCATTGGTGCAACAGGCTCCTGAGTGCTGCCTCCTCCCTCGGGAGGCCTCCCTGACCCAGGACAGTCACCATGCTGGCGTATGACTCTGGAGACCGAGTTGATGCTGATGTTGCTCCCACAGTCTTTGTGGGGAGCAACAAACAGTGGAAGTGCCTCTCCTTTGGTTGGCTTCAGTAGGGGTGAGCTGGCTGGCAGCGGCCTCTTCTGCCATCCCCTTAGCTGAAGTGACCGTCACCTTGCACTGGAGTATTTGTCTCTCCCTCCTGGCTGGGGGGGGGGGGACCTGGGAGTTCCATATACCATGCGTCATATCTAGGCAGATGCCTGGGGTGGGTGGGCTCGTGGATGTAGGGGGTGGGAGGCTGCACTGGCCCGGTCAGGGAGGGGGGGGGGGAAGTGTGACCACCTGATCGTGGGAGGTGGGGGCGGGGGTGAGGTATATATATGTAACCCCCACCATATATATATATATATATATATATATATATATATATATATATATATATATATATATATATATATATATATATATATATAATATATATATATATATATATATATATATATATATATATATATATATATATATATATATATATATATATATGTCGTACCTAGTAGCCAGAACGCACTTCTCAGCCTACTATGCAAGGCCCGATTTGCCTAATAAGCCAAGTTTTCCTGAATTAATATATTTTCTCTAATTTTTTCTTATGAAATGATAAAGCTACCCATTTCATTATGTTTGAGGTCAATTTTTTTATTGGAGTTAAAATTAACGTAGGTATATGACCGAACCTAACCAACCCTACCTAACCTAACCTAACCTATCTTTATAGGTTAGGTTATGTTAGGTAGCCGAAAAAGTTAGGTTAGGTTAGGTTAGGTAGGTTAGGTTTTCGAAAAACAATTAATTCATGAAAACTTGGCTTATTAGGCAAATCGGGCCTTGCATAGTAGGCTGAGAAGTGTGTTCTGGCTACTAGGTACGACATATATATATATATATATATATATATATATATATATATATATATATATATATATATATATATATATATATATATATATATATATTAGGGGTACCACCTCTGGTGCAATTGCAGGGACCCACATCCTCGAAGAAGAAAACAAAGAGCATTCAGAGAAGATCTTGTGGATTCTCACTGAATACTTAATTCTTTTCTTCTCCTACCACCCCTATTATTTTTTTGTATGTTTTGTTTTATTTTATTGCAATGCTACAGTTTACAGAGAACACACACACACACACAAATATATAGCAATTAAACAATCAGCGTTCGAAGACCTCGTCCAGCTCCTCGGAGGTTGGGTGCGTACCCAGGATACAGCACGCATTTCCCCTCTGCACTGCGACACTGAGGCGCTGGAACAGGAAACTGGCTGCTCGTGGGTCTCTAGTTTTCCCAATGAGTTCCTCACCAACCTCCTTTAAAAACTTGAGTGCACATTTACCCCAGGCGCCCAGAGTCTCTGAGCCTAACGGCACGAAGCTGTAACAACGTTCTAGGTCTCTGTACTTGTGGATTTTCTGGGTCTCCCTGAAGGTGGCTGCCCCACCTCCCTCCGCTGAGCTGTAACGTAAATAGGTATCAGCCAATGTAGATGCACAGGTGTAATCCCACATGACCTGTTTACCTTCCCTCCATGGCTGCAGGGTGACTCCATCTGGGCGTTTTTGGCTGTTGTCAGGTCTGCACAACTGGGGTTCCCTTTGTGCTGGACACCCAGCTGTAGCCAAACTTCTCTTGATGATGTCATTGACTGCCTCGTGTCTGGCAATCTTTCCCTGTGTCTTACGACAGATGAGACCATGGCTGCCGTATTGGTCTGCCCGTGCCTGGCCGCAAATACACCGGTGCTCGGTGGAGATTGGGGCGGCAAGGCGCAGAGCAACACCAATACTTAGGGCCCGATGATCCAGGCGGGTGCCCAAGGCGGAATTAGGGACTGCCAACAGGAAGTCCCCAGCATGGGGGGCTTGCACAGCTAGGAGACGCGCTCTGTCCTTCTGAGAAGCTACGTCCAGCAATGCTTTTGCGATGTTCTCCACTATGGGGCTATCCCATTTGGCCTGTTTACCGTCGTTTGGACAAGTTGGTCGGGTGTGTGAATTGGCGAGTGTGTCCCACCGACCAGCTCCTTCCACAAATTTGGGATCACGAATCCCAATGGAGTTCCTTAAGTATTCTGGTAGTGTTTCCTTCACTAATTCACTTGTAGCACTGGTCGAGGATAAGAATGCCGGCAATATATATATATATATATATATATATATATATATATATATATATATATATATATATAATGCCGGCAATATATATATATATAGAATGCCGGCAATATATATATATATATATATATATATATATATATATATATATATATATATATATATATATATATATATATATATATATATATATATATATATATATATATATATATATATATATATATATATATATATATATATATATATATATATATATATATATATATATATATATATATATATATATATATATATATATGCAACAATGATCACAAAAACACTGATCCAAGTATGCAGAATAACCACATGTGAAAAATAGAAAATGCTTAACGCGTTTTCGGCTAATTCGCCTTCATCAGAGCAAAGTAGAATGAAGATAAGAAAACATTGCTGATCAGACCTTTATATCCGCCTGGGCAGATCACCTGACCACCAAAAATAAGTGGAGGAAAGGAATTATAAGAAAGAAGGTAACTGCAGAAGGCCTATTGGCCTTCTACTCCACTACTACCACCTACTCACTTACTGCTCCTCCTCCTGTTTTTCCAGCTTGCTGGGTAGTAGTTATGATCGTTCGTCCACGCGGAGTAACTGCTCTCCTCCGCCTCTGTTCGTCTAACGATCGACATAACGCCATACAGCAATGGCTGTATGTAAGAGAGTCCATAGACGGATTTAACTTGCAAAGCAGGAATAAAACGCACGCAGAGAGGAGGAGCGAGGTGTGTGTGTGTGTGTGTGTGTGTCTCTTGTGTACTATTATATAGCAGTAGTACTGTTTAGTACCTATTGGCCTTCTGCTGCTATTAAAAGGAGATATTAATATGAGATATTAATAGATATTAATAGGAGCTGCCATACGAGGCAGCTCCCATTAATATCTCCAAGTGCCATACGTGTTAAATGATTGATATATTGTTTTGACGTGCTATATTGAGGCTTAAATAGGGATCCAACTTTTACATACCGGGGCTCACATTAAGGCTGTTATTACAATGTTTGATCAGAGCAGATTCGATCACGTTTCGTTCGACAAAATCCTTACTTTTAACAATACATTTTGCCCCTGTGAAGTCGATAGAATGATTACATAAACTGGAATGTAAATACAATGCACTGGATTGCTGGGCTGTACGAATAGCATATGAATGTTATTTTAAACGCGAGGAAAGAGATTTACCAGTCTGACCGATGTAAACACATGCACACTCATTACAAGAGATGGAATACACACAACCTGCTACAGACGAGGGCGAGTTTTTAATTAACATGGACTTAACTGTATTATCATTTTTGAACACTAGATTAATATTAAGGTTCTTCAGGGCTGGGGCAAGATTTACTAGACTCTCAGAATATGGTAATACCAACGAATTTTTCAGTTCTGGTTTAGACTTAGTAGTCCGTTTGTAGAAAGTCCTTTTTGCTTGAGCAAACGCAAGATCCAAGATCGATTTTGGGTATTTTAACTTCTTCCCAATTTCAAATATATATGCTATTTCTTCATCGAAAAATTCCGGACTGCAAACTCTCAGTGCTCTGAGAAACATACCAGAAAAAACTGCCCGCTTGACCTGAACATGATGATTTGAATAGAAATGTACATACGAGCACACATTGGTAGGTTTCCTATACACATTGAATTTGAAACTCCTACCAATTCTATGAATCATGATGTCTAAAAAAGGCAGAACACCATTCACTTCGTTCTCAATAGTGAATTTAATTGACGGAACCAGCGAATTAATTTGATTGAGAAAATCAGTTTCGTCATGATTAACCGGCCACAGGCATAAAATATCGTCGACGTACCTATACCAAAGCAAATTTGAGGGTCCTTCCAAGGATTTTACCCTGGATGGTTATCTTGGGCATAGCATTTTATCAAATCACCTCATTTTTGGGGGCAACATTTTTTGGATTTGATAAAATGCTATGCCCAAGATAAGCATCCAGGTGCCGGCGGGGAAGTGGTTCATATAGCCTCGGCTATCACTTCCTTATGTCCGGTCGTGATGGTCAAGTGGTTTAAGGCATCCCTGTACACACCAGTTGCGTTGCTCCTGGGAGTATGGGTTCCAGTCACTTCTGGGGTGTGAGTTTTCAGTTGTATCTAGTCCTGGGGACCATTCAGGCTTGTTTGCATTTGTGTTCCTCACGTGTTGCCCTAAAAAATGAGGTGATTTGATAAAATGCTATGCCCAAGATAACCATCCAGGTGCCGGCGGGGAAGTGGTTCATATAGCCTCGGCTATCACTTCCTTATGTCCGGTCGTGATGGTCAAGTGGTTTAAGGCATCCCTGTACATACCAGTTGCGTTGCTCCTGGGAGTATGGGTTCGAGTCACTTCTGGGGTGTGAGTTTTCAGTTGTATCTAGTCCTGGGGACCATTCAGGCTTGTTTGCATATATATATATATATATATATATATATATATATATATATATATATATATATATATATATATATATATATATATATTACTTCGCCTTCGTTTTCTTCCAAAATGCCTCAGTGAACAAGTGCTTCCCCGTTCATTATTACCCAACAGCGTTCTTAAATTGTCAGATCGACCGTTTGATGAGATATCCCACATAGGGCTTATGAAAAACATCGATTTACTTATATTAGAAGTTCGTGAATGTTTTAAAGTGGTAGATAAATGTAAGTACTCTTTTCTCCAAGCCATTCCACCTGAATGGAACCTTTGTATGATGGATTACTGTTATACTATTTTGAGGTCTGCCTGCAGAAAGGTGAGTACTAAACTTGATTTCAAATTAAAGAGACTTCTTGAACAAAGTGAATGGAATAAATACTCTAACCGGGATTTTGTTATAAACCTCTCGGATAGACAGCTTGATAATGACACGATTACTGCATTAGGATATGGCCTGAGCTTTGCCACATCTAACGGACCAGTCAATTATGTAGATATTGCCAAAGGTTTCAGCAATCTCGAAAAGTATAGCGATTTCTCAGTTGAAGATATTAATGTGTGCAAAGGTATGATGTATGGTGTTTTACTTAACAATTCTGTTCCTAATTGTCCAAGTCGATTTGTTCATGCGTTCAAAAATCTCAAAAAAGATAGTTCATTACACATTACCAAAGCTGATAAATCAAATGCAGTAGTTATTATGAATTTGGATAACTATGTCCGAAAAATGGAGTCACTCCTGGAAGACAGGGATACTTATCTATTGATTAATAGAGATCCTACTGAAAAAGTGATTGCACAATTTAACAAAACCCTCAAAACTGTGTGTAAAGGCGATAAAGAGTTTATATCTAGGCTAACAAGTCGATCCCCCTCTCTACCTTACTTGTATGGTCTTATAAAAACTCACAAGCCATATAATCCGGCAAGGCCGATTATTAGTTCAGTTGGTGCGGCAGCTTATAAACTCTCTAAGTGGTTAGTTAAAGTTTTGTCTCCTATAGTTGGTACTATTTCCAACTCACACGTGACAAACAATGTGGACTTAGTTCATAAGCTATCCACACTGAATTAAAATTTTGATTTTAAACTAATAAGTTTCGATGTGACCTCTTTATTCACTAAAGTACCTGTTGATGATTTGTTAGAATTTCTATGTTAGGAACTGCCCAAATATAATTTGAGCTTCCAGACCAACAAAGTATTGGAAGTTATCAAATTGTGTATAAAAGACAATTATTTTAGTTTTAATGGAAAAATTTTCAAACAAACATTTGGAATGGCGATGGGCAATCCCCTTTCCCCAATTTTGAGCAAATTGTATATGGAATTCTTCGAAACGAAAATCTTATCCAGGATTATCCCTGCTAATGTAGTTTGGTTTAGGTATGTTGATGATATTTTGTGCTTATGACCGTGTGAAAAAGACCAGATAGTTTTTCTTAATGAACTTAATTCTTTGGTACCTTCAATAAAATTCACTTGTGAGAAAGAAGAGATTGGTACTCTTCCGATTCTGGACACTATGATTCATAGAGTCAATAGAGAGTTCAAATTTAATGTGTATAGGAAACCTACCAGCGTGGAGTCTTATGTTCATTTTTATTCGAATCATCATAGTAAAGTTAAACAGGCAGTATTTTCAGGAATGTTTCTACGAGCTTTGAGGGTATGCAGCCCTGAGTTTTTTGATGAAGAGATTGCTAAAATATATAAAATTGGGAAGAGTTTACAATATCCTAAGAAGTATTTGGATTTCTCGTTCGGACAAGGCAAGCGTACGTTTCATAATCAAGTCCCCAAAACGAAGCCAGAAATTAGTAACTCATTGGTGGTACTTTATGCGAGTGGACTTGAAAAACTGTCTCTGGTTTTTAAGAATCTTAATATCAATTTGGTGTTCACTAATAGTACGATCAAATCCAATTTAATAAAAAAAAAACTGTTACAGCAGGTTGTGTGTATTCGATTCCCTAAAAAGATTGTGACTTTGTGTACCTTGGACAAACAGGAAAGTCCCTACAATTGAGGTTGTCACAA
>WNGS01111181.1:16946610-16957614 GCA_020271785.1 Procambarus virginalis | reverse complement strand
AACTGTGTCGTTGCGACAGCAGTCCTGCTCAGTACGAGAGGAACGGCAGGTCCGGACAAATGGTTCCGTTCTTGGTCGATCGGCCAGTGGAGCGAGGCTACGTCCGTGGGATTATGCCTGAAAGCCTCTAAGGCAGAATCCCGGCTGGAGAAGCAACGATATCGTGTACGGCTGGCATTGGAATGGTCAAAGACCGGAGTCTAAAGGAGAGACACCCGTGCCGTTCCGGACTTCCCTCTCTCTCTCTCGGGAGGAGGGAGGCGAGGCGAGGGGCGGTGCGTGGAATGGACCCATGTAAGGGGAACCCGGGGGAGTCGCGCCAAACAGTGCGGGCGCCTCCATCCCAAATATGGAAATATCTAATGCTAATGTGCTGTACCGAATCGTTCGTAGACGACTTACGTACCGGTCAGGGTGTTGTAGGTGGCAGAGCAGCATCCTCACTGCGATCCACTAAGACTTCTCCCTCTAAGGCTGGAGGTTTCGTCACGCGTCCCGATGGCGTAATTTCCTCCGATGAGAGCCTTAGACGCGGCGGCGGCGGCGACGGCACTTGCTGTTGGCTGGCTGGCTGGCTGGCTGGCTGGCTGGCTGGCTGGCTGCTGTAGCTAGTGTGTCCAGGCGTCTGTGTGTCCATGCGCCTAGGAACCTCACACACTGCAGTGCGCGCGGCTGTTGTTGCTCTATCACAGGTAGGCAGCCAGCTAGTTTTCAAAGAAATGATAAGGCACTGACGTAAGGGAGAGAAAGAATGTATAGTCTACCTCAGTGTATCCTATCACGTTCCTTTTTTGCACAAAGTGGCGTCGAAAGGCCCCGTCCTTTTGGATACAAAGGCAACACAATACCCTGATAAAAAAAAACAAAGTTCTCATGGAAGGTTAGCCCAAGTGCTGTCAATTTTTTTGAAGGGCTGGAAAAGAGCTAAGATAATTTTGGTGCGTTCGAGTAATGAGAGAGAAAGAGAGACATATCTTAGAGAAAAAGAGGTGGTTGTATATATTACTTTCCTGGTCTTAGCTATAGACATTCAAGCTAAGGTAAGCAAGGTAAGGGCAGATAAAGCACCCCCAAGACGGCGTGAGGCTTGATAGGCCGTTGGAGGAAAGGTACTACAACCACTGACGCTGACTGGGCAGACGGCGCAAAGTGAAAGGAAGAGGTTTGTTTGCTGCCGGCCACTCTGACCTATTGAGTGAGTGAGCCTTACTCCCGCGAATTACGCCTGCCTGCTCGGATCCGTCCATGGTGTGGCACTAAGACAGAATGGCAAGACGACCTGCTGAGGCTCGGTGCGGCGTGGAGTAAAGCCTGTGAGGCGGCTGAGGGCAGGCAGGAAAAGGAGAGACGACGACTTGGGGGGGTAGGGGTGGGGTGGGTGTCTGGATGGGTGAGGGTGGGGGGGGTGTTAAGGTGGGTCGCCGAAAACGGAGATTCGGCTTCAAAAGGCGGGCTAGGATCCGTCAGTGATCAGACACAGAGACATAACGGAGAGACGACCCTCTGTAGCTGGGTGAGGCGTCGAGAGAGTCCTGTGAGGCGGCTGAGGACAGCCAGGAAATGCAAAGACGACCCACTGAGGCTCGGTGCGGCGTCGAATGAGGCCTGTGAGGCGGATGAGGACAGGAGGAAAATGGAAGGACGACCCACTGTGTGGCTGGGTGAGGCGTCGATTAGTCCTGTCAGGCGGCTGAGGGCAGGCAGGAAAAGGAGAGACGACGACTTGGGGGGGTAGGGGGTGGGGTGGGGGTCTGGATGGGTGAGGGTGGGGGGGGTGTTAAGGTGGGTCGCCGAAAACGGAGATTCGGCTTCAAATGGCGGACGAGGACACGTCAGTGATCAGACACAGAGACATAACGGAGAGACGACCCTCTGTAGCTGGGTGAGGCGTCGAGAGAGTCCTGTGAGGCGGCTGAGGACAGCCAGGAAATGCAAAGACGACCCACTGAGGCTCGGTGCGGCGTCGAATGAGGCCTGTGAGGCGGATGAGGACAGGAGGAAAATGGAAGGACGACCCACTGTGTGTGTGGGTGAGGCGTCGATTAGTCCTGTCAGGCGGCTGAGGGCAGGCAGGAAAAGGAGAGACGACGACTTGGGGGGGTGGGGGTGTGGTGGGGGTCTGGATGGGTGGGGGTGGGGGGGGTGTTAAGGTGGGTCGCCGAAAACGGAGATTCGGCTTCAAATGGCGGACGAGGACCGTCAGTGATCAGACACAGAGACATAACGGAGAGACGACCCTCTGTAGCTGGGTGAGGCGTCGAGAGAGTCCTGTGAGGCGGCTGAGGACAGCCAGGAAATGCAAAGACGACCCACTGAGGCTCGGTGCGGCGTCGAATGAGGCCTGTGAGGCGGATGAGGACAGGAGGAAAATGGAAGGACGACCCACTGTGTGGCTGGGTGAGGCGTCGATTAGTCCTGTCAGGCGGCTGAGGGCAGGCAGGAAAAGGAGAGACGACGACTTGGGGGGTGGGGGGTGTGGTGGGGGTCTGGATGGGTGGGGTGGGGGGGGTGTTAAGGTGGGTCGCCGAAAACGGAGATTCGGCTTCAAATGGCGGACGAGGACACGTCAGTGATCAGACACAGAGACATAACGGAGAGACGACCCTCTGTAGCTGGGTGAGGCGTCGAGAGAGTCCTGTGAGGCGGCTGAGGACAGCCAGGAAATGCAAAGACGACCCACTGAGGCTCGGTGCGGCGTCGAATGAGGCCTGTGAGGCGGATGAGGACAGGAGGAAAATGGAAGGACGACCCACTGTGTGGCTGGGTGAGGCGTCGATTAGTCCTGTCAGGCGGCTGAGGGCAGGCAGGAAAAGGAGAGACGACGACTTGGGGGGGTGGGGGTGTGGTGGGGGTCTGGATGGGTGAGGGTGGGGGGGTGTTAAGGTGGGTCGCCGAAAACGGAGATTCGGCTTCAAATGGCGGACGAGGACACGTCAGTGATCAGACACAGAGACATAACGGAGAGACGACCCTCTGTAGCTGGGTGAGGCGTCGAGAGAGTCCTGTGAGGCGGCTGAGGACAGCCAGGAAATGCAAAGACGACCCACTGAGGCTCGGTGCGGCGTCGAATGAGGCCTGTGAGGCGGATGAGGACAGGAGGAAAATGGAAGGACGACCCACTGTGTGGCTGGGTGAGGCGTCGATTAGTCCTGTCAGGCGGCTGAGGGCAGGCAGGAAAAGGAGAGACGACGACTTGGGGGGGTGGGGGTGTGGTGGGGGTCTGGATGGGTGGGGGTGGGGGGGGTGTTAAGGTGGGTCGCCGAAAACGGAGATTCGGCTTCAAATGGCGGGCGAGGACACGTCAGTGATCAGACACAGAGACATAACGGAGAGACGACCCTCTGTAGCTGGGTGAGGCGTCGAGAGAGTCCTGTGAGGCGGCTGAGGACAGCCAGGAAATGCAAAGACGACCCACTGAGGCTCGGTGCGGCGTCGAATGAGGCCTGTGAGGCGGATGAGGACAGGAGGAAAATGGAAGGACGACCCACTGTGTGGCTGGGTGAGGCGTCGATTAGTCCTGTCAGGCGGCTGAGGGCAGGCAGGAAAAGGAGAGACGACGACTTGGGGGGGTAGGGGGTGGGGTGGGGGTCTGGATGGGTGAGGGTGGGGGGGGTGTTAAGGTGGGTCGCCGAAAACGGAGATTCGGCTTCAAATGGCGGACGAGGACACGTCAGTGATCAGACACAGAGACATAACGGAGAGACGACCCTCTGTAGCTGGGTGAGGCGTCGAGAGAGTCCTGTGAGGCGGCTGAGGACAGCCAGGAAATGCAAAGACGACCCACTGAGGCTCGGTGCGGCGTCGAATGAGGCCTGTGAGGCGGATGAGGACAGGAGGAAAATGGAAGGACGACCCACTGTGTGGCTGGGTGAGGCGTCGATTAGTCCTGTCAGGCGGCTGAGGGCAGGCAGGAAAAGGAGAGACGACGACTTGGGGGGGTAGGGGGTGGGGTGGGGGTCTGGATGGGTGAGGGTGGGGGGGGTGTTAAGGTGGGTCGCCGAAAACGGAGATTCGGCTTCAAAAGGCGGGCTAGGACCGTCAGTGATCAGACACAGAGACATAACGGAGAGACGACCCTCTGTAGCTGGGTGAGGCGTCGAGAGAGTCCTGTGAGGCGGCTGAGGACAGCCAGGAAATGCAAAGACGACCCACTGAGGCTCGGTGCGGCGTCGAATGAGGCCTGTGAGGCGGATGAGGACAGGAGGAAAATGGAAGGACGACCCACTGTGTGGCTGGGTGAGGCGTCGATTAGTCCTGTCAGGCGGCTGAGGGCAGGCAGGAAAAGGAGAGACGACGACTTGGGGGGGGGGGGTGGTGTGGGGGTCTGGATGGGTGAGGGTGGGGGGGGTGTTAAGGTGGGTCGCCGAAAACGGAGATTCGGCTTCAAATGGCGGACTAGGACCGTCAGTGATCAGACACAGAGACATAACGGAGAGACGACCCTCTGTAGCTGGGTGAGGCGTCGAGAGAGTCCTGTGAGGCGGCTGAGGACAGCCAGGAAATGCAAAGACGACCCACTGAGGCTCGGTGCGGCGTCGAATGAGGCCTGTGAGGCGGATGAGGACAGGAGGAAAATGGAAGGACGACCCACTGTGTGGCTGGGTGAGGCGTCGATTAGTCCTGTCAGGCGGCTGAGGGCAGGCAGGAAAAGGAGAGACGACGACTTGGGGGGGTGGGGGGTGGGGTGGGGGTCTGGATGGGTGAGGGTGGGGGGGGTGTTAAGGTGGGTCGCCGAAAACGGAGATTCGGCTTCAAATGGCGGACGAGGACACGTCAGTGATCAGACACAGAGACATAACGGAGAGACGACCCTCTGTAGCTGGGTGAGGCGTCGAGAGAGTCCTGTGAGGCGGCTGAGGACAGCCAGGAAATGCAAAGACGACCCACTGAGGCTCGGTGCGGCGTCGAATGAGGCCTGTGAGGCGGATGAGGACAGGAGGAAAATGGAAGCACGACCCACTGTGTGGCTGGGTGAGGCGTCGATTAGTCCTGTCAGGCGGCTGAGGGCAGGCAGGAAAAGGAGAGACGACGACTTGGGGGGGTGGGGGTGTGGTGGGGGTCTGGGTGGGTGAGGGTGGGGGGGGTGTTAAGGTGGGTCGCCGAAAACGGAGATTCGGCTTCAAATGGCGGGCTAGGATCCGTCAGTGATCAGACACAGAGACGTGGACTGTTAGGCGAGAGGGGCTTACTCCCGCCGTTTACCCGTTGGACCTCCTCTAGTCTCCGGCAATGCTCTGCCACAGAGAAAGCCTGGCGTGACGGCCTGCTCCTGCCCGGTGCGTGGCCGTCGCAGCAATGTTTCTCGTGTAGTATGCCAGCGTTGCCGGTGTCGTCGGAGCGGAGATCTGTGGCGAACAAAGTTACCTTACCGTGCCTTTCTCCCTGTCAGCTCGGGTCTGGTCGAACTGGGCCGGTGGTGCCGAAGTTACCACCGGAGAGCCGGCTAGAGCCGGGCCCAACGGCTATTGCGGAGTACCTTCCTCCGATGCGGGAAGAAGGTGTGTTCAGTCCCGCGGAAATCGGACGGCGGGCGCCGAATTTACCAGTGACTAGCCGGGTCCCGGAGCTAGATCAGGATTTGTCGGCTATTGCCGGGTAACCTACTTTGGATGTAGGTGCTGGCGCACTCAGCCCCGTGGAAATCGGACGGCGGGCGCCGAAGATACCAGCGGCTAGCCGGGTCCCGGAGCTAGAGCCAAGCCCAGCGGCTATTGTCGAGTAGCCGTCTTTGGTGGGAGAGCTGGCGTTTCCGGTCTCGTCGAAATCGGACGGCGGGCGCCGAAGTTAACAGCGGCTAGCCGGGCCCCGGAGCTAGAGCCGGGCCCAGGGACTAAAACCGAGCGGTGTCCTTCCGGTTGTGCGTTTGTCTTTTCAGTCTCGCGGAAATCGGACGGAGGGCGCCGAGGTTACGTTTGGCCAGCCGAGTCCAGTGGCTAGAGCCGGGCCCGGGAACTAGAGTCCCGCGTCGGCCTCCAACCCAAGTGCTCTTGTTTTCAATTTCGTCCAAATCGGTCGAGGGGTACTGAAACGGCACAACTTAACCCGGGTCCAGGCGCTAGAGCCGGGCCCGGGGACTAGAGTCCCGCGTCGGCCTCCAACCCAAGTGCTTCTGTTTTCAATTTCGTCCAAATCGGTCGAGGGGTACTGAAACGGCACAACTTAACCCGGGTCCAGGCGCTAGAGCCGGGCCCGGGGACTAGAGTCCCGCGTCGGCCTCCAACCCAAGTGCTTCTGTTTTCAATTTCGTCCAAATCGGTCGAGGGGTACTGAAACGGCAGAACTCAACCCGGGTCCAGGGGCTAGAGCCGGGCCCGGCGACTAAAGTCCCGCGTCGGCCTCCGACCCAAGCGCTTCCGTTTTCAATCTCGTCCAAATCGGACAGAGGGTACCGAAATGGCGAAACGTAACCCTGATTCCCTTGCAAGTGCCGGGCCCGGGAACTCTACTGTTTTTGAAGGCTCTCAGGCCTGGAAGGATTTTGGAGACAAGTTTGGCATTTTGGCCGAAATCGAGCTCAAGAGTGTACCTTTTTCCAGAACTGGGACATGGTACATCAGGGATTTTCGTGCTCAGCCCGCAGCAGGGAGAGAGCTGGGCGACCATTTGAACTCAATTTGCACGAAGTGACGACATCACCTTGACCCATTCGATATATATAGGGGAGACCTGGTGTTGGTGGCACCTTTCTCGTGGGTAACCTGCTATCTTAGGGGACCATGTGAGGGACACTACTGACAACTACCTGCGTCTTGGCGACATTCTGTCTCGTTGTTGCCAGAGGGAAGGAGCAAATGTTTATCATTATTTTGGTACGTTGGCTGCTTTCCCTTCCCCATTCCACGGTGCTGGTTCTCGGTTCCGGTGCGGTAGCGAACTGTTTGCCGCAGACGTTTACCGGAGTAAATGGGGAACCAGCTATATATGCCGAGGTATTTGGAGTCCGGTGTGTGAGTGACCGACCATTGCGTTCTGTTAGACATACGTAACATTAGGCGAAGGCGGCCCTCCTTGCACATGTCGTGTGGTTCCAGAGCCAGGCATCTCGGGTCCGGTGTGCGCGTGCGACCGATCTTGTTCATTTGTTAGACATACGTAACAGTGGGCGAAGACGGTCGGCGAAACTCGCGCATGTCGTGTGGTCCGAGATGCACATTAGATATAGATATAGATAAGGGGGGAGACTCGGTGGCTGGCTGACAACTAGTTACCGGCGTCTTGGCGGCATTGTGTCTCGTTGTCGCCAGAGAGAGGGAGCAAATGTTTTCCATTGTTTTGGTACGTGGGCTCCTCTCTCTTCCCCCATTCTGCTGGTTCTCGGTTCCGGTGCGGTAGCGAACTGTTTGCCGCAGACGTATACCGGAGTAAGTGGGGAACCAGCCGGTGTTTGGCCTCTCGCGGGGATGATGGATCACAGGTTCTGGGTTCTGGTGCGGTAGCGAACTGCTTCTGTTCACCTGGAGCAAAAAGTGGAATCTTTTCTGTCTGTCGCGGGGGCAAATGCCACATAGGCTGAGGTATTTGGAGTCCGGTGTGTGAGCGACCGACCATTGCGTCTTGTTAGACATACGTAACTTGCAGGCGAAGGCGGCCCTCCTCACACATGTCGTGTGGTTCCAGAGCCCAGGCACCTCGGGTCCGGTGTGCGCGTGCGACCGATCTTGTTCATTTGTTAGACATACGTAACAGTGGGCGAAGACGGTCGGCGAAACTCGCGCAGGTCGTGTGGTCCGAGATGTACATTAGGTATAGATGTAGATAAGGGGGGGGAGACTCGGTGGCTGGCTGACAACTAGTTACCGGCGTCTTGGCGGCATTGTGTCTCGTTGTCGCCAGAGAGAGGGAGCAAATGTTTTCCATTGTTTTGGTACGTGGGCTCCTCTCTCTTCCCCCATTCTGCTGGTTCTCGGTTCCGGTGCGGTAGCGAACTGTTTGCCGCAGACGTATACCGGAGTAAGTGGGGAACCAGCCGGTGTTTGGCCTCTCGCGGGGATGATGGATCACAGGTTCTGGGTTCTGGTGCGGTAGCGAACTGCTTCTGTTCACCTGGAGCAAAAAGTGGAATCTTTTCTGTCTGTCGCGGGGGCAAATGCCACATAGGCTGAGGTATTTGGAGTCCGGTGTGTGAGCGACCGACCATTGCGTCTTGTTAGACATACGTAACTTGCAGGCGAAGGCGGCCCTCCTCACACATGTCGTGTGGTTCCAGAGCCCAGGCACCTCGGGGTCCGGTGTGCGCGTGCGACCGCTCTTGTTCATTTGTTAGACATACGTAACAGTGGGCGAAGACGGTCGGCGAAACTCGCGCATGTCGTGTGCCTCGAGAATTGCCTTCAATTCCTCCCTGGAGTTGAGTGGGGCTGTTTCGGCAGCAGCTCTCTCTCTCTCCACACAACCCTCCATCATCCTTTTTCCCGCAAGAGCATGATCCCGATGCTCGATGCAAACTGAGAACCGTCACTGCACACGCTGCGGCATCTCGGGTCCGGTGCGCGAGGCGAACTTGCATTCTGCTAGACATACGTAGCATTAGGCGAGAGCGCCCGTAATCGCGTACGTCGTGTGGCTCGAGAGGCCTTCAAAGCAGCGCCTCTGTATTGTGTCACGACGATTCCTTCCGATCTCCGTGCGATCACTTCTCCAGCCTACGACTGCACATCGAGTCAGCTATCGATCGGTCTGTGTGCATGGGAACAGAGCACCAACTTTCTTCCAATTGTCATGGGAAGACTGTGAACAAAAACACTGTGGTCTCGCCTCTCTCCACCAACGAGGAGGCGACGACAAGCCACACGGCACCTCGGATGCATTTCCGATGGTTCCTTTCATATAAAAGGGGTGACGCCGAGGAAAATAAGACTCGCGTCCCTACCAAAAGCAAAAAAGACCACCACTACTACCACCTACTCACTTACTGCTCCTCCTCCTGTTTTTCCAGCTTGCTGGGTAGTAGTTATGATCGTTCGTCCACGCGGAGTAACTGCTCTCCTCCGCCTCTGTTCGTCTAACGATCGACATAACGCCATACAGCAATGGCTGTATGTAAGAGTCATATGCATAGACGTATGCATAGACGTATTTAACTTGCAAGGCAGGAATAAAACGCACGCAGAGAGGAGGAGCGAGGGGTGTGTGTGTGTGTGTCTCTTGTGTACTATTATATAGCAGTAGTACTGTTGAGCTACCTGGTTGATCCTGCCAGTAGTCATATGCTTGTCTCAAAGATTAAGCCATGCATGTGTAAGTACAAGCCGAGTTAAGGCGAAACCGCGAATGGCTCATTAAATCAGCTATGTTTCATTGGATCTGTAAACCCACTTACTTGGATAACTGTGGTAATTCTAGAGCTAATACATGCATCACGTCTCTGACCGCAAGGGAAGAGCGCTTTTATTAGTTCAAAACTGGTCGGGCCTCGGTCCGTTAACCCACCCGTGGTGAATCTGAATAACTTTTTGCTGAGCGCACGGTCTCCGCACCGGCGCCGCATCCTTCAAGTGTCTGCCTTATCAGCTTTCGATTGTAGGTTATGCGCCTACAATGGCTATAACGGGTAACGGGGAATCAGGGTTCGATTCCGGAGAGGGAGCCTGAGAAACGGCTACCACATCTAAGGAAGGCAGCAGGCACGCAAATTACCCACTCCCGGCACGGGGAGGTAGTGACGAAAAATAACGATGCGAGACTCATCCGAGGCCTCGCAATCGGAATGAGTACACTTTAAATCCTTTAACGAGGATCTATTGGAGGGCAAGTCTGGTGCCAGCAGCCGCGGTAATTCCAGCTCCAATAGCGTATATTAAAGTTGTTGCGGTTAAAAAGCTCGTAGTTGGATCTCAGTTCCGGACTGACGGTACACCGCCTGGTGCTTACTGTCACGCTCCGAACAGCTAACTAGCCCCGCCGGCTCGCACGGGGTGCTCTTCATCGAGTGTCCCGAGTGGCCGGCACGTTTACTTTGAAAAAATTAGAGTGCTCAGAGCAGGCTACTTTAATGGCCTGAATGTCTATGCATGGAATAATGGAATAGGACCTCGGTTCTATTTTGTTGGTTTTCGGAACCTGAGGTAATGACTAATAGGAACAGGCGGGGGCATTCGTATTGCGACGCTAGAGGTGAAATTCTTGGACCGTCGCAAGACGAACTACTGCGAAAGCATTTGCCAAGGATGTTTTCATTAATCAAGAACGAAAGTTAGAGGTTCGAAGGCGATCAGATACCGCCCTAGTTCTAACCATAAACGATGCCAACTAGCGATCCGCCGGCGTTATTCCCATGACCCGGCGGGCAGCTTCCGGGAAACCAAAGTCTTTGGGTTCCGGGGGAAGTATGGTTGCAAAGCTGAAACTTAAAGGAATTGACGGAAGGGCACCACCAGGAGTGGAGCCTGCGGCTTAATTTGACTCAACACGGGGAACCTCACCAGGCCCAGACACCGGAAGGATTGACAGATTGAGAGCTCTTTCTCGATTCGGTGGGTGGTGGTGCATGGCCGTTCTTAGTTGGTGGAGCGATTTGTCTGGTTAATTCCGATAACGAACGAGACTCTGGCCTATTAACTAGTCGACGGATCTCCAGCAATTGGTGTCCAGTTCGCAACTTCTTCTTAGAGGGATTAGCGGCAATTCTAGCCGCACGAGATTGAGCAATAACAGGTCTGTGATGCCCTTAGATGTTCTGGGCCGCACGCGCGCTACACTGAAGAGATCAACGTGTTCTCCCCCTCCGAGAGGAGCGGGTAACCCGTTCAATCCCCTTCATGATAGGGATTGGGGCTTGCAATTGTTTCCCATGAACGAGGAATTCCCAGTAAGTGCAAGTCATCAGCTTGCGCTGATTACGTCCCTGCCCTTTGTACACACCGCCCGTCGCTACTACCGATTGAATGATTTAGTGAGGCCTTCGGACTGGCGCTCTTGGATGTTCTACCCCTCGCGTCTCGGCGCAAGGGGTTCTCGCCTCGAGCTGACGGAAAGATGTCCAAACTTGATCATTTAGAGGAAGTA
>WNGS01111181.1:16907912-16936781 GCA_020271785.1 Procambarus virginalis | reverse complement strand
TTAAACTGTGTCGTTGCGACAGCAGTCCTGCTCAGTACGAGAGGAACGGCAGGTCCGGACAAATGGTTCCGTTCTTGGTCGATCGGCCAGTGGAGCGAGGCTACGTCCGTGGGATTATGCCTGAAAGCCTCTAAGGCAGAATCCCGGCTGGAGAAGCAACGATATCGTGTACGGCTGGCATTGGAATGGTCAAAGACCGGAGTCTAAAGGAGAGACACCCGTGCCGTTCCGGACTTCCCTCTCTCTCTCTCTCGGGAGGAGGGAGGCGAGGCGAGGGGCGGTGCGTGGAATGGACCCATGTAAGGGGAACCGGGGGAGTCGCGCCAAACAGTGCGGGCGCCTCCATCCCAAATATGGAAATATCTAATGCTAATGTGCTGTACCGAATCGTTCGTAGACGACTTACGTACCGGTCAGGGTGTTGTAGGTGGCAGAGCAGCATCCTCACTGCGATCCACTAAGACTTCTCCCTCTAAGGCTGGAGGTTTCGTCACGCGTCCCGATGGCGTAATTTCCTCCGATGAGAGCCTTAGACGCGGCGGCGGCGGCGGCGACGGCACTTGCTGTTGGCTGGCTGGCTGGCTGGCTGGCTGGCTGGCTGGCTGGCTGGCTGGCTGGCTGGCTGCTGTAGCTAGTGTGTCCAGGCGTCTGTGTGTCCATGCGCCTAGGAACCTCACACACTGCAGTGCGCGCGGCTGTTGTTGCTCTATCACAGGTAGGCAGCCAGCTAGTTTTCAAAGAAATGATAAGGCACTGACGTAAGGGAGAGAAAGAATGTATAGTCTACCTCAGTGTATCACCAGGTCCAGCAGCTGGATGAGGAGACTCACCAGGTCCAGCAGCTGGATGAGGAACTCACCAGGTCCAGCAGCTGGATGAGAGACTCACCAGGTCCAGCAGCTGGATGAGGAAACTCACCAGGTCCAGCAGCTGGATGAGGAGACTCACCAGGTCCAGCAGCTGGATGAGGAGACTCACCAGGTCCAGCAGCTGGATGAAACTCACCAGGTCCAGCAGCTGGATGAGGAGACTCACCAGGTCCAGCAGCTGGATCAGGAGACTCACCAGGCCAGCAGCTGGATGAGGAGACTCACCAGGTCCAGCAGCTGGATGAGGAGACTCACCAGGTCCAGCAGCTGGATGAGGAAACTCACCAGGTCCAGCAGCTGGATGAAGAGACTCACCAGGCCCAGCAGCTGGATGAGGAGACTCACCAGGCCCAGCAGCTGGATGAGGAGACTCACCAGGCCCCGGAGGTAGCTTTCTCCGAAGAAATCGTTGTCTTAGACCAGACAACGTTGATGGTCGACATCAAATATGACCCTCGGACCATCACCCATGACGATTGGATGAAGCTCTACTTTAATAGCGTAGTTTTTCAGCGTTTCTATGGCTACAATACCATTGAGACTCTTGGCTGGTTCCGCGGGCACAACCTATTTTATAAGGTCGCCTGCATGGAAGAATAGCTTGACGCGTTTGAATAAGAAAAGTGCGTCCTCGACGTCCTCCTGAACACTGGGGTCACCCCACGTGTTTTGGGATTCTGTACGGCACCACCTGTCTTGATTATGACGGGAGTGGGTGACCTCAGCTTGCTGGAGTACCTTTCGGTGTGTGCCACTTGGGAGATTATGCCCGCACTTCAAGCCACAGCGGAGGCCCTCCACAAAATCCATAATACGGGCATAGTCCACGGGGATTTCACATTCGACAATGTGATGTACGATATCGTACAAAATGTATTTTACATCGTGGACTTCTCCGCGTCATCATTCGAAGGCTAGGAGCGCCCTGAAAACTCATACGTGTCGCACTTCGCAGAGGAAACGCTATACGGAAATTATATAGCGCATTCATCGCAAGATGTCTTCTCGTTTGGGAAACACGTAGAGACCCTCTGCCAACTGAGAGGCCTCCCGCAGGAGTTAGAGGAGGTGTCACTATGGCTTATGGATTACTACCCGAATACCGGCCCTCAATGGCACAGGTGGCGGAGAGACTGTTTGAAATTCAAAATATCTACTTTGAGCCTTCGTTTGAAAAAACGATCCCAATGTATAATGATAGGGCTTTCATAACCGAAATGTCTTCCCATCTACCCCCATTCCCCTGAATGACCAGGAGCACAGTGACCCTTCAGCCCCTTGACCCCTAAACCTCCCACCCTTGACCTCGTATGGAGTGAGAGAGGAGGCATAGTAGTGGAGGTGGCTGCAGACTCCTCCATTGCCCTCCTCCCTCTCTCATTCTGTACGAGGCCAGACAAATGTGAGGAGGGGTACGGGGTAGACCCATGGTAAAGGGGCGGAGAGTAACTGGGGCTGGGCGGACAGGGCGACCCCCGGGTTGGGCGGGTGTTCGGTGGTGCTGTGGTGGTGTTCGGTGGTGGTTGTGGTGGAGGCTGCTGTCCACCGCGGGTGGCGGCTGCTGTCTACCGCGGGTGGAAGCACACCGCACCACAACACCACCGATCACCACCCGTGATCACCACACCCGTGATCACCACCACCCGTGATCACCACCACCGTGATCACCACCACCCGTGATCACCACCACCCGTGATCACCACCACTCGTGATCACCACCACCCGTGATCACCACCACCCGTGATCACCACCACCCGTGATCACCACCACCCGTGATCACCACCACCCGTGATCACCACCACCCGTGATCACCACCACCCGTGATCACCACCACTCGTGATCACCACCACTCGTGATCACCACCACCCGTGATCACCACCACCCGTGATCACCACCACCCGTGATCACCACCACCCGTGATCACCACCACCCGTGATCACCACCACCCGTGATCACCACCACCCGTGATCACCACCACCCGTGATCACCACCACCCGTGATCACCACCACCCGTGATCACCACCACCCGTGATCACCACCACCCGTGATCACCACCACCCGTGATCACACACCACCCGTGATCATCACCACCCGTGATCATCACCACCCGTGATCACCACCACCCGTGATCACCACCACCCGTGATCACCACCACCCGTGATCACACCACCCGTGATCACCACCACCCGTGATCATCACCCACCCGTGATCACCACCACCGATCACTGCCCCACAACACCACCGATCACCGCCCACAACACCACCGATCGCCGCCCCACAACACCACCGATCGCCGCCCAACAACACCACCGATCACTGCCCGACAACACCACCGATCGCCGCCCAAGAACACCACCGATCGCCGCCCAAGAACACCACCGATCGCCGCCCGACAACACCACCGATCGCCGCCCAAGAACACCTCCGATCGCCGCCCGACAACACCACCGATCGCCGCCCGACAACACCACCGATCGCCGCCCGACAACACCACCGATCACCGCCCCACAACACCTCCGATCACCACCTCACCTGTTTCACCTCGTATGGAGTGAGAGAGGAGGCATAGTAGTGGAGGTGGCTGCAGACTCCTCCACTGCCCTCCTAACTCTCTCATTCTGTACGAGGTTCGGTGGTGGTGTTCGGTGGTGGTGGTGATGGATCACCGTCCACAACCGCTGTCTATTTTGTATACTTCTCTCTGTGATCACCACCACCCGTGATCACCACCACCCGTGATCACCACCACCCGTGATCACCACCACCCGTGATCACCACCACCGTGATCACCACCACCCGTGATCACCACCACCCGTGATCACCACCACCCGTGATCACCACCACCCGTGATCATCACCACCCGTGATCACCACCACCCGTGATCACCACCACCCGTGATCACCACCACCCGTGATCACCACCACCCGTGATCACCACCACCCGTGATCACCACCACCCGTGATCACCACCACCCGTGATCGCACCACCCGACACCACCACCGATCGCCGCCCCACAACACCACCGATCCCTGCCCCACAACACCACCGATCGCGCCCGACAACACCACCGATCGGCGCCCGACAACACCACCGATCACTGCCCGACAACACCACCGATCGGCGCCCCACAACACCACCGATCGCCGCCCACAACACCACCGATCGCCGCCCCACAACACCACCGATCACCGCCCGACAACACCACCGATCGCCGCCCAAGAACACCACCACCATCGCCGCCGACCCACAACACCACCGATCGCCGCCCGACAACACCACCGATCGCCGCCCGACAACACCACCGATCGCCGCCCACAACACCACCGATCGCCGCCCGACAACACCACCGATCGCCGCCCGACAACACTACCGATCGCCGCCCCACAACACCACCGATCACCGCCCCACAACACCTCCGATCACCACCTCACCTGTTTCACCTCGTATGGAGTGAGAGAGGAGGCATAGTAGTGGAGGTGGCTGCAGACTCCTCCACTGCCCTCCTAACTCTCTCATTCTGTACGAGGTTCGGAGGTGGTGTTCGGAGGTGGTGTTCGGAGGTGGTGTTCGGTGGTGGTGGTGATGGATCACCGTCCCACAACCGCTGTCTATTATGTATACTTCTCTCTGACTTTTTGTTTGTAAGCTGTTTTGTCCAATGTCATACTATATATTTACAATTNATCAGCGGGTGGGGGTGGCCCCCCCCACGGACATACTCAGCTGGAACCCACCAGCTGTGCCAGCGGCTGCTGGGACATCGGCAGCGTAATATAATGGTTAATTATTACCTGTAAATAACTAAACAACAAGTGAGTAAGAAGAAGACTGCAACAGCACATTCCAGCTGACTTTACTTAATAACTTTACACAAGAGGCGAGGGCCCGTAGACTTTAACTAGCGCATCCCAGCCGCCCTAGATAATAACTTAAAGGCAGCTAAAGTTAAACACCGGTCTGCAAACAGTAATATTAACCTAGACATACAGCATGAGCAATGCACCAAACGTAGGGGTTTATAAGTAGTTAATAACATAAGAGGCAAAGCTAAAGTTTAAACAACCTGACTGTAAAGACAGCAGAAGTAACATGGACATGCAACATGGGCAAGGCATCAAATGTAGTAATAAAACATGCTAGGCTAAACGTAAACATTTAGCCCGCGCACTGATAACCACATAAATGTAACCATAGTAAGCAACATGACTGTGCAGCCAAGTCCAGGCATACAGACTGTGATAAGTTAATAAATAAATGAGGGGTTACACAAAGGGGTTGGTTACAGCAAGTAACCAAACATGCAACATAAGCAAAGCACCCAATGTAGTATTAAAATGTGGTAGGCTAAATGTAACCATGTTAGTCCGAAAATGATAACAGCATAAATGTGACCAGAGTCAGCAACATAAAATGTGCAGCCAAAAGACTGTAATAAATACGGCAGGACGTTGACGATGTATCCTGGACCTGTGGCACTTACCGATTGCTGAAGTTACAGTACCTGTGATGAGTAGTTATAAGGCATGCTCAGCTGGAACACCGCCGCCCTGGCCTTCAGCTGCTGGACAGTGGCGGCATAACATAATGGGTAATCAGTAACCGTAAATAAAGTAATGCCGGGCAACACCGCCAGACATGAGTCTGGAACAAACGTCCTGGGAACACCAGGCCAACCTCGAGCATTGGTCGGAGCATCCAACATCAGTCGGGACACCTTGGACCACATCAGTCGGACACCGGCCGCTGGGCCATCAGCTGCAGGATCATCATATGGGCCCACTTCAGCCGGGACTTCAGCGGGGGGAGTTGTCCCGCAGGGGACATGCACAGCTGGAACACAACCAGCTGGGGCAGCTGGTGCAGGGACATCGGCAGCATAACATAATGTTTAATTGTAACCATAAAGGACTAAATAATGCCGGCAACACCGGCCAGACTTAAGTCTGGAACATCAGTCAAAACCTCGAGCATCAGTCGGAACATCAAACATCAGTCGGGACATCAAACATCAGTCGGGACATCAAACATCAGTCGGGACATCAAACATCGGTCGGGACATCAAACATCGGTCGGGACATCAAACATCAGTCAGGACACCGGCCGCTGGGCCGTACCCCAAGGCAGCCGGGCCATCACCTGGTGGATCCTCGACTGGGGCCACATCAGCGGGTGGGGTTGTGCACCCGGGTGCATACTCGGCTGGAACACCATCGGCTGTGCTAACAGGTGCCTGGGCAGCGGCAGCATAACATAATGTTAATTATTAACTTGTAACTAGCTCAACAATGCCGTTGACCTCGGCCAGACTTAAGTCTGGAACATACATCCTGTGAGCACATCGGACGGTACAGTGGCCACTGGGCCGTGCGCCATGGCAACTGGACCGGCAACTGCAGGATCATCATATAGGGCCGACATCAGCGGGCGGGGTCGTCCATCAGGGGACACGCACAGCTGGAGCACCACCACTGGGCCATCTGCAGCTGTGTCATGGTCAGCAGAACATAAGGACAAAACTTTCTATATTCTGTTTGGCAATAAATTCTCTAATCAAATAAATCTCAAAATTAACAATACCCAAATTTGTAACAAATTAGATGGTAAGTTCCTTGGCGTTCTCATTGACCACAAGCTGAACTTCCAGGGACACATTCTAAACATATCAAAAAAAGTTTCAAAAACTGTTGGCATTCTCTCTAAGATCAGATATTATGTACCCCGACCTGCCCTGGTGACTCTCTATTACTCCCTCATCTATCCATATCTCAACTATGGTATTTGTGCTTGGGGTTCTACTACCCAAAATCATTTACGTCCTCTAATTACTCAACACAAAGCTGCTATTAGGACAATATCCAACTCTGGCCCCAGACATCACTCGGTACCCCTACTCAAATCTCTGAATATGTTAGATATTAAGTCACTGCACATTCTCTCATGTGTATCATACATATATAAAACGCTGAACTGTAATGCCAATCCTGAACTCAAAAGCTTTATTGCTGGTTGTAACAGAACCCATGAGCACCACACCAGAAATAAATACAGTTTTGATATTCCAAGAGTACGGCTTAATCAAACTAGAAATGCTCTACAAATCAAGGGACCCAGAATGTGGAATGACCTCCCCAACCATGTTAAAGACTGTACCTCTCTCAACCAGTTTAAGAATAAAACTAAACACTACCTAATAAATTCCCTGTAACCTACCTTACCCCTCTAGTTCAACCCATGTCTGTTATTTTTTAATCAACACTGTTTGTCAACCTTTTGTATTTGTGCTGCTTTTTCAGTCATGTTCCCCCCTTTTTTTTTTATCTTTATTTGTATTTGTTCTCAACACATTTTATTCTTTATGCTCTATTAATATTAAGTTCTAGATATTAATGTTCTTCCTGCCCGAAACGCATTGCGTAATAGTGGCTTTAGGCATTGTATGTACTAGCTCTACCTATAATTCGATCCATTAATGTTACCTCACTTGTATGTATATACCTTACCTGAATAAACATATTTATTATTATTTATTTATAATGGGTAATTATGCACCATAAATAACTGGTGAAAATTAGTGTGACTTAATACTTGGAGATTGGCTACAGTTATTAATGAATAGGGATATCCAAATAAATAGGAATAAAAAAAAAACCGCTGGATCGTGCCCCATGGCAGCTGGGCCATCTGCTGCTGGGTCGACATCCGGGGCCACAACAGTTGGGACGTCGCTGGCGGCTTGCCCCGTGGGGACACACTCAGCTGGGACACCACCATCTGGCCCAGCAGCTGCTTGGTCATCAGCAGCGTAACGTAATGGGTAATTATTAACCATAAATTACTGGTTAAGAGCGGGTTTTGTAAAATGATCAACAGCCACAAACAAGTAATGGAATTAACAACAAATGATAGATGGAACTAAATATAGGTCCTGTGTCAACGTCGGGGAACACATCAGCTGAGCCAACGACAGCAGAACGTAATGAGTAATCAGTAACCATAAGCAACTGGTTAAATTAGCGGGGATGAATAGGTGAGTAAGACCCACGAACGAATAAATAAATTTACTAAAATTTATAGATGAAATAATTATAGGCCAAGTGACATCAGCAGGAATCGCGTCCGCTGGGCCAATATGTCAGCATGACATAATGGGTAAGCAGGAAACCACAAATAACTGGTTAAATAGCAGGTGGAATAGATGAATGAAAGCCACAAACGGATAGTTAAAATAACTAGCAAATAAATAAATGAAATTATAGGCCATGGGTCATCATCAGGAATCACATCTGCTGAGTCAAAAGCAGCCCAGCGTAACAGGTAAACAGAACCACCAATAACTGGTTAAAATAGTGTATTCGTGTAAGTGTTTAATAGCCGCAGCTATTAATTAAGGGACAAACGAATTAAATGAATAAACATAAGGCCACGAGTCATCAGCGTGAAACCTCCACCAGGCCGACCGGGGCATCAGCTGAGCCAGCGTCAGTAGCTGGGCTTGGCCCCAAGGGACGCTCGGCTGGGACACCCCCAGCCAGGCCAGCAACTGCTGAGCATCGGCTGCATACCATAATGGGGAGTAGTAACCATAAATAACGTAAAATTAGCGTGAATGAATATTTGTTGAACGGCCACAACGTGTAAATAAGAAAAGAAACGGATTTAAGGTCATGATCATCGGCGGGACTCACAAACGCCAGACCGGCCAGGACAACAGCTGAGCCAAGCCCGGGCTTGGCCACCATGGGACATGTGCTCAGGCCGCACCCAGGGTCCAGGCAGGGCGACACCCGTCCCCGGGACGCTGCTGGGCCCCCCAGGGCACGCACAGTAATCACGTGTGCACGTACGTACGTGCACATGCTCGCACGTGCAATCCATGCCAGATGCCGTCCGCTAAGGACGGGGCCCAGCACCCGCTGGCCCGTGGCAGAGGGGCAGGAAGGCTGGACACGGCCCAGGGCGCGCGCTCCAAGGAGCTCCTTGCCGCGTGGGCGTCTCGACCAGGGCGTGGGCCCCGGGAACAGGCCGCCTGGAGCCTGGCCACGTGTCGACGCCGACTTGGCTTGGGCCCTAAGGGCCGGGCCTAAGGGCGGAGGGCCGCCACCGCCTGGCCACGTGGCATCAACGCCAAGGGCAAAGCGACCCAGAAAGCATCGCACGGCGGAATCTGGCGCGAACCCTAAGGGCGCTCCTGCTTCCCCAGGGCAGCAGGAGGCCAAGGTAGCTAGCTAAGGCGGTACACACGGTCCGCTAGGGGATGGCACTTTTCACACGCCGCACTGAGGAGGTCCTGACTAGATTAAAACAGAAACTTCACTTTTACCTTGGCGATAGGAGTGTGGGGCAGGAGGCCCCTGCCGAAGTAAGTTGCGAGGTCGAGGGTACCAACACGTCCAGTAGAGCGAGGTCTGGGACCAGGGTAGCCATCACCTTGTCCATCTCGTGCGTGGTCCGACGTTGTGAGGAGAGGAGGAGTTTCGAGCACTGTTGTGGTGACTGTGAGAGTGAGGCTGATCCTCCCGCTCCTTCGATCCCTATTTATAAGCTCCCATATGCATACCTTCCCGCGCAGGCCGCGGAAGGCGCTGCGCAAGTGTTTCTTTGTCCCCCTTTTCAGAAAAATCTCTGCTTTTATGCAATCAGAGGTCATTTCATTACATTCAATGTTGGTTTCTAAGGGAAGCCCAGTCGGTTACCCGGAGCTATACCAGGCTGATATGCTAATGTCAGACTTTGGCATCAGTCATGTGCATGGAGTTCTTAGGGCCTACCAGGGACCGTGGCCTGCAGAACCTGGCCCCCTCAGAGAGGCAAGGGAAGCAATGGCCTATAGAAATCCCTGTGTGGTTGGAAGCATTCTATATGTCTGCCATCGACCGGGTCAAACATCCAGAAAGGTAAGCATCCCAAAACAAACCCCTATTCTGGTAAATATTGCTACCAAAAGCCAAACTAGTGGATATAGAACTCCCCAACAGAAAACAAGCAAACAAGTATGACATCATACGTCACCGCGCCTCTGTCTGCGCAGCTCCCCCCTCCCCGGGAGGGGGAAGGGGGAACCCCAAACCTCACATGCTGGCTATCCACTCATCAGTTCTCCAGCTGATGCTAAAGGCACTGGTTGTGTGCTCCGGTTCCAGTGGTTGTTTCAGCACTGTACTTAGAGTGTGGTGTCTGTCTTCTAGGTGGTGTGTGAGCCGGGAGTGAGTCTCCAGTACTTGAGCTGCATGTGCCTAGGGTTGCTTTCCCTAGGTGTCCTGTATAAGTACTGCCCTTGGGGCTTGGGGTTACCTTCCACAAGTTCCTTGGGTCCTTCTTCTGCTAGGCCATCTACTTTTTGGTTTTCGGCCGCCCTTTGTGTGATGGGGGGTTCTGTCTCCCTTGTTCGCCTTAGGGTAAGGGGCAGTTTTGCACTGGTAGGGGCGCAGGGTACTGCGCAGCTTGTTTTCACCAATCATAGCGGCCGGCTTTGTTCCGCTGTCCTCTTGCGAGGATTTTATTTTCATTTTTGTTTGTCTACCTGGTGGGGGGTCTGCCTTTGGTTCTTGCCCCCTTTGCACTGGATTCTCTTCCGTCTTCCGGTGGTTCCCCCTGCTAGGTCCCCATGAGTGTACACGTCCCGGGGGTTCAGTTCTTAAAAAGGTTGTTTGGAAGACATGGATGACGGTTAGCAGTACCTTGCCTGGGATTACCTGAGGGCGAGTCCTCCAGCTTATAGTTAACACTCAAGACCCTGGGAAACCCAAGGGGGAGCGTGGGCCCGATGAATGTGGCCCCGGAGTCCCCCCCTCCCTCACTTTGTGCGAGTTTGAGGGTAGCTCTGTCCCCTTGTCTCAGGGTGACACTCTCTGTTTTTGCCTCCGTCAGCTGCCTGTGGGGTCGATGACACCTTCGGCCCGGGGTCCTGCGAGTTTTGTTGCTTGCTGTGGCTCGGTTATCCAGTCTTCTGGTGACTAAGTGGGTGCAGGCAGCACGGGCGTTGCACATTGAGTTTCGGTGGCAACGCGCTAGGTTCTTTGCACCCAGGAAGCCCCGAGGCTGCTCTGTTTTGGTTGGTGGTCTTGTCGGATCTCCGGCTTCCCCTTCCTTTCTGCATCTGAGTCATTACCGTCTATAGGTTCGGGGTCAAGGCTGGGCTTCCATGGTTTTGAGACTCGGTTGGTCTCAGGGAATATCCCCTTCCGGGGTAGCGATGGGGGCATTTGAGCCTGTTCCTCCAGCTGTGTTGTATGAGTCTTGAGGCTGGGGCTTTAGGGGGAACGGCTCGGCCCTGGGGCCTGCCGTGTGGGTTCCCGGGCTGGGGAAGGGCTGACTTGGGGGGCCTCTATCCCCATTGGAACCCACCTGGGTTTTTTCTTCAATCTGGGCGGGGCTTGCGGTTGTGCGGAGTGGGGTTTTTCCTTCCCCACTCTCCGCACGAGTTGTTGGGTGTCGGCCCATCCCCGGGCTCGGTTCCTTGTCCTTAAGACCGATGGTTCCGTCCTGTTGGTGGGTGCTTTTCTCCGGTGTTCACCCCTCTTAACTTGGGACGGGACATCCCCGTCATGTTCCCCTCTTCTTGGGGTTCTGCATGCCTTTCGGTCTCGGGTGCGACTGGGTTTTTCAGTGCCTTCGTCGTTTGTGCTTGCTTCTGTGTTCTCGAAGGTTCAGGATGGTTTTTGCTCCTTCCCGTATTAGTGGATCGCCTGTCGTCTGCTGGTGCGTCTTCCCTCCGGTCTTACCTTGAGGTTACCTTGAGGTGCTTCCGGGGCTTAGCGTCCCCGCGGCCCAGTCGTCGACCAGGCCTCCTGGTTGCTGGACTGATCAACCAGGCTGTTGGACGTGGCTGCTCGCAGCCTGACGTATGAGTCACAGCCTGGTTGATCAGGTATCTTTTTTAGGTCTTGTTGGTCCTCTTCCGTTCTTTTGTTCATGTATCTTCTCTCCGTGCTGTGTCTTGGCACTGCTCGTTTTCCTTCCATACACCTGGTCCGAGATGCCATGTTGGGCTGCTTGTAGCTCAATTGGGATACTGGTGGCCCGGTTGGATTCCGTTCGGTTCGTTGGTTTCCTTAATGAGCCGGCTATATGTGTCGTTGCTTACTCCCTTTTTCATTTTTTGGCTTCTGTTCCTGTGCGTTGGGCTGTTTCTTCAGCGAATCACCCGGGATACGTCCTGTTGGGCTACTTTTCGTTCGTATCCTGCGCATGTGCCATGGGAGTTTGTTTTGGTTCGGATGGTGTGCACCAGTGCTGGGTCCATTTTCTCTAGAGTGCTTTGCTTCTAGCTCGTCTCATTCTCCAGTCCGTGCCCCAGTTGCTCCTGGGGGTGTTCTGGGGTGCCACTATGGGGAGGATGCCGAGTTTTCCCTGCGTTTTGGGAAGTGGGCGCCTCCGTCGCCTCTCCCCGCCTCTTTTGCATGGGCGGCTCTGACCTGCTTTTGCGGGTGGTGCTCCCGGATCTTGGTTGCGGGTGTATGATACCCTGGCCGCCTCGGGCGGCAGCGGCCTTGTGACATTGTCTTGACCCTTCTGTGCCACTGTTCTGCAGGTGAGTTTATGCAGTCTGGCGTCTCTTACGTCCAGGCGCTGGTTCGTTTTTCAGGGTATGAATGGGAGTACGTATGTATATGAATACATGGAACATACTAACGGGTGCCTGCAACAGGCCTATTGGCCCATACGTGGCAGCTCTTGTTCCTAACCTCCTGAGTCGGATGTCAGCCCACAGGTGACTGCAGGAGGCCTCTCGTCCCATATGGAGTGGCTCCTGACTGTGCCCATCCAGTCCCTCTCCTATGCATGTCTACCCATGCGGGCTTGGGGAGTAGATGAACTCCCAGAACCCCATCATGCAGATATCAAGCAGGTTTCATGCTTGAGTCCTGGGCCCCACCTCCACCGTGTTCCTCAGTGTGTAAGTGGTGGTGCCTGTTGTGTGGTACATGTTCCTGTGTCAAGAGTGTTTTGTCGTGACGTTTTGCTGCAGTTTTGATACTGTAGTTGCGTGTTGGAGTGCGCTTGTGGCGTTTTGTTCGGCCCTTCCGTGCTTCTTCCTGGGGCCTTCCTTGTTTGGGTTATTTGTTCCCATGCTTTCTGGGCCCCTCATTCCTTGCCAGTCTTGCTGTATTTGGCTTAGCTTTTCCATGGACAGTGGCACCTCGACTTACGATTCCCCTACTTATGATAATTTCGAATTACGATGTAAATTTCATCGAAAAATGCGACTTGACATCTGATGGTGTTGTCGACTTACGATATTTGTTGGTATACGTTCGGGTCGACCGAGCGCGTGGTTCCCGGCCAAACGGCCAACCTGCCTCACTTTACTACAGCTGCCCGCTTAGTGACGATCGTGCCTATAAGAAATTTTGCTTTTGTGGTGATTTTTTTGCATTTTGAACATTAAAGTAATTATTATATATCACGCCATGAGCCCCAGGAAAGTCAGTGGTAAGGCTAAACATATGAGATCCCATGTAAGGATGGCCATAGAGCAGAAACAAGAGATCATTCGTAAATATGAAGATGGTGTGCGGATTGTTGGACTGGTTAGGCAGTACAACAAATCTCAGTCAACGATATCCACCATACTGGCTAAGAAAAAGGACATTATGGGTGCTAAAGTGATGCATTATTACAGACAAATGTTAAAACGAAGGGAAAAACAAATGTCTCTTGATAAATTTGTAGTGAGACAAACATGCACTGAACCACAACCAGGTCCTAGTGGTATTCAGGCAAAATGTAGGAGAGAGAGTACCCCAGAGAAAACATCACTGCCTGATGTGATAATGAACGGGGACTCCCCTTCCAAACAGTAACAACTCTCCTCCTCCCCCCTCATCACCATCTTCCATATGCCATCAAGAGCCCTCCATAAAGGTAAGATAAACTTCGGTACTGTATTGTAGTTAGAAAAAAAATATTGTATTCAGTATAAAATGTATTTGTATGTTAATATTTTGAAGAGTGGGGAAGGGATTAATTCAAATCCCTTTATTTCTTATGGGAAAAATCACTTCGACTTACGATATTTCGACTTATGATCCATCTCTAGGAACGGATTAGCATCGTAAGTTGAGGCCCCACGTACTGTACATTCAAATTGAAATTCAGATGTTTATTCAGGTAATGTATATACTCATGGTGTGATACAAGCATTGATGGAACATTGGATTCTCTGATCTCCCCTAGTTGTGCTTGTTGGGGTTGGGCTTTGGCTCTTGGTCCCGCCTTTCCGCTGTCGGTCGGTTTGTGTGCGGGTTCCTGGGCCTGCTGGGCTCTTTAATTTCGCATCTACATTTGACCCTGTCTGGAGTCAGGCTCCGCCATTCTCTGCCTTCACCAAGAGACATTCCTTCCGGTTGCATGTTGCTTGTGGTGCATGTTGCTGGTGCGCGTGTGCTACGGTGACATGTGGTACTTGTTACTGTGTCGGGATGTTGTGGGGTGACGTTTTGCTGTAGTTTTGTGCCAGGGGTTGCGCTTTGGCTCTTTCGTCCTGCCTCGCACCTGTCGCTTCCCTGACATCTCCTGGGCTCTGTCAGGTCTGCACTTACAGCTGTGTGTGGGGTCCGCTTCCACCACTTCCCTTCCTTGTGTATCTCCTTCATGCTGTTGTGTGTTTTGTTTGTGCTTTTTGGCCTTCCTGTTGCCAGGTTTGGGTTCCTGTTTTCCTGGCTTGCCTTGCCTGCCTTGCCTGTGTTTTTTTTCGGGGTCTCGCGCTGTTCCTTCTCTGGGGTCTCGCGTCGGGCTCATAGTTTCCGGTCTCCTGGCGAGCTCACTCGTGTTGGGGGGTTTTCTGTTCGACAGACGTTCCGTTTCCGTCTTTGCCGGTTTGGCTTTCTGGCTCTGCCTCCTCGGTGGTCGCACCCGCAGCTCCGCCTCTTCCTAGGCTTGAACCTTGACGGGGGTGGTTGGGTTCTGCCTCGGGTCTCTCACCTTTGATAGGTGGTCGGGTGGCTTCATAGTTGGTGTCCCACCTGCATGCTTTTCTTGGCGGCAGTATGGGGTACTTTGGCGGTCCTTCCTTTTCCTTCTGTCCCTTCTTAGGTGGCTGCATTTGTTGGCGTTGGCTTGGCTTTTCTGGTGGGGGTTGGGGGCCGTTGACTTGCCGCATACTGTCGCCTCGTTTTGTGCGGTGCTGGCGGAGCCGCTTCGGCTTGCTTTCAGTCTTGGTGTTACATCTGCGCCGTTTGTAGGCTGTCTCGTGCGTTGTTTCACCTCCAGCCTGTTTTTGCGCCGCTTGGGCCGTCCTGGTCTCTGGACAGCGTGCTCTTTCTTCTCCTCAGTTGGTGGTGGCCCCTTCGGTTTGGGTTTGTTTTGACGGCTCTTTTCCTGTTGGCATTTCCCTCTAGGGCTCAGGTCGCTGAGCTTCTTACTCTCCTTCGGTCATGGCATTTGGTTTGTTCGGTTGCAGTTGTCTCCCTCTTTTCTGGCATGGGGTGAGACTGCAGCGTTCTTGGGGGATCCTTGGTTTGTTGCTGCTTGGTTGATCGGGCCGGGGGTGCATTGTGTTTTATGTTCTGTTGCGGCCCTCTGCTGTTCTTTGCGCGCCGCGGCTTCTGTGTCTTGGGTGCGCATTCAGTTGATCCGGTTCCATTCTTCCCTGTTCATGGGAGACAGTGTCCTGGGTCGTCCACCATGTTATTGCAGCTAGCCAGCATGTGTTCTTTGCCCATGGCGTTCGTGGTTTCGCTGCTCTTACTGCTGTCTTGGTGGCGTGTCCTTGCTGACTTCGAGCACGGGGAATTTTGGCGGTTGAATGGGGGCCTGGCTGCTCGTTGTCTCGTGTCGTTCCCGGACTCGTTCGGGCCTGTGTCACCTTGGGTTGGCAGTTGCAGTTGTCTCGCTTTCCGTTGAGGGGTGCGTGGTGTTCGCCTCCCGGATCCATCCCTTTGACCTTCCTCTGTGAGTAGTTAGCTCCGGGGAGCTGACAGGGCTCCCCCCAGAAAACCAGCATTGAATGTAATGAAACACCATTTTCTGGGTGAGACCCAGAGGCTCCGCGGTGACCCTCCCTCCCTCTGGTCGGCGGTTTTTCGCGTGTTTTAACATCCAGCCTCAGAACTGATGGGTGGATAGCCGGCGTGAGAGGTCTGGGGCTCCCCCTTCCCCCCTCCCGGGGAGAGGGGAGCTGCGCAGACAGAGGCACGGTGATGTGTGACATCATACTTGTTTGCTTGTTTTCTGTTGGGGGAGTTCTATCCACTAGTTTGGCTTTAGGTGGCAATTTTCACCAGAATAGGGGTTTGTTTTGGGATGCTTACCTTTCTGGGTGCCTGACCCGGTCGATGGCAGACATAGAATGCTTGCAACCACATGGGGTTTCTATAGGCCATTGCTCCACTTGACTCTCTAAAGGGGGGGGCAGGTTCTGGCTCGTGGTCCCCGGTAGGCCCTAATAACTCCATGCACATGACTGATGTCAAAGTCTGACATAAGTATATCAGCCTGGTATAGCTCCGGGGAGCCTCCAGGTCTCACCCAGAAAATGGTGTTTCATTACATTCAATGCTGGTTTTTTGAGTGGTTTATTAACAGTTGTAGGTTGATCTTTGATCTTTATGAACTCCCGCTTCACGAAGAGAACAAGGCTGCTAGAAAAGGTATATATTTATGCTTGGAGTGCTACAATTGTCACTGGAAGCATGGCATATTTACAGTGTCTATTGTGTGCCACCGATGTAATTCATGGAATGCTACCAGTATGCAGCAAAGGAGGGCATTTCGTTAAACTGTATTCAATGCTTTATTTTCCACATTGAACTTTCTTGTTAGTATTTTAATAGCAAAGATGGAAATAGCAGGTATTTTTCTTACTAGAAATTAAAAATAATATTTCCTATCCACATTTCAACTCTTGTTAGTAATTAGACCAATAGTAAGACTATTTTTAAACAATGCTGTTTGTTGACCAACTTGTATATTGGCTATTTTCTACCATATTCCCCCCATTTTTTATCTTTTTTTTTCTTTCAACTCAATTTATACTTTAAGCTCAATTACTATTAAGTTTTAGTCTAAGTGTTTTTTCCCCACCTCACCTTGCCCGAAACGCTATGCGTACTAGTGGCTTTAGGTACTGTATGTACTAGCTCTATCTTTAAATCCAGCATTATGTTTGTAAATCAACTATGTATGTACTTTCCTGAATAAAATTTACTTTACTTTACTTACTTACTAAAGTTCTTCGCCAAAAGTCAAGAACAAATACCATACATTCATTTTAGATTCAATAAAAATATTTCAATATCTGGGAACATATGATACCTTTATTTAGGCATTCTTTCTCCTAGCTCTCATAATGGTAAACAAGATGTTCCTACATGCTAATTATGTATGCTCAGTCTATTTCACCAATGGTCTCTCTACCAGGAATGCTGCTGCTTTCCAAGTCTTCTCACCTAGAAACTTTTTCTCACATAAATCTTCTCAAACTGTAATCACTGCCTTCATGTGTATCTCTAGTAAAACTCCTATAAATATTTCCTTTGACTTGCAAGTTTTCATTAAGTTTACCTCATCAACTACAAAATGATGTTCCAAAATATTTATATTTCCATCTGTATATACAGTATATACAGTACAGTATACGATTTAGCCATTTTTGATCAACCTCAGTATTTTCACAAACATTTTTTCTATTAATCATGTCTGGCAAAGAGGATACCTTAATTAGGATACATTTTTAATCCTTTAACAGTGCAAATTATATATACTGTATACAATTTTGGTCTGCCTGCACAGCGCACATCATATATACATTTTCAAGTACCACGTAAGATTTACAATCCCAGGGCTACACAGGGTTCACATCAGCTTCCTCAATGCTCTGTTAAACAGACACCATTAAAAAAAAAATTGTGGGTGACATTCCCAGGTACGAAGGCCTTAGTACTGAGTGAGCTACCAAGGCTGGTGTACGCAGCATGATCTAACAGCACTGCTGTTCAGCTTGTGACCACAACATCTCCTAAAAATGTCAAAATATATATGTAACTGCTATTATTTAACGATGATAGTATTACAGAAGAGCCTGACTGTGATAAAGACTGTGTACAATGTTCAGATATCAGTGAAAACAATGTTGTTCAAGATGTTCAAAGCACTAGACACAACACACTGCCATTATTTGGTCCATCTTAGAATCTCGAAACAACTTCTTATGTTTCTGTACAAAATAAACTTTGAGGAAAATTGTTCATTTACATGATTTAGTGACCATGATTCTGAAAATAACAGCATTGTGGTGAGAATTAGTGACGTGCATAGTATGGTGGGAGAAGGAATCTTGGTGAGGGAGTGAGGGAGGTGGTGTCAGCTGGCGGGTGTGTGGCGACCACTGTTATCGTCTGGACTCACCATACCAGCTTAGTGGTTTGTTACGGTCAACACAAAAGTAGATACAGTACAGTTGCACCTCGATTAACGAGCGGCTCTATTATGAGCATTTCCAGTAATGAGCGAGCCACTTGCAGCAAATTTGTCTCTATTGACGAGCTTCACCTCTATTAACGAGCAAAACCACATGGTGCTTCCTAGCGTCTCGTGGGTTCTCGCAAATTCTTGGACGCCTCTGACGTCAGTGTTGTTGTTGTTGTATCGTGCACAACAAGCATCCCTCTGCATTTATTTGTGCTTTTCTTTGTTTTTTTTTGTGGTTTTGTGACTACAATTTATAACGTACGATGTCGCCAAAGAAGCTGCTTGCTAAAGATAGTGTTGTCAAGATGAAGAAAGACACAATTACTGTGGATATGAAGAAGGAAATTATAGCAAAGCATGAGCATGGTGTCTGTGTGACTGATCTCACAAGGAAGTATGGCAAGGCCTCATCAACAATTTGCACCATTAGTAAGGGGATGAGGAGGTAAGGGAGGATGCTGCCTCTTCCAGTGAGATCAAGGAAATTTTGGGAATGTTTGAAAAGGTGATCGCCTTCTTGGGAAAGCATCACCCTGATAAAGCAGTGACAAAACGGGGTGTGTACATGTTCAATGACAATTTGCTGTCTCGTTTTAGGGACATCCTAAAACAAAGACAAAAGCAATTGTCAATAGATATGTTCTTTGCAAAAGTAGAGAAAAGAAGAGCCAGTGATAGTGAACCACAGCCCGGTCCCAGTGGGGTAAAATTCCCAAGAAGAGAGAGCCCGCCTGACTCAGAGGTGGATTCTCCTTCCACACCATAACCCCTCTCCTCCTTCCCACCTCCCCATCGTCTCCCTCAAGCCAGCAACGACTCTTCATAAGGTAAAGTAAACATGAAAACAGTACAACAAAACATTTATAATTTCAGGTGCAGTATTATATTTACATAAAAAAATGTCATACAAGTATGGATGTTTTTGGAAGTGGAACGGATTAAATTTATTTCCTTTATTTTAAATGGGGAAATTTGTTTCTTAAGACGAGTTTTCCACATATCGAGCTCGGTGCCAGAACGGATTAAACTCGTTAATAGAGGTACTGTACCACTGTACTTGTATATAATGTGAGTATAGTGTAATAACAGCAAAAAGAATATGTTGGGAGGAGCCATTTTGGTGAGGGAGATGATGTCGTCTGCTGGCTGGTGTGTGACTTGTCATGCAGTGTAGGGTGGCCAATATGCTGTTTGGACACCATATCAGATTAGTTGTACAGTTATGGTGAACAAAACATGTACTGCAGAAATTTATATATAACATGTGTATATAGTGTAATAACAGCACAAACTGTATGGTGGGAGGAGGGATGTTGGCGAGTGAGGTAGCATCGTCTGCTGGCAAGTGTGTTGGTGGCCACTATGCTGTTTCAATGCACCATACCAGCTTAGTGGTTTGTTATGGTGAACAAAACATGTAGATACTTCTATATAATAGTGTTATTGTCTGTTATTATTATTGTCCTCTGTTATTGTCTCTCATTATACCTTAGTTGTACAGTTATGGCAAACAAAACATGTAGATACTTATATATTTATATATAACATCTGTACTGTATATAGTGAATAAAAGCAAACACAGTATGGAGGGAGGAAGAATGTTGGCGAGTGAGCTGTTGTTGAAGAAGGGAAGGAGGTGGCATTGGCTGGCTGGTGTGTGGTAGCCACTCCTCGTTGTTTTGACTCACCATACCAACTTAGTGGTTTGTTATGGTGAACAAAACATGCAGATACTTATATATAACCTGTGCATATAATGTAATAACAACAACAATATATTTTTATTGTTTTATGAACATAACTGAATCACTAATATGCACACCATACTTTTAAGTATAGCTAAGGTTCACACATTTTATTATATAAATATATCACACTATACACTATTGAATATTATTACTGTAAAAAAAAGAAGAGAAAAATACATCAGACATATGAGGAGACCACCTCAGACGCGTACTGTGTCAGCGCGAATCTTGCCAGACTTCCTCACCCTATTGCGGCCAAAATGTCACCTACAATTTTGTTATTATTTTTCCAAAAGATCAAGAAACACATTTTAACAATCTTAAAAATAAACAAATTTAATTTTTTTTCTTGTGCACAAAAGTGTTGCCAGCTATTAGCAGCAGCACTGCCCAGGGGTTAAGTATGTAGAGAAAATCGATGATGGAACTTTATTTATTTCTTTATTAAATCATAAATAATTATAGATATAATATTATCATTATAAAAACATTATCTTTAAAAATATCAAACATTATCTTTAAATCAGCAAAAACCCAGTGTTGAATATAATGAAACACCATTTTCTGGGTGAGACCCTGAGGCTCCCCAGAGCATACTAGGCTGATATGCTAATGTCAGACTTTGGCATCAGTCATGTGTATACAGTTCTATGGGCCTACCGGGGACCACGAGCAGAACCTGGCTCCCTCAGAAGAGGCAAAGGGAGCAATGGCCTATGGAAACCCTCGTGTGGTTGGAAGTATTCTATGTCTGCCATCGGCCGGGTCAGGCACCCAGAAAGGTAAGCATCCCAAAACAAACCCCTATTCTGGTGAAAATATTGCTACCAAAAGCCGAACAAGTGGATAGAACTCCCTTAAACGAAATGAGCAAACAATCATGACGTCACACATCGCCATGCCGCTGTCTGCGCAGCTCCCCCCTCTCCAGGAGGGGGAAGAGGGGGACCCCAGACCCCACACGCCGGCTATCCCCCTTTGTTTTTAGGCTGGATGTCAAAACACGCGAAAAAAACGCCGACCGGAGGGAGGGAGGGAGGGATGCTAGGGAGCCTCCAGGTCTCATCCAGAAAATGGTGTTTCATTACATTCAACGCTGATTTTCTGTGGGCAGCCCATATGGCTCCCTGGAGCTAACTACCCACAGAGGAAAACCTAGGGACTTATCCGGGAGGCGGTCGCTGCTCACTCCTCAACTCGAAGTTGAGACAACTGGCTGCAACCGCCGATTCAACGTGACACAGGCCCGAATAGGCCCAAGGACGTTCACAAGGTAACGAACTGCCAGGACCCTGTTCGACTGCCAAAAACCCCATGCCCGAATGTCAGCCCAGAACATGTTGCCAAAGACGACAGCAAGAACAGTGACCTTACGAACGTCATGGGCATAGGGATAGACCGCAGGCTGGCTAGCCTTAATAACTCTGCGGATGACCTGGGAGACCCACCACCCGCGAACAAGGAAGAAGGGAAACCTGGATCAACCCAAAGCGCGTCCCCGGACACAAGCCATGGCGTGCAAATAACGGCGAAGAGCCGCAACCGGACACAAAACATGATGCAACCCCGGCCCTAACCAACCAAGCATCCACAACCCAGGGACCCCTCCAGAAAGCAGTAATCTCATTCTTCTTTGCCAGAAAAGAAGGAGACGGCTGCAAACGAACAAAACCCTCAGGAAGACCGAAAGAGCAGAAACCCCTGCGGCGGCGAAGAACATGTAGCTCACCAACCCGACCCCCAGAGGCCAATGCCAGAAAAAGAGCCTTGAAGAAACAATCCTGAACCAAAGGGGCCACAACAAATTGAGGAGAAGAAAGATAAGAGAGCACTCTGTCCAATGACCAGGATGGCTCAGGTGGTGCATGAGCAGGCTGGAGGTGAAACAATGCCCGAGACAGGTTGCGAAACAGTGCAGAAGTAACATCAATTCCGAAAACAAGCTGAAGCGGCTCCGCCAGCGCCGCTCAATATAAGGTGACAGTGTTAGGCATAAGGTGAGGTCCTGGAACAACCAAGAGAGAGGACAACATCACCCGAACAGAAAGCGAAGTACAACGACGAAGACACAAGAAGAAACGAAAGGACCGAAAGGAAACTTCGTACTGCCGCTGAGACGAAACCCGCAGGTGGGACACTAACAAGGAAGCCACCTGATCACCATTGAGATGAAGATAAACTCGAGTAAAAAATACCATAAGTGATGACTCGAGGAGAAGATCGAACCAGCCACGTGACGTCCTGGTCCGATCTGCTGGAAAAGGCGGAGTTGCAGGAAAACCTCCGTGTTTGGACACCGAGCAAGCACTGCCTGAAACCACTGTTGAGCCGGCTAAAATGGGGCTAAGAGGACAACTCTCACCTGGTAAGTCTCCAAGCGAGTCAGGACCTGGAGCAACAGCTGAACCGGGGGAAAGAGGTACAGGAACCCCAACCTCAACCAGTCCTGCCGAAAGGAATCGACCCCGACGGCCTCGCAGTCGGGGAAGGGCGCCACATACAGGGGAAGGCGCTGCAACAACGCTGACGCAAAGAGGTTCACCTTGGGGCGACTGAACATCCGGCAAAGCCAACTGAAGGAGTCAGCATCGACCATCCATTCCGTGGAGAGAGGAACGATACAGGACAGGCCGTCGGCCAAGACGTTGGACACGCCCCGCATGTGAACTGCCAGGAGAGCCAAACCCCGAGAACCCAGCAGATGAGTCACCCGAAGCGACCAGCTCCAAAAGGCCAAGGACCGCATCGAACCCCCCTGGTTCAGACAATGAACCACTGGGGAGCAGTTAGAACGAAGCCAAATCGTCGATCCACGGGCGATCCAATCCCTCCGAAGAGCAAACCACACCGCTGCGAACTCCCGCACCGTGCTGTGGACTCGACGGTAGGACGGACCCCACCATCCCTGGCCAGCCTAGTGAGCACTGGTCACATAACTCCAGCCAAGAACGACACATCTGAGAACACATCGAGTGAGGGCTCGGGTGGGCTCCAAGGCACTGAACCCTGAAAAACCCGAAGAGGAAGCCGGCAACACAGCAGCCGACACAAGGCCCCTGGGGTCCGAATCCAGCGATCGGGAGAGAGGAGGAAGGGACGTCCCCGAAGGAACCAGAACAGCCGACGAAGCCAAATCCGACTTGGCGGGTAGACCATCATCACGAAGTTCAGGCTCCTGCACAGACCCTCGAGCAACCGCCGGGTGACTCGGGAACTCCCCTGAAACAGGTGCAAGTGGGACCGCAGCTGCAGGAGAGTCTCCAGAGGGAGAGACAAAGAAGCGGTCCGAAAGTCCAACAAAAGACCCAGCCATGTCCAAACCTGGGAGGGAACCAAATGGGACTTCCTCCAGTTTACCAAGAACCCAAACCCGGCGAGCTGGGAAAGAACCAAATCCCTGGCTAGCAGACAACTGGACCGACTGGGAGCCCAAACCAGCCAGTCGTCAAGGTAGGCCAACACCCGAACACCTAAAAGACGCAGATGGGCCACAACTACCCATGTAAGGTGTGTGAACACGCGAGGAGCCTGGTTCAACCCGAACGAGAGACAATGAAAGCAGTAACACTGCCGCCCCACAACAAAACCGAGCCAGTCCCTGAAGCCCGGATGAATCGGGATATGCCAATAAGCGTCCCAAAGGTCCAGGGACACCATCCAAGAAACTGGTTCCAACAGGAGCTGAACCTGGGATAGCATAGTCATCTGAAAGGAGGGGCAATGAACCCAGGGGCTCAGACGGGACAAGCCCAGAATGAACCACAGGTTTACACTGTCCTGTTTCGGCACTGGAAACAGACAGGAAACCCTCCTGAGGGACGTTGTCGTTTCGACGATGGCCAAGCGAACCCAGTCCAAGACGACTTGACGGAGCGCAGGAGCGCAGGCCTGCCCCGCCAGCCCCGAACCCCTCAAAGGGGCAGGGGGCCACCCAACGCCACCGCAGGCTGAAAGACACGACTTGAAATGCCTACAAATCGTGGGACCAGTCGTGAGGGAACAGCACAAGCCTCCCCCCCATCGTCCAACGAAAGGGCCGGTGCCCCTTATGAGACCCAGAACCCCAAACAAGGCGAACACCACGCCGAGCCTGAACCTGGCACCAGTGGCCTACCACGATGAGAGGAACCCCGAGCCCTGGCATGACCCCTCCGGGAAGGCACCCCCCAGGACCCCTGGAGAACCATCAAGTCCGACATCGGATGGCAAGTGGCCGACGCAGCCTGAATATACTGTGCTACGGCCGCAGGAGCAAAAAGCAGCGGACAAAAAGGCGAAGACATCCTAAGAGCCAGGGCCCAGGCCGATTCCATAGAGGAGGCAAGCACCACCTGTTGACATGCGAGCCAGGAAGCGTAAAACTGGGCAACCGCATCCTGCAAGATCGGCGCAAAGAGCTTCAACAAGGCAGCCGACGCGCGAGCAGCCGAGCCCAAGGCACCGGACTCTGGAACGGCCCCGAACGCCCCCACGTCCTCCCCAAGCCAGTCTGAAGACAGCTCCAGGAGGGAAAAGAAGCACAAGGCCGAAGTCAAGGGGCCCCTGGCGCGAAAATCCTCGGCCACCTGCGCAGCCGAAAGGGAGGGAACCTGCACATGGAGCTACAGAACACCAACATCCCGGGGAAGGGCAGGAGAAAACAAGCACTCATTGAAATGCTCAAGGTCGCCCCCAGGAAAACCTGAACCACAGGAGAAACATCGCACCACTCATGCATGCTGGAATGACAGAAAGAATGCCAGGCCTGCAAGGCAAAGATAGGACAGTCCACCAGCCAGGACGGCTTCGGAACCTCGTAACGGATCCAGAAAGAGAACAAAGTCCCAAACCTGAAAGACGACGAATCCATCACCGAAGCATAATCCGGATCACACAGGAGGTAAGCCGCAAGGGCCGCCCACACCGCAGACGGTTGGATGCGGGAAGCCGAGAACCTCCGGAAAGATGGAACAGACGCACCCGAGGGGACACAGAACCGAATCTGGGGAGGGGAAGACACCAAATCCAAGTCGTACGGGGAGGGGAGAAAAGAGAACCCCACTCCTTGTAACAATACACCCCGCTCCGAGTGGAGAAAAACCCAGGCGGGGTCCAGCTGGGCCCAAGGCCCCCAAGTCAGCCCCTCCCCAGCCCCAGGATCTCCCTTCTCGGGACCCAGGGCCAAGTCATCCCCAGAGCACTGGCCCCTAAAGAAAAGCCTGGCACAGCCGAGTAAGCCTAACAGAAGAGGGCCACTGGTCAGACCCAGAGGCTTTGGCTGGGGGATCGGACTCAAAGGCCTCCATCGCCACACCGGAAAGGACTTCCCGAGACCGCCAGAGACTCAAGACCATCTAAACCCTGCCCCGACTCTGAGACCCTCAGACGTTTTGGAGCTGGAAGCAGGGGAGAGGGGAGGACCAGAACGAACCACAGAAGGGGAAGGACGAGGAGACACGGGCTGAACCAAGGTCGAAGCATCTGGATGAGCAACCAACCTAGCGCATTGCAACAACCTAAAATGCGCATGCAACACTTGCGCTGCCTGTACCCACAAAAGATCATCATCGGACTGGGTAAATTGAGTCACTAGCAAGCAGCAGAACTCACAGGACTCAGGGTTGAAAGTGTCACCGACCCAACAGGCAGAATAACGGAGGCAAAAACCGTGAGGATCACCCTGAGTCAAGGGGACCAAGCAACCCTCAAACTCGCATGAAGTGAGGGGGGGGGGTCCGGGGACACATCCATCGGACCCACGTGCCCCCTTGGGATTCCCAGGGTCCCGAGCGCTTACTATAAGAGAGACTCGCGCCCAGGTAAGCCCAGGCAGGGTACCGCTAACCAGCACCCAAAACTACCAAACAATCTAAATGCTGAACCCAGGGACGTGTACACTCACGGGGACCTAGCAGGGGGCACCACCAAATAAATGTGCACAGATCAAGCCCAAGAAGGGCAAGCAAGGCAGACCCTACCCCCCACACAAAGCACAAAACAAAAAGAAAAAAACCCGCATGAGGCCAACACACCCCAAGAAACAGAGCCGGCCGCCGTGAATGGTGACAACAAGTTGCGAAGTACCCTGCGCCCCACCAGTGCAAACTGCCTCTTACCCCAAGGTAAACAAGGAAGACAAAACCCCCAAGCACCCAAAGTGCAGCCAAAAAAAAACAAGCAATCAGACGACCTAGCAGAGGCAGACCCCCGAGGAACTTGTGGAAGGTGGCCTCAAGCTCCAAGGGCAGTACTTAAAGTGCATCTAGGGACGATAACCCTAGGTGCATGCACCTCGAGTACTGTAGAATAACTCCTGGCTCTCGCACCCTTGGAAGACAACCATCACACACTAAGTACAGCGCTGAAAAACTCTGGAGCCAAGCACACGACCATCAGCCTGAAAACTAAGGGTGGATAGCCGGCATGTGGGGGCTGGGGTCCCCCCTTCCCCCTCCTGAGGAGGGGGGAGCGGCACAGACAATGGCGCGGCGTTGTGTGACGTCATGATCGTTTGCTTGTTTCGTTTAGGAGAGTTCTATCCTCTTGTTTGGCTTTTGGTAGCAATATTTTCACCAGAATAGGGGTTTGTTTTGGAATGCTTACCTTTCTGGGTGCCTGACCCGGTCGATGCCAGACATAGAATGCTTCCAACCACACGGGGGTTTCTATAGGCCATTGCTTCCCTTGCCTCTTCTGAGGGGGCCAGGTTCTGGCTCGTGGTGCCCGGTAGGCCCATAGAACTCCATACACATGACTGATGCCAAAGTCTGACAGTAGCATATCAGCCTAGTAAGCTCCGGGGAGCTGCAGGGGGCGCCCTCCCAGGAAAAAATCATTTCAGTCTGATTACAATATATTTCAGTCAATATACAAATGAATTTTTATAAAAAATATTATAAATTACTCAAGTTAAAACAGTACTTAAACATCACCCTACAGGTCTGTATGAACATGCAACCATTAGCCAAGTCACGAACACATGTTCTGGATAGCAAACTGTTACACAACTTACAGCTAAAGAAACTTTATCTCCACGGCATTCCACAATTTCTCGTCCAATACTTGAACTGCAAAGAAAATTAATATAATAAATCAGATTATGAGAAAAATTCCAATTTTTAATTCAGTCACAAGCTTATAATTAGAGTAAAAATGTAAAAACCAGCGATGATGGTAATGAAACACCAGTTTCTGGGTGAGCCTTGGAGGCTCCCTGAAGCTATCTTACTGATCAAGTGCCATGCTACTTGAGTGTCATCAGTCGCAGAGTTCTAGGCAACAGGGGACCATCTATATGAGTAGGATTGTAGATTGTAGACAAAAACCAAAGCCAGAGGCACTTGACCGGCCAGTAATTCCATCAGCCAAGAACTGCCAGTTGGATCGCCGGCGTGGAGGGCCTGGGGCTCCCCCTTCCCCCTCCCGGGGGGGGGGGGGGGGTGTTGCACAGACGGTGGCGCGGTGACGTGATGACGTCATGCTTGTTTGATAATTTTGTTTGGGGAGTTCTTGTCCACTCGTTCGGCCCTCCATAGCAATATTTTCACCAGAATAGGGGTTTGTTTTGGGGCGCCTACCTTTCTGGGTGCCTATCCCAGTCAATGGCAGACATAGAATGCTCCCAACCAGAAGGGGTTTCTATAGGCCATTGCTCCTCGTGCCTCTTTGAGGGAGCCAGGTTCTGGCTCATGGTCCCCGGTAGGCAAGAACTCCTAGCACTTTGACTGATGCGAGAAAGTTATACGTATCCATTCAGCCTGGATAGCTCTGGGGAGCTGACGGATCTCCCCCCATAAATAGTAACTTAAAAATATATTTTATACATATTACTACTTATATTTTGTACTACAGTATGTACAAATATATCTTTATTTTAACCACTGTGCTGCGCCGACCGAGAAAACTCGGTCGGTGGGAAACTGCGCCAACCGAGAAAACACCTTTTGAATATTTCATACCCATTCAAAAAGCGTGCTCGGTAGGTTGTGTATAAAATGGACTCTTGGGACTTCCAGTGAGAGGCAGCCATCTTGGAAAAAATTCCCAGAATGTCCTAGGGCTGGGTTAGTACTGAGCGAGCAACCATGGGTGGCGCATGCGCCTCTGGCTCCCAAATACCTGTCCGACGCGGCGTTGAAAGATCGTTCTCTTTTTTTTTTTTTTTTGATATGTACAAGAGTTGTTACATTCTTGTACAGCCACTAGTACGCGTATTGTTTTGGGCATGTCCCTGGAATACGATCCCTGTCGCGAAGAATTTTTTTACAACCAAGTACCCATTTTACTGTTGAGTTAAAACAGAGGCTACATTTAAGAAGTTGTGCCCAGTAAATCCTCCCCGACCAGGATACAAACCCATGACAAAGCGCTTGCGGAACGCCAAGTGAGTGTTTTACCACTACACCACAGAGACTCCGGAGACGGAGACGGAGACTCTGTCAGTGAAATTCAGACCTTATTGTTTGAAGAACATAAGGGTCATGATATTGATGAAGCTAGGCGCAATAAGGACCTAACACAAAGGTTGGATGCAAGTGATACAGCACCGATGAGGATGATACAGCGAGCACATCCAGTTGTAGCTATGAGCACCACCCAAGCCCACCTATGCCATCTCCAACTTTTATAGATGACACATAATGAATTGTTTTCTGGTTCAGTGATGATGCATCTGATACAAGTAGCATAGTTGAACAGTGTTAGCAGCTTCCATGGTGGTGTTTTCCATATATTTTCAAGAATAGCTGAATCTCTTCCAGAAGGGCTGAATCTTTTCCATAATAACTGAATCTCTTCCAGAATACCTGAATCTCTTCCAGTGAGGGACCTTACAAAGCGATCTTTTCAAGACAACCTTACAAAAT
>WNGS01111181.1:16875761-16901795 GCA_020271785.1 Procambarus virginalis | reverse complement strand
GAGCCTCGCAGTGGAGTCCCAAAACCCTTGCACTACTCGGGGCAAGGTACCTTCCACAGAAATTTAGCCTGTCAAAGAAGAACCCTTGAACTCACCAGGGAAGAAACCTTGGCAGGGCAATACAGCAATACCAGTGAGCACCTAAGGAAGATAGTCCTAGACTCATGCAGCTCACGTCGAACAGTTACACGCAGTAATTTAGTCTGTGCAAACACACACTCATAAAGCAAATACTGTATTATAAACTCAAAATAAGTATTTGAGGAAATGAACCTCCTCACAGAACAAAGTCCAAAGGATGGCCACCACTTGTTAAGAAAACCAAAACTGGGACCCCAAAGAGTCGAGTATAACTGGAGGAGTAGTCGGAATATGCTGGTAGGGGGGAATTAGCTGAAGGGGTTTGCTGGTTGGGGCTGGGAGTTTCCAGTGCTGCCACCTGGTGGTGAGCAGCTGCAATTAGAGGGTGAATGACCTAACAACTGGGCGAGTCATTTCCTACTTTGTTTGCACTTGCCTTGTTTTTGTCTGTTTTGATTCACTTTACCTTCCTGGAGATTAGGGTCCCTGCTCTCTGTGCCACTTTGAAGGAGTCAAGTTTTGGCTTCTGGTCTCCAGTAAACTTGTATTACCTTGCAAAGGCCTGATGTTACTCAAAAGACATGGAGCTATCCAGTGCAGCATAAGTACAGGAAGAGGCCCCTTCCAGAAAACAAAAATGTAAAAATTACATTTCTTATGATCACATGCATTGTATTTTCCTTCTACTGTGTATACTACTTGTTACTCACCTTCAGCAATCTTTTTAAGTTCAGTGTGTTGGTCAAGGAGAGAAATGTTATTCTTGCGGGCCATTTCCTGAACATCCTCCTCCTTGGTCTCTCCATCCTTCTCGTGACCACTAACACCACCGCTTTCATCATCATCCTCAATATAGAGAAAAATTAGTAACGTTAAGAATGTAAGAATGACTATGGATAAATATTGACACATTCCTCTTTATTGTAGAAATCTACAGTAGATTTAACTATTACTGTACTAACATTTACTTTTATGAAAAAGGTTTAGGGGCCCTAGTTAACTAGACCACCAACCAGGAGGCCTGGTCAGAGACTGGGCTATGGGGATGTTGGTCCCAGGAACCAATATCAGGTGGCAGGCAGGTAGTAAACAGATATGTGGAAGGGTAGAAATGGCTAATGTCATGATAGTGCCATTAACCTTGCAACACTTCACATGTTATCTATAATCTATATACAGTATATATAAGAGAGAACACCTGTGTCCGTCTGTCTGCTCGAGGCTGGGGGCTAGATGCTTGGGACTAGCCTCGCCAAACTTTGCAGGGTGACTGGTCATTGTCCAGTGATAGTTATAAGAGAATTGGGGTTCAGCTTCCCCTCCCCATGTCCTCTTTCTTCTCTTTGCATGAAATAGTAAATCATACTAATTTCCAATCTTACTAAATAAAAGATGCCAACCTCACTAAGATAACAAAAATGACAGGAAAGTTGTGAAGAATAGAGAAGATGCTGAAGAGTAAAGAAGGTGGCGAGTGGACATCCAAACCACAAATCCAAAAATGAAGAACTGACAATGTTTCGGTCCATCCCGGACCGTTATAAAGTTGCATACATGACTGACAAAGGTTCTCAATTCATAATTTTCAGATTTATGGGTTGGGTATCTAATCTTCAGTCACATTATTGTGACTCATCATCTGCAAGTGGTGAGTGGGAGGGAAGGTGAGGGAAGGAGGCAAAGGTGAGGGAAGGCGGCAAAGGCGAGGGAAGGCGGCAAAGGCGAGGGAAGATGTGATGGTGTGTACTTAAGAGTGTTAAAGTAATGAAGATAGTGGGTAGGGATGATTTCTAGTGATGAAGACAGCGAGTAGTGAAGATGTAACCTCCATCATTTGAGTAACAGTGGGCACCCTGTGAACATCAGTCGGAGTCATGAGGAGGACTTGAACCTGCACCCTCAATACACTAAAAGCACTGTAATTTAACCTAGGATTTAAACGAATCCTTTAGGGGTTGATACCTGGTTGATGGGGTTCTGGAAATTCTACTCCCCAAGCCCGGCCCGAGGCCCAGCTTGACTTGTGAGAGTTTGGTCCACCAGGCTGTTGCTTGGAGCGGACCGCAGGCCCACATACCCACCACAGCCTGGTTAGTCCGGCACTCCTTGGAGGAAAGAATCTAGTTTCCTCTTGAAGATGTCCACGGTTGTTCCGGCAATATTTCTTATCCCTCTCGCTGGGAGGGTGCTGAACAACTGCGGACCTCTGATATTTATACAGCGTTCTCTGACTGTGCCTATGGCACCTCTGCTCTTCACTGGTTCTATCCTGCATTTTCTTCCATATCATTCACTTCAGTACGTTGTTATTTTACTGTGTAGATTTGGTACTTGGCCCTCCAGTATCTTCCACGTGTACATTATTTGATATCTCTCTTGTCTTCTTTCTAATGAGTACATTTGGAGGGCTTTGAGTCAATCCCAATAATTTAGGTGCTTTATCTCGTCTATGCGTGCCGCATATGTTCTCTGTACTGGTATTCCCTCTATTTCAGCAATCTCTCCTCCTTTGAAGGGGGAAGCGAGTACTGAGCAGTACTCAAGACGGGACAACACAAGTGACTTGAAGAGTACAACCACTGTGATGGGATCCCTGGATTTGAAAGTTCTCGTAATCCATCCGATCATTTTTCTGGCCGACGCAATATTTGCTTGGTTATGCTCCTTAAACGTTAGGTCATTAGACATAATTATTCCCAAATCCTTTGCATTCCGTTTTCTGACTATGGGCACATTTGATTGTGTTTTGTACCCTGTATTATGTTTAAGGTCCACATTTTTACCATACCCGAGTACCTGGAATTTATCACTGTTAAACATCATTTTATTTTCTGATGCCCAGTCGAAAACTTTATTAATATCAGCTTGAGGTTTTTCAATGTCTTCAGCCGAGGTAATTTTCATACTGATTTTTGTGTCATCTGCAAAGGATGATACGAAGCTGTGACTTGTATTTTGTTTATTCGATATGAGAATAAGGAAAAGCAGCGGTGCAAGGACTGTACCCCGAGGTAGAGCTTTTAACTGCGCTTGACTCGATTTTATATGGTTGACTGTTATCGCCGAGTCCTGTTTGACAGAAAACCGAGTATCCAGCTTCTTACTTTAGCCGTTATTCCCATTGACTTCATTTTGTGTGCTATCACTCCATGATCACATTTATCGAATGTCTTTGCAAAATCCGTGTATACCACATCTGCATTCTGTTTTTCTTCTAATGCCTCAGTGATTTTGTGTAATGGTCAAGTAGCTGTGAGATGCATGGTCTTCCTGCTCTAAATCCATGTTGGCCTGGATTGTGGAGGTCATTGGTCTCCATGAAACTAGTGACGGACTCCTGATCACTCTCTCAAATACTTTTATTATGTGGGACATTATTGCAACTGGTCTATAATTCTTTGCCAATGCTTTGCTACCTCCCTTGTGTATAGGGGCTATGTCTGCCGCTTTAAGTGATCTGGTATCTCCCCCGTGTCCAAGCTCTTCCTCCACACTATACCGAGTGCCTGTGCTACTGGCACTTTGATTTCTTGAATCGCTTTCTGTTTAGTTGCCTTTCTTCAATCTGATATGAATGCTTCAGTCTCTGTTCGATTTCTTCAATCTCCTTGCTTAAATTATTCCTCTTTGTATGGAAAGTCGTGTTTGCTTCAGCATTTCCATTAACTTTTTTTTCTTTTGTAGTGTCGTCTGTGTTCTCTCTTCTACGTGGACCTCTTTCGGCTTTCCTCAAAGGAACATGTTTCAGACAAACTTCATAGGCTTCAGAAGTCAGTTTTTCTATTCCTTGTGTAGGATTTTTATTACTTAGAACATTTTCTCATTGAATGTTTGTAAGTTCCCTGTTTATGTTCTCCCAGTCTATCCTTTTATTATAAAAATTTAATTTATTGAATAGCCCTTCTCGCTTGTTTTTCTTGGGCCAACTACCGTTATTGATGTTAGTTTGCACTCAATGATCTTGTGGTCAGAGTACATAGTGTCTGAGACAGTAATGTCTCTGATTAGCTCATCATTGTTCATGAATGAGGACACCGCGTGTTCTCGTCCTAGTCGGTTCTGTAATCTGCTGACTGAGCGAGAATTTGTCACAGAATTCAGCCCCTGAGGCTAGTAGTTCAGTCCTCTCAGTAGTAGGTTCCCGAGGCATCGACCTGATACAAATCAAGGTTTCACACATTACCCAGCACCTACCCCTACCAGCCCTCTTATCCACCTACCTGTCCTGCCCTCTTGCCTAATCTGACTGCCACCCTTCTACCCACCTGCCCTCTTGGCCCTCTCTCATCACCTGCCTTTGGCTGCCACCCACCTGCCCTCGTGGCCACCATACCTTCCCCCTCATGGCCACCCACCTGCCCCTCATGGCCACCCACCTGCCCCCCTCATGGCACCCACCTGCCTCCCTCATGCCACCCACCTGCCCCCCTCATGGCCACCCACCTGCACCCCTCATGGCCATCCACCTGCCCCCCTCATGGACACCACCTGCCCCCTCCATGGCCACCACCTGCCCCCCTCATGGCCATCCACCTGCCCCCCTCATGGCCACCCACCTGCCCCCCTCATGCCACCCACCTGCCCCCCTCATGGCCACCCACCTGCCCCCTCATGGCCACCCACCTGCCCCCCTCATGGCCACCCCACCTGCCCCCCTCATGGCCACCCACCTGCACCCCTCATGGCCATCCAACTGCCCCTGCATGGCCACCCACCTGCCCCCCTCATGGCACCCACCTGCCCCTCATTGGCCACCCCACTGCCCCCCTCATGGCCATCCACCTGCCCCCTCATGGCCACCCACCTGCCCCCCTCATGGCCACCCACCTGCCCCCCTCATGGCCATCCACCTGCCCCTCATGGCCACCCACCTGCCCCCCTCATGGCCACCCACCTGCCCCCCTCATGGCCACCCACCTGCCCCCCTCATGGCCATCCACTGCCCCCCTCATGGCCATCCACCTGCCCCCCTCATGGCCACCCACCTGCCGTCCTCATGGCCACCCACCTGCCCCCCTCATGGCCACCCACCTGCACCCTCATGGCCATCCACCTGCCCCCCTCATGGCCACCCACCTTGCCCCCCTCATGGCCACCCACCTGCACCCCTCATGGCCACCCACCTGCCCCCCTCATGGCCACCCACCTGCCCTCTGGCTGAGGTAAGAGTCTGAAAAGATTGTTGTGACAGGCCTTTGAGGGAAAAGCTGAGGTTATAATATCTGCCTGGACATTGGTTTATTGTTAAATTGTTAAAGAATTTGTATTTTTGTAGCTTAAACATTTTTTAATAAAGTATTATTTTTATTACAGTATTATTAATTTGTATATCCAGTCCTGTAAAAGATAATCTACAGCATTAAGCTGTGTAAAGTATGTAACGTGTAATTTTGAATAAATACTCAAATAGTTTGTGGAGTCTTCAAGTTATGGCACAATTTAAGGGTGCACTATGCAATCAGGTTCCAAGTCATTTTAGCCTGAATTATGTCCAAAACTCATCCTGCATCTTAAGGATGCCTTAAACTTGGACAAATTTTATACAGCTTTGCATGCACTTGTTTTAAAATTTATAAGTTACCCACCTGAGAGATTTTTTAGTATCTGCTTTAGCTTTTGCTTCTTACGCTCCCTGACTGGAACATAAGGCTCATAATCATCTTCCTCATCACTGGACTTTGGGTCTTCACGCCTATACCTCTGGAAATACAAGAAAACAGTCCTTTAAAAATTAATGAAATGCCTCCTCCAGTGGTTCCCTGTAGCTATCTATCCGAGATTGCCCAATACTACAAAGTCACATCAATTGCGGACGGTCTGTTTGCCTTATTAAGGACCAGAGCCAGAACCTGACTTACCCCTCAGAGAGGGGCAGAGAACAAATGAGATTCCGCCATTTCACCAGGAAAGCATCCAGAAAGACAGCGAACTTTACAGATAACTGCTGGGTTCACAAGAACCGAAACCTCAAAACTGCCAAACAACTAACCAAACAATTCGATCTAAACAAAATAATTCACTCTTAACTAACTCGAGCCCATTAGTACAATCGTTGCCACAAACCGGCCCACAGCTTGGCCCTCTGCCAACTCGCCATTTATTCCTGGAGCAGAAAAAGACCACCCCAATGAACCAATGAGACTGGAAGGGAGGGAAGGAGACAGGGAGCCACCAGGGATCTACCAGAGGTCATTCATTACATTCAATGCTGCGTTTCTGAGGGAGCCCTTGATGTCCCCTCCCTCAAGTAGCTAAATAAATTGAGTTAAAGAACTCTAACACAGAGAGAGATCTTGGGGTGATTCGGATAGCAGAATGTCACCAGAGTAACACACAATGGACATTGTGTGATTAGCATGTGCTGCTCTTTCCAACTTCAGAATCCCTTTTAATTAGATGGATGTTGAAATACTAAAGAAACTGTTCATGACTTTTGTGAGACCAAAATTGGAAAATGCAGCAGTTGCACTTACAAAATAATAACAGGAATCGACCAAATTGACAAAGAGGAATTCCTCAAACCAGCAACTTCAAGAACACGAGGACACAGATTCAAGCTAAGGAAACAAAGGTTCCGAAAAAGTTTTCTTTTGCAAACAGTGGTAGACGGTTGGAACAAGTCAAGTGAGAAGGTGTAGGACAAAACAGTCAGTAGTTTCAAAGCATTACATGACAGTTCTGGGAAGATGGGACACCATGAGCATAGCTCGTGGTGTCCTGTAACTACATGTTGCGTGCAATTACCTAAGTAATTACCACACACAAACACCGCTTCTGAGAGAGAAAATCGTGCTTAACAAACTTTATTGAATTCGATGTCAGTCACCAAAATAAGACATGAAAAAAGAAGGATGGGTAGACTGCAGGATAGGTAGATTGCATATTCCTCGACTGTCAAAACACTTTTGATAGCTTCTCAAAAAACTAATACACAAGAGAGAGGTAAGCAGGAATAACAGAAAAGACACTGGACTTGGTACAGGAGTACTGTACTTGATAGACAGGAAACAAAGTAAATGACCTCGCAGAGGGAGCGAGCTCATAAATGTCAATGTTTGCAGACGATACAAAATTCAAGAGGAGAATAAGAACTGAAGAGGACTGTAGGGTACTGCAAGAAAACCTTGACAAACTTCAAGAGTGGGATGATAAACGGTTCCTGGAATTCAAATCTAAGCAAGTGTCAAGTAAAGAAAAAATTGATAGGGGAAATAGGAGACTAATTTAACTGCATCAAATGGGCAAGACAATTAGAAGGAACAATAAGAGAAAAAGATCTGGGAGTAGACATACAGTAATCCCAACACTAATATCAGAAGCTCATGTAAACAGGATAGCATCAGAATATGCAAAGTTATTAGAAACATAAGAAAGCCATTTAACACTCTAAACAAGGATACTTTTACCGCCACACATACTACCCATGTGAGACCATTACAAGTACTTTATTATGTAGCACCAGCATGGAACCCACACCTTGTGATGAATAAACAAAAACTTGAGAAAATTAAGAGCTATAAGGAAAGATTGAAAGAATTCATCCTCACAACCTTAGAATAGAGAAGAAACAGTGGTACAGATATAAGATCTTGAGAGGGAATAGACAAAGAAAGCCTAATTAAATTAAAAAGAGGTAGGACAAGGGGACATCAGTGGAGGCTGGATACACACAGAGTTGGAGATGTAAATAAGTTCTTTCCCTGTACTGTACATGTGGTCGGCAAGTGGAATGCATTAATTGAAATAAGTTTATTGATGTAAAATACACACAAAGGGATGAGGTAGCTCAAGCTATTCTCACCCCGTTCAGTACATCGTGTTAATACATACATATACACACATCACAAAATGCATTAAAGGAAGAGGCTGTTGAAGCCCGTTCCGTCCACAACTTAAAGAAAAGTAATTAGCACGTCAAGTATGTGGGTCATAAGGTGGGACATAAAGAGCGAGTCACTGATAGGTAAGAAATGACCATAAGCACTAACAATCCAGTAGCCAAGTAAATTTTGCCAATATTTGCATCAACTCAAGAAGGATATTATCCAAAATTTGATTGAGACATAATGGGGAAAGATACTAGACTACTATACATAACTCAAAAGATAAAATGATTCTGTGAAGAATACAATATGCTTAACTGGAAACCTAAATTTGAAACCATGGCACATTATCTCTCAACAAATTATTTAACAAAACTATTAAATAAGTAACCAATCTGTTTACTGACCCAAAGACATTGGGTCTCCTGTTGAAGCAGCAGTTTCTCAGGCTATGTAAGACAAGATAAGACTTAGTTTACTCAATCATCATGAATTTCTGCAGTAAACACCATACAGCATGTCATTAGTATACGACAGGAACACAGAAATGAACACTTATTTATTAGACGTCAAATATACAACCTCGGTAACACAGGCCGCGATAAAATATATATTTTCTATTACTGTTACCAATTTCATGCTAGTGAGAATGACACCAGCATCCATATTTACAGTACCATACAGAACAAGGAATAACATATACTCAAGCATCATTGCTGAATTCAATATAGCGTTTACAAACTTACCCTGGGTTTTAGGTACTGTATCTAGACAAACAAATCGCACATTATGAACTAAGATTTGCTTTATTCGAGTAAGACAGTGCACTATTTCCTCGTACAGTGTACAGGTATATTAATTTACTCAAATTCTATCTTCTAATACAGTACTGCATTTTTTATAAAATATTTACCTTTACTCTTTTGGGGCTGGTGGAATCCATATTACTAATCTGCTTTGCTTTTATTTAATTAGTCAAAAATCTTGTATAAGTTAAGAGATTAAAACTCCCATCAAACTCTTATAACCCAATGGCTTGACGAGCTGTCCTCTTTATGTCACCGTCATCGTAGAGCTGCCGCTTGCAAATGCAGCTTTCTTCACTCTGAAATACAGTACTTTTGAATCAAGTAAATTTCACTCAGTACTGTATATATCAGTATACTGAATATATACAGTACTGTATCTCAATACTATCAGTAGGTTATATTTTCAAAGCCTAACTTATATTATTAACCTACCACAACATTATTACTGTGCATTCAACCAGAAAAATAGAACACAGTAAACATGTGCACTGATACCACATGTTTAATGTGGTACTAGTGCACACACTGATGGCAACTACAATTGGAGGTGGACGAGTCCAGAAAAAAAAAAGAATACCTTAAATAGAATTTTCAGAACAATACAGTAAAAGTTCAGATAGTGGGATGGCTTCGGTATATTAGATTAGATATATTAGATTAGGTATATTAGATATTAAAGTTAAGTTTCTACCTGTTTTGGTTTAGGGGAGCATGAGGCTGACTATTTGTTTCTCGTCACTATTTTTCTCTTTGTCTAAACACAGGGGTACCCGAATCATTTAAGATTACCAACTCAGTAGCAGTATAATCAAGTTTATATTTTTTAATTTGGGTTAAAAATGAGGTTTACCATACAGCCTAGAGACCACACCATGACCTGGTCACTGCACAATGACCACAATTGGGTCAACCTAATGACCTAATTAGTACATGTCCAGATACAGCTTACAGTGATGGGAAAACACGGGAATGAAAACGAAGTGTGAATCTTAGTAAATATGATGGGTCAGCAGAAGAGTAACTTCTCATTAAAACCAAAATATTTAAGGTGGAAACTTTCCTCCCTATTCTAGATACTAATCTTTGAACTGACAATATGTGCAGAGGCTTATTCACAGATTAGAAATCCGTTTTCTTTCTTCGGTGAATTGAAAACCATTGCTTCTGATGCACTAAAGAAAAAGTGTGAACATCTGGCTAATATGTATGACAAAGACCTGAATTATGAGGACTTTTTAAATGAATGTGAGCATCTCTAGCACTACATGGCTTTATGAAAATTGTGAGACACGGTGTATGACCTGCACTGTACAGAAAAATAATTTCAGACAATTTGAAATCTGTATTCTCTAATGTTAAAATTGCACTCGGAATGTTCATGTGCATGATGGTGACCAACTGTACAGAAGAACGCTCTTTTTAAAGACCAAACCTTATAAAAAATCTGCTTTGTAGCACAATAGGGCAGCATTGTTTGAACTGGCTTTCACTCATGTGCTTGGAAGATGACATCCTGAAGACCATTGACTTCAAGCCAATAATAAACCAATTCTCTCAATTGAAATGCAGTAAATGCTTGTTATAATAAGAAGTTCGTAGTACAGTAATTTCATACTGTGCCATCTAATCTGAGTAGCATACTGAGTATTAATGTGTTTTTCCCAAGCCTTGTGTATTGTTCAAATATTTATCATGTTGATTACTTGCTGCTCTACAGCATGTTTTTATAGTTTTAATGCCAGTTTTGTTGAAGGGCCAATAAAATAAATATACAGTATGTTTACTATTATCGACCATTTACTTTTTATCCCTGCGAGTGGTTGTTGTCACATGGTCCAATAGGCCTATTTGATGTAGCCCCTATATTCATCAATATAAATATGAGCTGCCACGAAGTGGCCCATTTGAGATAGCGCCTATATACAGTATATTACTATTCTTTCAAATTTCACAAATACACAAGTATGGGCTTTTATCCTATGTTATTATGTCTATGAGATGACATTACCATTACATTAATTTATTATTATTATTAGATTATTAACATTAAAAGATCCCGGTAGTACAATCGGGTTTGTTCTCGACTCACAATTGAGAATTCCGGGTTCAAATCCTGGGCAGGACAGAAATGGTTGAGTGCATTTCATATCACCTCAAGCCCCTATCCACCTAGCAGTAAATAGATACCCAGGAGTTAGTCAGCTTGTTGTGGGGTTGTTTCCTGGGGAGGGTCAGTAATGCGACCATGTGAGGAGGACCCTGATATAAGCCTAACATGTACTGTATGTATACTGGCTGCCTGTCCCCCGATACAATAAATTAGCCATTATTATATACACACAATCTGGCTGCCTGGCCCTCGACACAATGAATTATTATGTGCTTCCCACTCACTCAATATTAGTGGCTAAGATATGCAACTTCACCATTGTAATTAAGGTTCCATATTAAGGAACCAACGCGGGGAAATAATATTTTAGATTTAGTGTTAACTAACAGGGAAAACACAAATTAAGGACATGGAAATAGGGAGTGAGCTAGGGAACAGTGATCATAAAGAAATCAGATTTAGCATAGAATGGAATAGACCTGTAGGAGAAAATTCTTTTAACGTGCCTGATTTTCGAAAAGCTGATTTCAATAGCCTAAGAAATTTTTTGGGTCAAATGGATTGGAATGTCTTGGGGATGGGGTGTGGGCTAGACGTGAACCCAGCGACAGGGGACGTAAAAGGGGATTTCGATGTGGATTCAAAATATAACCTATTTAAAAATATTCTAAGCAAAGCCCAGGAATGTAGTATACCATATAAATTGAAGAGATCAAATACTAATGATCCTAAGTGGATAACAAAGGATCTGAAGAACCTTATAGGTAAAAAGAGAGCGTGGTACAAAAGGATTAAGAATGGGGAAGTTAGTTTAGAACAGGAATTCGTACAACTGGTTAGAAATGTTAAAAAAAAAGAGATAAGGAAAGCAAAAAGAAACTATGAAGTTCGCATAGCAGGGCAAGCGAAGACAAATCCTAAAGGGTTTTTTCAGTTATATCGAACTAAGACTAAGGAAAGGATAGGTCCATTAAAAACTGAGACAGGTCAAATAACGGATAATGACGAGGAGATGAGTAGTATTATTAATAAATATTTTATATCTGTATTTACTAAAGAGGAACTTTAAAATATGCCTTCAGCCGAACAAGTATATGTGGGTGGGGACGAGGACAGGTTGAATAGTTTAGCAGTTACCAGGGAGGACGTAATTAAACAAATAGTAAAACTAAAACCAAACAAATCCCCAGGGCCGGATGAAGTGTTTGCCAGGGTGCTTAAAGAATGCAAAGAGGAGCTTTCCGAGCCACTGTCTACCATATTTAATAAATCAATAGAGTTAGGTATTGATAATCTTGCAATAAATGCAAGATTGATCCAGTGAAGAGCAGAGGTGCCATAGGCACAATCAGAGAACACTGTATAAACATCAGAGGTCCGCGGTTGTTCAACGTCCTCCCAGCGACTATAAGAAATATTGCCGGAACAACCGTGGACATCTTCAAGAGAAAACTGGACTGTTTCCTAAGAGAAGTCCCGGATCAGCCGGGCTGTGGTGGGTATGTGGCTCTGCGGGCCGCTCCAAGCAACAGCCTGGTGGATCAAACTCTCACAAGTCGAGCCTGGCCTCGGGCCGGGCTTGGGGAGTAGAAGAACTCCCAGAACCCCATCAACCAGGTATCAACCAGGTAGGTAGAGTGCCAGAGTCATGGAAGGTAGCTAATGTGGTACCAATTTTTAAGAAAGGAGATAGATCACTTGAGTCAAACTATCGGCCAATTAGTTTCCCACAATTAGTCTAACGTCTATTGTGGGAAAGTTACAGTACTTGAATCTATAATTGCAAATACAATTCGTCTTCAGCTTGAAAAACATAAATTAATAAACGAGTCGCAACATGGAGCAACATTGATTCCTGGAGTCAACCAGGAATCAACCAGGTATGGTTTTACAAATGGCCGTTCATGTTTAACAAATTTGCTATCTTTTTATTCCAGCATAGTTGAGGCAGTTGATAGTGGTAAGGACTGTGATGTTGGGTACCTTGACTTTAGCATATATATAAATGATTTAGATTCAGGTTTGATTAGCAACATCTGCAAATTTGCAGATACAAAAATCAGTAGGGAAATTAACACGGAAGAAGACTCACTATCACTTCAAGTTGATCTAAATAGGGTTTTGAAATGGTCAAAAGATTGGCAGATGCAGTTTAATGCTGATAAATGTAAAGCTCTGAGGCTAGGTAATGATGATAGAGTTACAAGATACGAGCTAGATGGTGTTGAGATTGCGAAGTCGGATTGCGAAAGGGATCTGGGAGTTATGATTAGTAAGAATTTAAAACAAAAGGATCAATGCCTGAATGTTCGTAATAAGGCAAATAGGACACTGGGATTTATTAATCGAAGCGTTAGTAACCTGGTGTTGTTCTTCAGCTATATCTTGCTCTGGTTAGGCCCTATTTAGATTATGCAGTTCAGTTGTGGTCGCCATACTATAGAATGGATATAAATTCACTTGAACGTGTCCAGCGTAGGATGACTAAGTTAATTCCCCAAATTAGAAATCTTTCATATGAAGAAAGATTAACAAAGCTTAACTTGCATTCACTGGAAAGGCGAAGAGTTAGAGGTGACATGATAGAGGTTTACAAGTGGATGAATGGACATAACAAAGGGGGATATTAATTGGGTATTATAAGTATCAACACAAGATAGAACACGAAACAATGTGTATAAATTGGATAAATTTAGATTTAGGAAAGACTTGGGTAAATACTGGTTCGATAACATGATTGTTGATTTGTGGAACCAATTACCGCGTAACGTGGTGGAGGTGGGATCCCTCGATTGTTTCAAGCATGGGTTGGACATGTATATGAGTGGGATTAGGTGGTTATAGATAGGAGCTGCCTCGTATGGGCCAATAGGCCTTCTGCAGTTACCTTGTTCTTATGTTCTTAATCACTGTCATCAACTTGAACTTTAGTTATTATGTTGAATGCAAATTGTCCTACAATGTACCTATTAATATTCTTAAAATTGTACTATAATGTACATATTAATAGTTTAGCAGTTAAATTAGTATATCATATTAGTATGATATTAGTATATCTTAATTTAGTATATTTTAGTATATTTTAGTATATTTAGAGATATTAGTATATCTCCTATTAGTATATCTTAATAATTTAATTTAATATCTTCAAATTTTGCTACAATGCACCTATCAATATTTATCTTTTAGATTAAAGATCTGCCCGAAACGTTAAGCGTGTTAGTGGCTTTGCAAGAATGTAAAAACACAAGTTTATGACAAAATAAAATTAAATGCCTTCACGACCTGATACGTGCTGGACATCTTTCTAATCATTTCTATGATTACTTACAGTTTGTGCAAAGGTCTTTAAGCCTTGCGAAGACTGTACAGGTGCTGTTGCAGGGTGGGACAAGTCACTGTTGAGGTTCACACAAGATTTAGGAGTGTTACAAGTTAGACGCGACCAAGACGTCTCTTCTTCTTCTTCTTCTTGATAGTAGGTGCAGTTTGCATGAAGGGTTTGTCCTCCCGATGACTGCACCAGTACTGATGTTGGTGGACGCGTTTATGTTGAGGATGATCGGAGCTACCAAGGTGTTTGTTACGTTGTGCTGTGGATATAGGAACGGTGATTAAAACAGAGGCGTGTGTTGTAGGGAGACTTGTCGCACCGTAGGGCGGTGTGTTGTGTTTATGGTGTCAGCTGATCTATGGTGCTGTGACGAGGCAGTTGTTTTCTGTGTTTAGCTGTTGGTGGCGCCAGGTATAAATGCGGCGCGGGTCAGATGTGTCCCAATTTGTTGGTCGACTGCAGATATTTAGCCAGTGCTTTGACTATTTGGTATTTTTCTTGTAATGAGTGGTCTCCACCTCCTAATATGTGCTCGATGGTGAAGGGTATTTTAAGTGCGATAAAGACTTGTTTGAAATTTACTCTGGCGCTATAATGTCGGAAGCAGTGCATGAGATAGTGTTCGACTGTTTCAGGCAGCTGACAGTGAGTACAGAGTTCATTGATGTCTGTTCTGTACTTAGAGCTGTGTGCTGCTAGTTTGGTATGTCCCAGCCTTAATCTGGTCATCGTTATATCAATTTCTCTGCTTTTATATCGGACATGTTTCCAAGTTCCCCATTTCTTTTTAATGGACCCATAGTGCAAAGGTGAGCATAACGTTTTCCAGTTTGTTGCAAAATCCTGGGAGATGGTATCTTTGAAGGTTCCTTTACGTGCAACATGGGGAATTGGATGATGGGTAAGGTGAGGCGTGTTGTGCATCGCTTTGGCTAGTTGGTCTACAAGTTCATTATGGAGAATACCACAGTGTGCTGGGACCCATTGGATAGAGGTGTCATAACCGTTCAATTGATGTTTGTGAAGAAGTTGAAGGCATGGGTAGACAATCTCCTTGCATGTTTTCGAAGAGTACGTAATTGCTTGAATCGCGCTCTTGGAGTCACTACAGATTGTATATATCCCAACTGGTAGTGTTGTGAAATGGTCCTAAACCGTCTCCTCCATAGAATAAGAACCATGCTATCCCCCCAGATATATGGCTTCATGCATGGAAGGAGTGTGCATCATTGCATCACCACCTTTCTTACCCTGCACACTGAAAAGTCATATACCACCTTCCTAGATCTTAAGTCTGCCTTTGATATTGCAAATAGACATGTTATCTTGAGTGAGCTTGCAAGAATGAATATTGGTGGTCGGCTTCTTTGTTGAATCAGGGGTTACTTATCCAACAGGAAATCATCTGTATTTTTCTAGGGGCATAGGAGTGTAAGAAGAGACTTTGAACTAGGTACCCCGCAGGATGGTGTCCTTAGTCTTACCTTATTTAATATCTTAATAAACACGCTGTTAAACTCTATACCGAGCAAACCCAACGTCCACATCATTAGCTATGCTAATGATATAATGATACACACCACTGGGTATGCTAACACGCAGAACACTCTTAACTCTGTATTAGACTCATGTCAGGATCTAGATTTAATTATCTCAGCAGAAAAAACAGATACTAAATCGGCTCCCACCCAGGCAGGGAGGAGCTGTTCGCAAGATGCAACTGTCTGATGCCTCCCAGCTTGACTATGTAAACAGATTCAAATACCTTGGCCTTGAGGTGCCACTGTATGGTCCTGTTGTATTCAGACTCTGTCGTCAGTATAAAGAGAGGTCCGAGCTCTCAAGGCTGTTGCAGGTTATCACTCAGGCTATGGTGCCAATGTCTTCTTCTTCTTGAGAATAGGTGCAGTTTGCATGAAGGGTTAACCCTCCCGATGACTGCACCAGGACAGACGTAAGGAGATGCGTTGACGGTTAGGATGAGAAGAAAGTCAAAAGCGGTAGATGTGATGGGCTGTAGAGAGGAGAGGCGGCGAAAACTGAGTCGAACGTTAGAGGTAGACACCCCGCACCGGGGGGCGGGGCGTCGCGGTCACGGTGGCAGCCACACACGGCTTAGCAGTGTGTGTGCAAGACGGGAACTAATACTTCTCCGGAAACTTGTATATCGGAAAGCGCAAGCAGTACGCTTCCCAAATCACCCGCTCGTCAACGGGCAGCCGGCCACTAGGCAGCGCCCTCGGCTGAGACATCCTATCCGGCACCCGATACACAAACTCCTTCACCCGCGATACCCAGATAGTGGACGAGCACCACGGGATCGGAAGCACCCGGGCATCTCGATAAGGGCCCAACTCCGGACCCTCACAGGGCACGACTCCAGCAGACGGAACCAGGCAATCCCCAGACCGGAGCAAGGAAGGAGGGGATACAGCAGGGGATGCAGGCGCGGCACCGACCCCACCACCGGGCACAGGACCCGAGGCCCCCCGGCGCACATCTTTCCGCAACATCACGACGAGGTCCCGATCATCAGGGACAACCCCCCACTGCGGAGATCCAACAGCAGGAGACGCAGGAGGAGAGGCACAGGTAGCAACTTCGGAGTCTCGCACAGCACCAACATCCTCGGAGAGGGGCGCCAGATCATCATACTCCCCACCTCCTCCCAAGGCACACCGCGAGGGGAGACACACTCCGAGCCCGCCGTGAACGCTTCGAGACAGGTCGCACCACACCACGCCCAGCAGGCCGCTCCGCAGGCACGGCCACCATCTTCACATCCACACAGGTCACACCAGCACTGTCCGAAGAGTCCACAGAGGCCACATCACCCACACTGTCCACATCATCCAGGGAAACAGCCTCAGAACACTGACGCGCACGCTTCGGCAAAGGGATGGAAAGAGCAGAACTACAGTTGTCAGCACACACAGGCACGGCAGGCACAGCAGAACCCGTATTCCCGGGAGCCGGTATCACATCCACAGGCGGGACATGGACCTCCACCGGGACATCCTGCACAACACGCAGCTCAGGCGACGGCCCAACACCCACACACACCGGCTCAACATCCCCAGGGGCCACAGCAGGCACCAGACGGGTCGTGCAGGCCGTAGAATTCACCTCAACAGGCGGAGCAGCAGACAGGCAACCAGGCGCCGCAGGCACAGTACCCACTCCATCCTCAGAACCGTCCGGAAGTAACAAGGGTGGGAAATCCTCCGCACGAAAAACATGCACCCGACCAGCTGCTCCCACGTCGCACGCTGCAGCCAGATGACCCTCGTGACCACACCGATAACAGGTGCGCTGTTGACCCCGATACTGGCAGTGGAGCGTGTATCCCAACACGGATATCGACGACGGTACACTACACTTCAGGGTGCCAATGTCAGAATTGTCAAAATGATGTACCTTGCATACATCAGATCTTTAGTGGATTATGCTGCACCTCTGCTTGTTTTGATGCCTGAAAGAAAGCTTGGAGGGCTTGAAAAATTGCAGAACGAAGCCTTGAGGATAATCCTTGAGTGCCCTCGTACCACAAAGATACCTAATATGAGAAAGGAACTTAATATTCCGAGCGTTGTTGATCATGTTACTGAAATTAACTGTCAAATTGGTATAAAAATGCTTAGGCTAACTCATCCTAATCCTTGCACAGAAGCCCTCCAGAATTTCTTTATTGAAAATCAGCATTGTTCCAAATGGATAACTAAAACTGGAACTCAACTCAGAATGTATCAGGTTCATGATTTGTACCAAGAGAAACAACAACGGCACTTTCCTGCACTGTGGGAGGTTACACCCTTTCCAGTTTTAATCCCTCCCTTTCCACCCAAGAAGCAAATTAGAGATCAGCCCAAGCTTCGTCTTGAAGCAAAGCTCAANAAAGAAGAACCCTTAAACTCACCAGGGAAGAAACTTTGGCAGGGCAATACAGCAATGCCAGTGAGCACCTAAGGAAGATAGTCCTAGACTCATGCAGCTCACGTCGAACAGTTACTCACAGTAATTTAGTCTGTGCAAACACACACTCATAAAGCAAATACTGTATTATAAACTCAAAATAAGTATTTGAGGAAATGAACCTCCTCACAGAACAAAGTCCAAAGGATGGCCACCACTTTTTAAGAAAACCAAAACTGGGACCCCAAAGAGTCGAGTATAACTGGAGGAGTAGTCGGAATATGCTGGTACCAGGGGATTAGCTGAAGGGGTTTGCTGGTTGGGGCTGGGAGTTTCCAGTGCTGCCACCTGGTAGTGAGCAGCTGCAATTAGACGGTGAATGACCTAACAACTGGGCGAGTCATTTCCTACTTTGTTTGCACTTGCCTTGTTTTTGTCTGTTTTGATTCACTTTACCTTCCTGGAGATTAGGGTCCCTGCTCTTTGTGCCACTTTGAAGGAGTCAAGTTTTGGCTTCTGGTCTCCAGTAAACTTGTATTACCTTGCAAAGGCCTGATGTTACTCAAAAGACATGGACCTATCCAGTGCAGCATAAGTACAGGAAGAGGCCCCTTCCAGAAAACAAAAATGTAAAAATTACATTTCTTATGATCACATGCATTGTATTTTCCTTCGACTGTGTATGCTACTTGTTACTCACCTTCAGCAATCTTTTTAAGTTCAGTGTGTTGGTCAAGGAGAGAAATGTTATTCTTGCGGGCCATTTCCTGAACATCCTCCTCCTTGGTCTCTCCATCCTTCTCGTGACCACTAACACCACCGCTTTCATCATCATCCTCAATATAGAGAAAAATAGTAACGTTAAGAATATAATGTAAGAATGACTATGGATAAATATTGACACATTCTTCTTTATTGTAGAAATCTACAGAAGATTTAACTATTACTGTACTAACATTTACTTTTATGAAAAAGGTTTAGGGGCCCTAGTTAACTAGACCACCAACCAGGAGGCCTGGTCAGAGACTGGGCTATGGGGATGTTGGTCCCAGGAACCAATAACAGGTGGTAGGCAGGTATGTGGAAGGGTAGAAATGGCTAATGTCATGATAGTGCCATTAACCTTGCAACACTTCACATGTTATCTATAATCTATATACAGTATATATAAGAGAGAACACTTGTGTCCGTCTGTCTGCTCGAGGTTGGGGGCTAGATGCTTGGGACTAGCCTCACCAAACTTTACAGGGTGACTGGTCATTGTCCAGTGATGGTTATAAGAGAACTGGGGTTCAGCTTCCCCTCCCCATGTCCTCTTTCTTCACTTTGCATGAAATAGTAAATCATACCAATTTCCAATCTTACTAAATAAAAGATGCCAGCCTCACTAAGATAACAAAAATGACAGGAAACTTGTGAAGAATAGAGAAGATTCTGAAGAGTAAAGAAGGTGGCGAGTGGACATCCAAACCACAAATCCAAAAATGAAGAACTGAAATGTTTCGGTCCATCCCGGACCATTATAAAGTTGCATAAATGACTGACAAAGGTTCTCAATTCATAATTTTCAGATTTCTGGGTTGGGTATCTAATCTTCAGTCACATTATTGTGACTCATCATCTGCAAGTGGTGAGTGGGAGGGAAGGTGAGGGAAGGCGGCAAAGGCGAGGGAAGGCGGCAAAGGCGAGGTAAGATGTGATGGTGTGTACTTAAGAGTGTTAAAGTAATGAAGATAGTGGGTAGGGATGCTTTCTAGTGATGAAGACAGCGAGTAGTGAAAATGTAACCTCCATCATTTGAGTAACAGTGGGCACCCTGTGAACATCCTCCATCATTTGAGTAACAGTGGGCACCCTGTGAACATCAGTCGGAGTCATGAGGAGGACTTGAACCTGCACCCTCAATACACTAAAAGCACTGTAATTTAACCTAGGATTTAAACAAATCCACTAGGGGTTGATACCTGGTTGATGGGGTTCTGGGAGTTCTACTCCCCAAGCCCGGCCCGAGGCCAGGCTCGACTTGTGAGAGTTTGGTCCACCAGGCTGTTGCTTGGAGCGGCCCGCAGGCCCACATACCCACCACAGCCCGGTTAGTCCGGCACTCCTTGGAGGAAAGAATCAAGTTTCCTCTTGAAGATGTCCACGGTTGTTCCAGCAATATTTCTTATGCTCGCTGGGAGGGTGCTGAACAACTGCGGACCTCTGATATTTATACAGCGTTCTCTGACTGTGCCTATGGCACCTCTGCTCTTCACTGGTTCTATCCTGCATTTTCTTCCATATCGTTCACTTCAGTACGTTGTTATTTTACTGTGTAGATTTGGTACTTGACCCTCCAGTATCTTCCACGTGTACATTATTTGATATCTCTCTTGTCTTCTTTCTAATGAGTACATTTGGAGGGCTTTGAGTCAATCCCAATAATTTAGGTGCTTTATCGCGTCTATGCGTGCCGTATATGTTCTCTGTATTCCCTCTATTTCAGCAATCTCTCCTGCTTTGAAGGGGGAAGTGAGTACTGAGCAGTACTCAAGACGGGACAACACAAGTGACTTGAAGAGTACAACCACTGTGATGGGATCCCTGGATTTGAAAGTTCTCATAATCCATCCGATCATTTTTCTGGCCGACGCAATATTTGCTTGGTTATGCTCCTTAAACGTTAGGTCATCAGACATCATTATTCCCAAATCCTTTGCATGCCGTTTTCTGACTATGGGCACATTTGATTGTGTTTTGTACCCTGTATTATGTTAAGGTCCTCATTTTTACTATACCCGAGTACCTGGAATTTATCACTGTTAAACATCATTTTATTTTCTGATGCCCAGTTGAAAACTTTATAATATCAGCTCGAGGTTTTTCAATGTCTTCAGCCGAGGTAATTTTCATAGTGATTTTTGTGTCATCTGCAAAGGATGATACGAAGTTGTGACTTGTATTTTTGTTTATATCCGATATGAGAATAAGGAAAAGCAGCGGTGCAAGGACTGTACCCCAAGGTAGAGCTTTTAACTGCACTTGGACTATTTTATATGGTTGACTGTTACTCGCCGAGTCCTGTTTGACAGAAAACCGAGTATCCAGCTTCCTACTTTAGCCGTTATTCCCATTGACTTCATTTTGTGTGCTATCACTCCATGATCACATTTATCGAATGCCTTTGCAAAATCCGTGTATACCACATCTGCATTCTGTTTTTCTTCTAATGCCTCAGTGATTTTGTTGTAATGGTCAAGTAGCTGTGAGATGCATGGTCTTCCTGCTCTAAATCCATGTTGGCCTGGATTGTGGAGGTCATTGGTCTTCATGAAACTAGTGACCTGACTCCTGATCACTCTCTCAAATACATTTATTATGTGGGACATTATTGCAACTGGTCTATAATTCTTTGCCAATGCTTTGCTACCTCCCTTGTGTAAAGGGGCTATGTCTGCCGCTTTAAGCGCATCTGGTATCTCCCCCGTGTCCAAGCTCTTCCTCCACACTATACCGAGTGCCTGTGCTACTGGCACTTTGTATTTCTTGAATCGCTTTCTGTTCTAGTTGCCTTTCTTCAATCTGATATGAATGCTTCAGTCTCTGTTCGATTTCTTCAATCTCCTTACTTAAATTATTCCTTCTTTGTATGGAAAGTCGTGTTTGCTTCAGCATTTCCGTTAACTTTTTTCTTCTTTTGTAGTGTCGTCTGTGTTCTCTTTCTACGTTGGACCTCTTTCTGGCTTTCCTCAAAGGAACATGTTTCAGACAAACTTCATAGGCTTCAGAAGTCAGTTTTTCTATTCCTTGTGTAGGATTTTTATTACTTAGAACATTTTCTCATTGAATGTTTGTAAGTTCCCCTGTTTATTTTCTCCCAGTCTATCCTTTTATTATTAAAATTTAATTTATTGAATAGCCTTCTCGCTTGTTGTTTTTCTTGGGCCAACTACCGTTATTGATGTTAGTTTGCACTTCAATGATCTTGTGGTCAGAGTACATAGTGTCTGAGACAGTAATGTCTCTGATTAGCTCATCATTGTTCATGAATGAGGTCCAGCGTGTTCTCGTTCCTAGTCGGTTCTGTAATCTGCTGACTGAGCGAGAATTTGTCACAGAATCTCGGTAGTTCAGTCCCCGAGGCTAGTAGTTCAGTCCTCTCAGTAGTAGGTTCCCCGAGGCATCGACCTGATACCAAATCAAGGTTTCACACATTACCCAGCCACCTACCCCTACCAGCCCTCTTATCCACCTACCTGTCCTGCCCTCTTGCCTAAATCTGACTGCCACCCTTCCTACCCACCTGCCCTCTTGGCCCTCTCTCATCACCTTGCCTTTTGGCTGCCCACCCACCTGCCCTCGTGGCCACCATACCTTCCCCTCTCATGGCCACCCATCTGCCACCCTCATGGCCACCCACCTGCCCCCCTCATGGCCACCCACCTGCCCTCTGGCTGAGGTAAGAGTCTGAAAAGATTGTTGTGACAGGCCTTTGAGGGAAAAGCTGAGGTTATAATATCTGCCTGGTCATTGGTTTATTGTTAAATTGTTAAAGAATTTGTATTTTTTGTAGCTTAAAAAAATGTTTATAAAAAGTATTATTTTTATTACAGTATTATTAATTGTATATCCAGTTCTGTAAAAGATAATCTACAGCATTAAGCTGTGTAAAGTATGTAACGAGTAATTTTGAATAAATACTCAAATAGTTTGTGGAGTCTTCAAGTTATGGCACAATTTTAGGGTGCACTATGCAATCAGGTTCCAAGTCATTTTAGCCTGAATTATGTCCAAAACTCATCCTGCATCTTAAGGATGCCTTAAACTTGGACAAATTTTATACAGCTTTGCATGCACTTGTTTTAAAATTTATAAGTTACCCACCTGAGAGATTTTTAGTATCTGCTTTAGCTTTTGCTTCTTACGCTCCCTGACTGGAACATAAGGCTCATAATCATCTTCCTCATCACTGGACTTTGGGTCTTCACGCCTATACCTCTGGAAATACAAGAAAACAGTCCTTTAAAATTAATGAAATGCCTCCTCCAGTGGTTCCCTGTAGCTATCTATCCGAGATTGCCCAATACTACAAAGTCACATCAATTGCGGACGGTCTGTTTGCCTTATTAAGGACCACAGCCAGAACCTGACTTACCCCTCAGAGAGGGGCAGAGAACAAATGAGATTCCACCATTTCACCAGGAAAACATCCAGAAAGACAGCAAACTTTACAGATAACTGCTGGGTTCACAAGAACCAAAACCTCAAAACTGCCAAACAACTAACCGAACAATTCAATCTAAACAAAATAATTCACTCTTAACTAACTCGAGCCCATTAGTACCAATCGTTGCCACAAACCGGCCCACAGCTTGGCCCTCTGCCAACTCGCCATTTATTCCTGGAGCAGAAAAAGACCACCCCAATGAACCAATGAGACTGGAAGGGAGGGAAGGAGACAGGGAGCCACCAGGGATCTACCAGAGGTCATTCATTACATTCAATGCTGCGTTTCTGGGGGAGCCCCTTGATGTCCCCTCCCTCAAGTAGCTAAATAAATTGAGTTAAAGAACTCTAACACAGAGAGAGATCTTGGGGTGATTCTGGATAGCAGAATGTCACCAGAGTAACACACAATGGACATTGTGTGATTAGTATGTGCTGCTCTTTCCAACTTCAGAATCCCTTTTAATTAGATGGATGTTGAAATACTAAAGAAACTGTCATGACTTTTGTGACACCAAAAATGGAAAATGCAGCAGTTGCACTTACAAAATAATAACAGGAATCGACCAAATTGACAAAGAGGAATTCCTCAAACCAGCAACTTCAAGAACACGAGGACACAGATTCAAGCTAAGGAAACAAAGGTTCCGAAAAAGTTTTCTTTTGCAAACAGTGGTAGACGGTTGGAACAAGTCAAATGAGAAGGTGTAGGACAAAACAGTCAGTAGTTTCAAAGCATTACATGACAGTTCTGGGAAGATGGGACACCATGAGCATAGCTCATGTGTCCTGTAACTACATGTTGCGTGCAATTACCTAAGTAATTACCACACACAACACCGCTTCTGAGAGAGAAAATCGTGCTTAACAAACTTTATTGAATTCGATGTCAGTCACCAAAATAAGACATGAAAAAAGAAGGATGGGTAGACTGCAGGATAGGTAGATTGCATATTCCTTGACTGTCAAAACACTTTTGACAGCTTCTCAAAAAACTAATACACAAGAGAGAGGTAAGCAGGAATAACAGAAAAGACACTGGACTTGGTACAGGAGTACTGTACTTGATAGACAGGAAAAGTAAATGACCTCGCAGAGGGAGCGAGCTCATAAATGTCAATGTTTGCAGACGATACAAAATTCAAGAGGAGAATAAGAACTGAAGAGGACTGTAGGGTACTGCAAGAAAACCTTGACAAACTTCAAGAGTGGGATGATAAACGGTTCCTGGAATTCAAATCTAAGCAAGTGTCAAGTAAAGAAAAAATTGATAGGGGAAATAGGAGACTAATTTAACTGCATCAAATGGGCAAGACAATTAGAAGGAACAATAAGAGAAAAAGATCTGGGAGTAGACATACAGTAATCCCAACACTAATATCAGAAGCTCATGTAAACAGGATAGCATCAGAATATGCAAAGTTATTAGAAACATAAGAAAGCCATTAACACTCTAAACAAGGATACTTTTACCGCCACCACATACCCATGTGAGACCATTACAAGTACTTTATTTTTAGCACCAGCATGGAACCCACACCTTGTGATGAATAAACAAAAACTTGAGAAATTAAGAGCTATAAGGAAAGATTGAAAGAATTCATCCTCACAACCTTAGAATAGGAAGAAACAGTGGTACAGATATAAGATCTTGAGAGTAATAGACACAGAAAGCCTAATTAAATTAAAAGAGGTAGGACAAGGGGACATCATGGAGGCTGATACACACAGAGTTGGGAGATGTAAATAAGTCTTTCCCTGTACTGTACGGTGCTGCAAGTGGAATGCATTAATTTGAAATAAGTTTATTGATGTAAAATACACACAAAGGGATGAGGTAGCTCAAAAAATATATTTTTTTTTTGCCTGTGGGTGTCAAATGGATATAGCCATGCACCATTTAAGGGTTAACAACTTACCAACATTTCAAAGAATAACCTAGTGGTGTACCTGAATTGGGGATGGCTTCTCTATTCCCTTTTTCTGGAGAGCTTTAATAACACATCGTGGGAATTTCATATCAGCAAAACTCTTAAGTGGAGGAGGAACGTCTTCTCCTTCTACCATGATCCTGGAAAAAGAATTTGAAACACCACTTAAGAAAAATTTAATCAAAACAAAAATCAATCAAAGAAATTACAGATCAACCATGTGTATGAATTGTAATGTACTCCACTCATTCACTCACATCATATTTGTATATGTTTATATATTTATTATATACTGTACGTAATAGTCATTTAAGAACATAAGAAATAATGAATCTGTTAAATGCTTATTAGCTTTTGCATCACAGCTCATATTTATATCCAATTACTCCCACTCACGCACTTGTCCAACCGATGCTCGAAACTTCCCAATGACGGTCCTTCACTTATTTACTTCCGAACTTGTTCCGCAAACTGGCAACCACATTTCAAGGCCAGTGTTTACATTATCTATTTTCTGAATTGATATTTATAAACTTTTATTTATATCCCCCCTTTTATTAGCTTATAAAATATTGAAAATATAAATATTATATTGATATTTATAAATTACTGTATATATAAATTATTTAAAATCCCTTAGTTAAGGTAAAGGATTGAGTTAAAATTCTCAGGCCCTCTCCTCTGGGTTATATCTTGGTGAAAAGTTGTTCAGCAAGCTTATGATATTAATCCTCCAAGAACATCACTTCACTGGTGTGGACCCCAAGTTCACATCAGTGTATACTACACAGAAGCAGAAACCTAGCTACACTATTAAAGCTTCCAT
>WNGS01111181.1:16839412-16857724 GCA_020271785.1 Procambarus virginalis | reverse complement strand
GGTACCCAGCCAAGCAGATATCCTAGGTATTAGGGGGGGGTGTCACTCACTGAAAGACCAAATCACCAAGTACAGCCATAACAAGGAGGCTATGAATAGCGACCACGTCATGACATATAAACAAGCACATGAACCGTAGTGCACCTCCAGAACAACCAAAGAATGCCCCTGGCCAAAAAACCTGGTTGATACCTGGTTCCAAAAAGTCCAAATCAACCAAAGGAAGAAACCAACCAAAAGGAAGAATCAAAGATCAGTAATTAGTCCAAAGTGAGACACTCTACCCAGTGTCCAGGCGTTTCATGGGTGAACTCAAGAACACACTAAAGATAACCGACATACAATGGGAAGCATTAGCTGGCACCCAGAGATAAAAAAAAATGGAGCCGAGAAGTGCGAAATGCAACAAGAGCCAAGCCCACACAACAAGCTGGATAGAAAATATGCATGTGAAGCTAATACTAAAACAGAGCAAATACACAAAGCAAATAGCCCCTATTAGACAAAAGAGTCCATGGATGGCCAACATTTAGCTTGAAGTTGCAGGACTTGCCCACAAGTGACAGACCACAACTCTACAGGCAGATCCAAATGTTGCCTCATCAGTAATACAAATGAGATGGGGAGCCAGCCGATTGCTGGGCCAGCCACCACCTTGTGGTGGAAACTCAGGTACTAAACAATTTTGAGCTAGTTCGAGTAATTCCTTGTTCTCGTGTAAATCCTTTGCAGAATTGTCCTTTTGACTTCAAGGTTTCAAGTTGTTTTTTGTAAACCTACCAGTTGTCTGTAAAGCTTTGCTGAATTTCTGTTGGTTTTTCCAGTGGGGTGGCAGATTGTCACTCACTCCCTGTGCTTCTGTCAAGAGATTGGGAAGGGAACCAAGTTTTGTCTCTGGTTCCCAGTAGGCCAAACAGAACTTCTGCAATTGATGTGACCTTTTAGTATGAAGCAATTATAGCAATATAGCTTCAGGAAGCCACCAGAGGGCTCCCTCCAGAAAGAGTGGTAGAGAGATGGAATATACTAAATTAGAGGATAGTATAATGTGCACACCAAATAGATGCTTAAAATTGATATGATATACATTAGAGAAAACAGGACACCAAGAGCATCACTCTTATCCTTTAATTACACATATTCCCACACCCTACATTTTCCACATTATTCTGTTTGTATTCTGCATTTTTAAAGAACATGCCATCACCAGGAACATAACTGCATGTTATATAATGACACACTATTAAACATCTTGAATAATTTAGCATAGCTCAGTCCCTTCATTTAAGTTCATTAACATTCACATCATTCATTTATAATAATAAATGTATCATGCAGAACATCCAAGACAAGCTTGCAAAACTCAGGCTAGCCGTTTAAAACAAGCTGACAAAATTAAGAACTAATGGTTTCTCAACATACACTTGATTTGAAAAAAATGGCAGAACATGTGTTAATATTTCACGTTAACCTCTCGCAATTACCTATGTACATAACCTCGCGCAATTACTTATGTACATAACCTTGTGCAATAACCTTTGTACATAACCTCGCGCAATTACCTATGTACATAACCTTGCGCAATAACCTTTGTACATAAGAATAAAATGATGAAAACAATTATTTGAAAACTAAATTACCCAATTTTAATATCCAAAGAACAAGATTCTTGAGGCTGAGTACCTGTCCTCATGCATTAAACACCACTGTGTGAAGACACGACTAGATTATCGAGCGAACAGTTTTGCAACAGCTAAAACTGCAAACCTAAGTATGACAGATCAATGTTTATTGATCAACTTTTTTTTCAAATTGCATAGCATAGTGTTAAAAAGTTTATATTTCTTTATAATTCCGAGTAGTTGTTCCTTCTAGAATTTAAAAAGGAAGCCATATGGAAAATCACTAGCATTAAGAGTATTACCAATTTCACATTCTAGTTTGTCTATAACATATGTAATACTGGTACAATCCCCACTTACCTGTACTAAGAATAAAATGGAATGAATGATGGATGACATAGCAAGCAGGCATAAACATATCAGCAACTTACCATATGGACCTTCATTGTTCATAAACGGAATCTTCTTTTCTTGTTCTAGGCAAAACATAACAATGGGTAAATAAACACCATACTCTTCCCGCTGCCAGTGAACGCAATGCCGATCATATCTCTACCCTTCAAAGTTGCTGGGATACCCTGCATCTGTAAAAGTAAATATATTAAGTAAATTTGTATGAATGTGTATTATTAGCCATTTCTAGTTACAGAAAGTAATCTATACTCATGGTATAAAAAAAAATTGTGTGTATTATGAGTAGAAATAAAACTACCAGTAGGTTTGGCATATACATCCCAATCTTCAAATTTATTTTGAACACTAACCATGCCTCCAATTATCAAGGAAAACAGTTTCTATTACCTGGCAACACTTTCGTTTACGTACTAGAGTTTACCAGCATAGCTTCGAGTTCTTGGTTCCTTCAGAACTGTTCTGTTTTCTTTGCTACTGTTTAAAAATGTATATACAGTATAGTTAAACTATCACTTTTTTTCCATATGTTCTATGTGGATATAATAACTAGCATCTTAAATTCTCATCTGTTTACCTGTGGCCGAGTTTTACTATTTTTTTCATAACCTGGCATGGGGCTGGGCTTCCCGGTACTTGCGCGGTTTATGAGGTTATTAGTACAAGTTGCACACAGACACAGACCCATATTGTAATGATAAACAGTATCTCTATTTCCAATTTCTGGGTAGGCATCATCAGTGGCTCTTTTACATTATCCCCAAACATAAAACAAGAAATGAGCAAATAAAATGAATGATAGCACTTACCCATGGCAAAAGCAGCCAGGGAAATCAGCGTCCATGTGGAGAGGGAATGCTAAACGTTGGAGTGAATCAAGCAGCCCAGTGACACACCATTGACAAGGCAAATAAAGGGCTGGCAGATAAAAATGCCACCAACACCCAATTCGTCTGCTAGAAGCCCCGGGCTCTGATATTGGCTGTGGACATACAACATTGGAGAAAATTGCTACAAGAACAATACATTTCCAAACCTGCGTGGGTTTAAGGCAACAAAATGAGGACCAAGCCTCAACAACCTTAACAAAAGCTGCCAACACAAGATCCAAACTAAAAGCAAACAAGAGAGGCTCCACTAAAGCTTAACGACAGAAGAGGTGACAATGTTCGGCATGAATCAACACTCGACAAATATCTACCAAGAGAGGAAGGCCAATATGAACCAATATTGGTTCCAGCAATATTGCACAAATACTTTACAAATCTCAAATCTTTACCTCTATCACTGTCAATCTGTGCAATTTTACTTTGTGTGGGTTGCAATTGTATGCAATGTTGATATGCAAATGCATCCACTTGACAGCAAGACGTGAGCAAAAACGTCCAAGATCCAGAGTGCAATTTACCAATTATGGATCCAACTGTTGGGAGATCCTTATCAGTCAACTTCGCCAAAATCTTTAATAACATCACCAATGTATGTACTCTCACAACCAAATGTACTTGTCTATAAATAAGTAAATAAGCAATTAATTGATCCTGGAAGTCCCACAAAGCTAAAGAATGCAATAGAGTATAGTGATCCTTCCAGGTTCCTCTACATCAATTATTTATATCCAGTATGGCCTCAATAGAATGGAGCATTGGAATAGTTCACTTGTGACAGTATTTCGAGACGTTTAGAATGGCATTATTTAGAGGGGATCAGTGTAAGCATCAAACATACAAAATAAACGTTTATTCAAAGAACAATTGCTAATACAGAGGGAGCAACTTTACTCTGCTGATTGGTATTATGCAAAGCTAATATTGCATCAGGGAGACTCCTGGCACAATATTAGAGTCAGATTCTCCTCAACAACAGGGAGAATCCTGCATCAGGATTGTGAGCAGAAATGGTAAACAAAATTAGAGTACTTATTTTAATTGCAGTCTTTCATAATCCATTCACACCTCTTTACACCCAGCTAACATACTAATACAACTCCTCGAGGCAACTCGTATACTGGGCTGGCGTGTGGATCTTGTCAACTTACTTGACTGGAGGTGGTATCATTAACAATATCACAAGTGGTGGCTGGTGATGGGCATATGGTTGGTCGTTTGACAGATTCAAGAAACAAAGGTGCCAAAAAAAGTTACGAAGTATTCTTCTGCAAACAGGGTGGTAGACGGTTGGAACAAGCAAAGTGAGAAGGTGGTGGAGGCCAAAACCGTCAGTACTGTAGTTTCAAAGCATTATACCACAGAGTACTGGGAAGACGGGACACCAAGAGCGTAGCTTTCATCCTGTATCTACACTTTGGTAATTACATGGTCATTAGGACAGTGGAACCAGAACTTGGACTTTACCTCCTTACGACACTTGCACTTTGCATAAACTAACCTTACTTTAACTGGTCAGTTTCTCTAATGATCACATACATGAATCATGATGAAAGTCTTCACACAGTTCATTGCATCTGGTTTACCTTCTCGCAGCTTTGATCACTACAAATTGTTTAATATATATTGCACCATGGGATTCCTTGCCACGTCTCGCATTTACTTTATTAACCCTTAACATGCTCGGGGTCTAATATCCTGCTATCCGCACAGGCGCATGTCATTTTGAAAAAAAAAAAAATTATTTTTTCTTCCTAACCTGTTAATTTGTGTTCACTGATCACGGGAAAAATAATAAAAAAATCGTAAGTGCCATATATTGCCCGCTGTAGGGCGGGGAAGTCTGGCAAATTATTGGCGCTGACTCAGCATGCGTCCCAGGCGGTCTGTTGCTCGCCAGCTGTCAGGCCAGAGTTGCCACAAAGAGATAATTACCAAATTATTTCAATGTCTCTGATTGATGTTTCATACTTTTTTTGCTGTAATATTATTCAATAGTGTGTAGTTTGATATATTTATACAATAAAATGAGTGAATCATTGCTGTACTCAAAAATATGGTGTGCATATTGTTGATACAGTTATGTTCATCAATCAGTGAACAAATACTTTGTCGGTTATTACACTATAAGCACAGGTTATATATAAGTATCTGCATGTTTTGTTCACTATAACGAACCACTAAGTAGCTATTATGAGTCAAAAAGTAACGAGGAGTGACCGCCGTGTACCAGCCAGCCACTCCCGCCCTCCCTCCAGTCATCTGACTCGCCCACATTCTCCTCCCACAATACTGTTTTTGCTATAATTCACTATATACAGACGGTATATATAAGTATCTACATGTTTTGTTCACCATAACTGTACATCTAAGCTTGTATGGTGAGTAAAGTCACAAAGACATAGGACCTAACACAGTCAGCTGATGGCTGCCTCCCTCAAGGCCACACGCACTAATATTTCTCCTCCAACAATACTGTGTGGTGTTATTACGCTATATACACACATTATAAATAAATATCTACCTGTTATATTCACCATACTTGTACAAATAAACTGGTACGGTGCCCAAAGACCATCGTGATAGCCAGTAAACAACACCGTCGTCTGCACGGTGGCGTCGTACAGACGACGCCACCGCCCTCACCAAAATGGCGGCTCCAAACCTTCTCTTGCTGCTTATACCCTCTATACACACGTTATATATAAGTATCTACATTTGTGTTCACTATAGCGACCCACTAAGCTGGTATGCTGAGTGCAGTCAATAAAAGGTGGCCACACACAGTCAGAAAACATCGCCACCACCCTCCCTCCCACAGCATTACTCCTCCCTCCATGGCGCACAGCGCTAAATATCATCGCAATCCTGCTATTATCAGAACCCTGGTCACTTTTATCACAGTCAGGGGTCTTCTGTAATAATATCATCGCTGCATAATAGCATGAACAAGTATATTATGGCATTTTAGGCGATGCTGTGGTCACAAGCTGAACAGCAGTGCTGTGAGCTCATGCTGCGTGCGTCAGGCTTGGTAGCTTACGCGATACTGAGGCCCCTAACACTCGGGAGTTTGGCCCACGATTTTTTTTAAAAATGGCGTCTGTTTACAAGAGCCCTGATGAAGGTGTGGTGAACCCCGTGTATCCGCAGGCCGTTTAAATCTTGCGTAGTGCTCCAACACTTCATATGAAGTGAAGAGCAGTCGACTGGTAAAACGCCTAGCACTTCATATGAAGTGATGAGCACTTTAAGGGTTAACAGTGCAGCTAACTTGACATTACCGACGAACTTAGATAATGTTAGTATAGCAATATGGCCTGATAGCATATACCAGCACATCTTATGTTGACAAAAGTTCAGGCATAAATACAGGTGCATTGTTGGGATGCACAACACCACTATCTATCCCGGGCTTTGTCTATTGTTTCTCACCAATCGGGAAACTGTTCAACGACGTGAGTAGCTTTCCGATAAGTTGTTAGTCATGTGAGCCTGGCGACATCATGGCAACATTAGACATATCATAGCCAGCCGAAGCAGCCACAGTTGATCCTACCTGAAGTAATCCCTTGGGATCACCTGCAGCAATGTATCACACTTGACAGCTAGCTTGTGACAGAAAGTGAAACTTACTCTTATTCCTGTAAATGCTCATGCAGCATCTCTCTCTGCTAGAACAACTTACATTGCACTTTGTGGCACCAACATACTGCTCAAGCCAAGGGCTCTCATTAGACAACAGACAAATTAGATCTAGAGCATTAACAGACAGCAAAATGCCCAACCTGTGCACCGAGTACAATGGGTTAGATTCCATGACTCGCTGTTGCACCACTTGACAGCCATACAATAGTGCAACATAAGCAAGCGATGGAACTCCGAGACTGCTCTCACAAGCACCAATAAAACCGAGCATTCAATGTAATGAAATACTTCCTTCTGGTTGAGCCCCTGTGGCTCCCTGTAGCTATCTCATTGAGAATGCTCCATACTATAAGTCACAACAGTAGTGGGAGATCTGTTTGGCCTACCCGACATCAGAGCCAGAGTCTGGACCCCATCTCAGAGGTGTACAGAGCAAATGACATTCTGCCATTTCACCAGGAAAGCATCTAAAAAGTTAGCAAAGTTTTACAGGCAATTACTGGCTTCACAAGACTCGAAGCCTTGAAATTGCCAAACTGCCCCAAATAATTCAAGCAAAAAGTAATTCACTCTAAGCTAGCTCCACCTGGAGGTGTAGATAAAGGTTTTGGAGCAGATAAAAACAAAACCCCCCAACAAACCTGGAAGGGAGGGATGGAGACAAGGAGCCACTGGGCCTTTACAAGAAAAAAAGTGTTTCATTACATTCAATGGTTGGCTTCTGGGGAAGCCAATTGGTGTCTCCATGTAGGTAAATAACTAGAGAGAAAAAACAGAGGGATTTAACAAAGACAAGGGGTGGCAATAGGTACTAGCTCGAAGGAGAGACAAATGGCTATGAAACACATCTTGGGGCAACATAGGATCGATGAGAACCAAGGACACTAACTAAAACTCAACTAAATATCTGGCTGCCATGACCCTGTTTGACCACCCAAACCCCCAATCATGAATATCTGCCCAAGCCATATTAGAATTGACTGCCACAAGTGGAGGGTAACATCACGGGCCCCAAGGAATAGACCGCTGACTGGCTAGACTTGATAATATTCCAGACATGGTAAGAAATACAAGCCTTAGAAAAGAGGGACCAAGGAGACAGGATCAACCCACAAGGTGCCAGTGCAACAACAGGTCGCACAAAACAACCCAAAAAGCCCACTAATCGTGATATCAGAAGCTGGCAAACCAGGCAAGCCCCCTCCCACTGCCCGTCAAAGGGGCAAACCAGGCAAGCCCCCTTCTCACTGCCCCATCAAAGGGGCAAACCAGGCAAGCCCCCTTCTCACTGCCCCATCAAAGGGGCAAACCAGGCAAGCCCCCTTCTCACTGCCCCATCAAAGGGGCAAACCAGGCAAGCCCCCTCCCACTGCCCCGTCAAAGGGGCAAACCAGGCAAGCCCCTTCTCACTGCCCCATCAAAGGGGCAAACCACAAAAGGGCAAGTGCAAATTGCGAGACACTACTGCCTTCAACAAAGAGTAAGCAGAGCACTGACCAGACAGAAAAACCAGCTAGGGGAAGCACTTATGACACAGAAGCTGTAGGTAGGCCTCCACAGAGTCAGGGACCAAGAGTAACAGAACTACCTACTGACTACTCATAACAGATTTTGCATTGGCAACAAAATTGCAAGTACTACACAAAATTAGGCAAGTTTGAGAGGGGTCTCCCAAAGAAAGTCAACGAAATGTAAGACCAAGGCCCAAGAAGGGCCAGCCACTTATGTTAAATGGATAGAACTGCTAGACGAGTGTGTTAAGGGGCTGGTTGGGACTCTGGGTGACTTGGGCTGCCACCTGGAAGTGGCCAGGAAAGTTATGGTAGGTGTAGTTTGCCTCTTAACTATCAGATGGATTATTTGAGTTTCCCAAGCTTTTCTCACAAGAGATGTGGGTTGTTTTACAACACTTTTCTGCTATCTAGGGAGTTCACTTCAGAAGTGAGCTGATTTGTTATCACCAGATGCTCTGCCTGCTCTTACGAGAGCAAAATATTGTTGACACTTGGTCCTGATAGACTGACACAGTCTCAGGAGCCACTCAATGAATACTGGATCTGACATGCTAATGCAGTAAGCTCACAGAACCTATTATAGGNCAGACAAGAAACAAAATGAAAAGAAAACCCTGCAAAAGCACACACAACAGGAGGAACAGGGAACACAGCCGTCGCTAGGTAGGCGTACTGCGCAACATCTTGCACCCCAACCAGCAACAACAACAATCCTTACTCAGGGCCAAACAAAGGCCATGAAACCCCAGCTGGCCCCAAGGGTAGGGTAAATCCTGAGCAACAGGAACCCCTATGGAAGTGAAGACCCAAAAGCTCTAGGGAAGGCAACCCTAGAACTCAAGAGTAATACTTACAGGACGCTTAGGAAAAGACAGCCCCAGTACACTACGTTACTCCTGGCCAAAATGTCACAAATAGCAGGAAACACCACAAGGGCACAAATTCCTGCAGGAAATTTAGAGCAAGTGTTGACAAGTGCCCCAGAGTGCTTCAGCCTACAAACTGAGGAGCTGGGCAGCCGGCGTGGGGTCAGGGGCTCCTCCCCCCAGGAGGTGGGGGGGGGAGATAGCTGCCCCCAGTTAGGGACAGCTATCTTCCCCCCCCCCCCCCAAGTGACAGTTGGGAACAGTTGTCCTGGACAACTGTTCTGTCAAGGGTCTATCCCAGCCTCATATGGGGGACAGAGTCCCACATAAGAGGTTGTTCCTAGAAGCTGGAACATGTTGGACAAGTGACAGGCAGACTACTAACATGGATGAAACATAACTAATAGAAAGATGAAGGCAGTAATCAGAGGCAATATATCAGACTGGAGAAGTGTTACTAGCAAAGTACCAAAGGGTTCAGTTCCTCCACCAGTAATATTCCTTGTCTAGACAAATGATCTACCAGAAGGAATACAGAACTTGATAAACATGTTTGCTGATGCCACTAAGCTGCTAGGAAATGTAAACATATGATTGTCATGATCTTCAAGATGACATGGAGAAAATAAGTGTATGGAGCAACACATGGCAAATGGAATTCAAAGTGAATAAATGCCATGTTATGTAATGTGGAACAGGAGAAAGTAGGCCCCACACAACCTACAAATTATATGGAAAGGTATTAAAGAACTGACAAAGAGGAGATTGCTGGGTGGGTCGCTTTCCAACTTCAGAATTTTTTTTAAATACACGGATGGTGAAATATTAAAGAAACTGTTCACGACTTTTGCGAGACCATTACATGAGACTTTTACGATGAGAAATATTCTTTGATTTATTTTGTTTCATTTATACTTTCTAGGCAGTTTTACTCGGTTATGATGTAGATTTTAGATTCCCATGCGCTTCTCACCTCTCCGAGTACACTAGACTCTGATCCTGGAATTAAGTAGTCCTATGCAAGTTGAGAGGCCTGGTGGTTTTGTGGATGTTCCTTTGTGGCACCAGAGCCAATACCCCCGAGAGTTAGAGAGTCAGCCCAGAAAAGATAAAAAAAAATTTTAGATCCACAACATCGATAACAAAAAGTCATAGCAAAATTAATAAAATAATGGTTCAAAACAAACTTATGTAAATTGTCATCTACAAAAACCCAGCATTGAATGTAATGAAATGCTGCTCTCTGGAAGAGTCCTGGTGTATTTCTGAAGCTGTCTTGCAGAGAATGCTCCATACTAAAAGGTCACATCAGTTACAGATTTTGTTTGGCCTACCAGGGACTAGATCCAGAAACTGGCACCCTTCATAGATGCACAGGGAGTAAGCAACAACTGGCCACCTACATGAAAAAGCGTCCAGAAAGCCAGAGAAGCTGTACAGACAGCTTCTGTACAGCTGTCTGTACAGCTGAACATAAAATGAAGCCTCAAAACTACCAAACAACTCTACAAATGATTTACACAGAACAAGGTTTTCACTCAACCTAGCTCGAAACTCATTACTATTGATTTACACCACCAGGCGGCTCAGGACATGTTGAAGGTGACCACATAAGGTATGAGATGCTAACTGAGAAACACCAAAGAAAAAAAGGCCAGGTCAGACCTGACCGAAACTGAAGACAACAAAGAAACAAGTAGTGGGAAAACAGGTTCCAAACAACCTCCTACTGACCCCACGAGGAAAGATGCATGTGGGACACCAACAAACCAGCCATGTGCTCGTCAAACAAATGTCAATAGACATGTGGAAAACCTCAGATGTTAAGAGCAGATGAGAAGTTTGAATCGGCAAAGTACACTGCTGGGCCAATCTGCTCAAAGAGACAGAGCCGCAGAAAAACGCCCAGATTTGGAGACTGGGCCAGCAATGTCGGAAACCAAGATTGGGCATGCCACCAAGAAACCAAAAGGATCATCATCCCTGAGTACAAGTCCAGACTGGACAGCACCCAGAGCAACAAGTGAACTGGGAAAAAAAAAGTTAAATGCATCTCCACCTCGACCAATCCAGTCGACAGGCATCCACCGTGAGAGCCTTGAGGTTATCTTGAGGTTATCTTGAGATGATTTCGGGGCTTTAGTGTTCCCGTGGCCCGGTCCTCGACCAGGCCTCCACCCCGAGGAAGCAGCCCGTAGCAGCTGTCTAACGACAGCTGCTACGGGCTCCCAGGTACCTATTTACTGCTAGGTAACAGGGGCATCAGAGTGAAAGAAACATTTTGCCCATTTGTCTCCGCCTCCACCGGGGATCGAACCTGGAACCTCAGGACTACAAATCCAAAGTGCTGTCCACCCAACTGTCTGGCGCCCAGCCTTGTGATCATAGAATGAAGTCACTTAGAAGGGAAGGCACCGTTTCCACACAAACATGAAGAGGTCCACCCAAGAGCAAATGAATACTCCAAAGAAAAGGGATGGAAGAGAGAGAGAACTCGTCCACGAGAAATTTGGACACCCCGCACATAAACCGTGCAGAGAACCAAATCCTGAGAAGCACCAACAGAGCAATGGACATAAGCAAATCCCCCCTTAGCTCAGACAATTAACCACCGGGAAGCAGTTGAAGTGAAGCCGTGGCCCAGAGCATGCCACACAGCCATAAATTTGCACACTGTGCTGGATGCCCAAAGAAACAGGCCTAACCTCTGACCCTGGGTGATCTGGGGAGTGCTGGTCCCACAGCCCCAACCCAAAAGATGAGGCATCCGTGAACACATTAAGTGATAGGGAAGGATGGTACCATGGAAATGAACCCCAAAAAGCACGAAGAACAAGCTGCGAAGCAAAACCTGATGAAGGGCGGATTGGGGGCTCCAACCTGCCAGTCCTGGGAGTGGCAAAACAGGTGAAACTGGAAAAACTGATACAACACATGGAACCAAATCCTGCACAGGGTAAAGACAATGTAGGCAAAGTTCAGGCTCCCACATAACTGCTCGACCAGCCAACAAATCACCCGGGGCTGATCCAACTCAAGACTGTGATGAAGTTTTAGGTGGAGCAATGCCACTGGAGGCAGGGAAAGAGACAATGACCAAGAGTCCCAAATGAGCCCAGCCAAGTCCAAACTTGGGACGGAACTTCCAGTTCACCAGAAATCCAAACTTGGTTATTTAGGAAAAATTCAGATCCTTGGCCAGCTACTGGCAGCCCTCTTCAGCCAACAGCAAGTGAGGTTCCCACCCAACCACACTACATCTGAAAGGGGACAGAACCCTCAGAAAACAACTGTGTAACAACTTCCTTGGAAAAGAAGACATGAAAAGGGGGAAGCAGCCAAATCTAAAGAACTGGTCAATTGTTATGATCCCAGGCAGCCAAAAAACGAGTCTCCCCTTTGAGAATTATTCTATCAGGCCTGACCTGACTAGAAGGTCTAGGAAATATAGAGGTGAAGATACAGATGTAAAATAGTTGGTTGGATTTGATAAACAATTTGGGATTATGGGCAGTGAATAAGAAAATAGATAAATGACTGGTTAGGAGATGTGGATAATTTGCTGGAGGCGTGAGGCTCGCTTCAAGAGGGCTTTGACCTCACTTGAGTACCAGACATCGTGAGGGGAAGCTGTGCTCAGTGTGAGCTCCTGTCAGAGAGGAACCCCTAGTGATATACCTTCAAGAGGAAGGAAGTGTGCAGACGTTCCAGCTGTGGAATCGAGCTGGGAACGTTTGGTCTCGAGTCCTGGGCAGCAAGGAGAGTTTATTAAGCTGCCCAGAGACATTATCGTGGGCCGTGGGAGCGCCCTGATCAGACTCCGTCAGTGAGGAGAGCGTCCTTGACTAGACAATCTATGGTAAGCACAATTTTAAGCCAGTTTATAGTGATTACTTGTAGTTGGTCGTGTGCCCAGCGACAGAAGCGAATGTTTATTGATAAGTTAGACATGTTTGGTAAGGCAGGAAGCCTAAATAAGAGGACAGAGATGAGAGAGACAGCTGGAGGGACGAGCAGCACATCGTCTCCCGTCGACCGCCTGAAGCCAACTGACTGGCGGCGAAGGACCCTCCCAGAGTGAGGACTGCCTAGCCGGGCGGAGCATGGACCAGCCCAAACGGGGGAGTCCACTCTCACCGTATGAAGAGATCAGAGATATGTTAGGTGTAAACATATTGTGTGGATTATTTCGTCTATGTGTTTAAGAGGAAACATTTTTATTGGCGTGTCAATGGGTTGCAGGTTTGTCTGGGGAAGAAGTTGCCGAGAACTTCGAAGCCAGCACAAAGGGAGTAGTTGATGAGACTCCAAGGTAGTGGAAAGTACTGAACTCTGTGGGAGAGCAGCCATACAGTGAGAAAGAGGATCTCAAGCTGTGAGAAGAGTAGTGGAATGAAATTTCACATGCTTCTGTGATGCCAATGGTGAAGCATCATTGTTGATCAAGGAAGACTTCATGGTGTAGCAGCCAGGAGAGCTGTGGAGGACTCTAGTAGAAGTGGTGAAGCACCATAGTTGCTCGAGGAAACTTCATGGTGTAGCAGCCTGGAAGAGCTGCGGAGGATCCTGGTAGTTAAACCCGGAAGAACCTGAAGATATCATGGTAGTGAGCTTCCAGATGTGGACGGGAAGTTCGAGTTGATTACTTGTAGGGAGTTGGTAGAGTGTTTGGTTGTCATTAGTGTGCAAGACGCAGTGAAAGGTGAGTGATTGTTTGCCATTTTTGTGCCAAGGAAAACGTATTCTGAAGAATAGAGTTACAGTTGTAGGCTGGATTATCTGCAGAGACATACATATGTGTGCTAGGACTGATAGGGTGATCGATTGATCATTGTTGTATATCAAGGAACATTTATACTAACATTTATGTTATTGCATTCATACGCTGGTTTTCCTTGTACATGTTTATAGATATATATTCTCTTGCTGATAGTGCAACATTGTGTTATAAAACTTGACCTATTTGAGGAGGTTGGTAGTATTAGGTGGTGAATCAGGAGATAGGATACCACTTGATAAGCAGATGATAGAGTTCTGATGGTCTTTGAGTGCAACCTGACTGAAATAGTATAGAGTGTAGGATTCATTATTATTATTATTATTATTATTATTATTATTATTATTATATGTATGTGTGTATGTATTGTGTATGTGCTTTGTCCAGTAAATGTATTCAAATTTGCTGGTGTTTGCCCTTGTCCTAGTGAGGCTTCCCAGGAAGTAGGAAAGAAGGAAAGAGAGAGAAAGAACCAAGAACGACAGCTGTGGACTGGGTAGAACAGAATACTAATAAGTCAAAGGGGATTGAGGAGATCATATCACATAAGGAGAGAGTGGGGAGTCACAGCGGCTCGAGTGGGTGTGTGCACGTGACAACGAGGCTAAGTATTGGAGCCGCATCCCCTAAACGTGTGACGTTGAGCCTCTCTCCAAGAGCCAGAAGTGCCCAGGGTGATCTCCTGGTAAAGTATAAGCACTCTACCGAGTTGTGGGTTGGGTTGTCCATAAAGAAGGATCAACGACAACACCCAACCACAATATTAATACAGCCTGTTCACACATGAGGTGGACTGAATAAAATGTCCCCTCACCTCCCGAAGGAGAGGCATGTGCATCTTGGGCATGACAGCCAAGACTGGGATTGCAGGCCGCAAGGCATCCACACCCAGAGCAGACTCCAGTGATGCCACATCCACAGTTTCTCAGAGAACCCCTCCATGAAGACCCAAGCACTCAAGACTGCTACCAAATGCAAACACACCCTGTGGTCTTCCACAATAAGGACTCTGGACAGCATGGGCAACTGCACATGGAGCTGCCACTTGCCCATATTTTTGGGAAGTGCAGGAGCAAGTAGATGCAAGGAGCAAAAGAAGCACTAATTCAGGAATACCTGAATGACAGAGCTCGCCTCCTGACAATTAATTAAGTGTGTGGGGTTCGATAGAACAGCACACACTTGGCAGCTTGAGGCTTTGCAGATAGGGGCTTAGCAGGGGTTCTATCAAACTCCTGCCAAACCCCTAAGAAAAAAAAAAAGATGTCACCCAGCCAGGATGAATTCAAGACCTCATTCTGTAACCAATAAGCAGAGACAACTTGTATTTGAACAAGGTTGAGTCCATCAGTGAAAAAGAGAGATCCATGTTCTGCAGGAGGTACCAAAGCAAATCCATGCAGACCACAGAAGGTGAAGTGTTGGAAGACAGAAGCCTCCAGAAATGTGATGATTATGAAGCACCAAATGGGACCTGTAGTCAAACCTGAGAGGGAGCAGCCAAACAATCAAACTCATACATGGAGAGAGGATATAAAAAAATTATCCCCATGCAGCAAATAATGTCTATAGAGAAGGCCAAAGTCTACAAAGAATTGAATGTTACCCACAGGCACTCGTCTGGCTCCCTATCAACCTCTGGAAGCCTGCCACAAAAGCTCTGGGGCAGGGCCAAAGTTCTTGCATGACTACTGCAATGGGAAGATGTCCTTTCAAGGAGAAGACTTAAGCAAGGCGAATGGGACAGTTATGAATACGAATTGCCCAAAAACCCCAGCAGGTGCCAGAAGGCTCAACTGCTTCTGCCATCGATGTGGATGGGACCACCACTAGAGAAGGCCGAGCTACACCACAAGTTAAACTCTAACCTAACTTCAAAACACTCAGATGCTCTGAAGCCAAAACCAAGGGGTAAGGATAGAGGAAGGGAGGGTGGGGAGAGAGACCAGAAGCAGGACAAATCACACCCTGCCAGGAAAGGAGATCAGGGTGTGGAATAAGTCCAGGTACAGGTGACCAACACCTCCAAGCCCTGGCCCGTGAATGCCATAGGGGCAAACTCCATGGCATCCAGTCGATCAATATGATGCGAACAACTAACTCGAGCAATCCTAGCTCAAAGTGGTAGCTGCCAGAAAAGCTTCCAACTGGGAAGCGGAATACGTAAATGCAGACCCAGTGAAAACAAACCTCACAAAACTCGAGGTCATAGGTGTCACTGACCCAGCAGGCATCTGGGTCAGGGGGCACAATGATCATCGTCTGGTAGTTAAAACATTGAGCAAATATCAAACTCCAACTCAACAAGGGTGGACTCGATGGGCCAATCCCTACAACAGCCTGTTGGACCAAGCTTTCAAGTCAAGCCTGGCCCCAGGAAGAAGAACTCCCAGAACCCCATCCAGGTACAATCCATAACAGACTATACCTGGTTGATACCTGGTTGATGGGGTTCTGGGAGTTCTTCTACTCCCCAAGCCCGGCCCGAGGCCAGGCTCGACTTGTGAGAGTTTGATCCACCAGGCTGTTGCTTGGAGCGGCCCGCAGAGCCACATACCCACCACAGCCCGGCTGATCCGGGACTTCTCTTAGGAAACAGTCCAGTTTTCTCTTGAAGATGTCAACGGTTGTTCCGGCAATATTTCTTATAGTCGCTGGGAGGACGTTGAACAACCGCGGACCTCTGATGTTTATACAGTGTTCTCTGATTGTGCCTATGGCACCTCTGCTCTTCACTGGTTCAATCTTGCATTTTCTTCCATATCGTTCACTCCAGTACGTTGTTATTTTACTGTGTAGATTTGGGACCTGGCCCTCCAGTATTTTCCACGTGTATATTATTTGGTATCTCTCTCGTCTCCTTTCTAGAGAGTACATTTGGAGAGCTTTGAGACGATCCCAATAATTTAGGTGTTTTATCTCGTCTATGCGTGCCGTATATGTTCTCTGTATTCCCTCTATTTCAGCAATCTCTCCTGCTCTGAAGGGGGAAGTGAGTACTGAGCAGTATTCGAGACGGGACAACACAAGTGACTTGAAGAGTACAACCATTGTGATGGGATCCCTGGATTTGAAAGTTCTCGTAATCCATCCGATCATTTTTCTGGCTGACACAATATTTGCTTGGTTATGCTCCCTAAACGTTAGATCGTCGACATCATTATTCCCAAATCCTTGACATGCTGTTTTTCTACTATGGGAAGATTTGATTGTGTTTTGTACCCTGTATTATGTTTCAGATCCTCATTTTTGCCGTACCTGAGTACCTGAAATTTATCACTGTTAAACATCATATTATTTTCTGCTGCCCAATCGAAAACTTTGTTGACATCTGTTTGTAGTTTTCTATGCCAGAGACCCGCAGGGAATTCCCAGGGCCTGAAGGTACCCAGCCAAGCAGATATCCTAGGTATTAGGGGGGGGTGTCACTCACTGAAAGACCAAATCACCAAGTACAGCCATAACAAGGAGGCTATGAATAGCGACCACGTCATGACATATAAACAAGCACATGAACCGTAGTGCACCTCCAGAACAACCAAAGAATGCCCCTGGCCAAAAAACCTGGTTGATACCTGGTTCCAAAAAGTCCAAATCAACCAAAGGAAGAAACCAACCAAAAGGAAGAATCAAAGATCAGTAATTAGTCCAAAGTGAGACACTCTACCCAGTGTCCAGGCGTTTCATGGGTGAACTCAAGAACACACTAAAGATAACCGACATACAATGGGAAGCATTAGCTGGCACCCAGAGATAAAAAAAAAATGGAGCCGAGAAGTGCGAAATGCAACAAGAGCCAAGCCCACACAACAAGCTGGATAGAAAATATGCATGTGAAGCTAATACTAAAACAGAGCAAATACACAAAGCAAATAGCCCCTATTAGACAAAAGAGTCCATGGATGGCCAACATTTAGCTTGAAGTTGCAGGACTTGCCCACAAGTGACAGACCACAACTCTACAGGCAGATCCAAATGTTGCCTCATCAGTAATACAAATGAGATGGGGAGCCAGCCGATTGCTGGGGCCAGGCCACCACCTTGTGGTGGAAATCGGTACTAACAAGTTTTGAGCTAGTTCGAGTAAATTCCTTGTTCTGTGTAAATCCTTTGCAGAATTGTCTTGTTGTCTTCAAGGTTTCAAGTTGTTTTTTGTAAACCCTCCAGTTGTCTGTAAAGCTTTGCTGAATTTCTGTTGGTTTTTGGCCTCTCCAGGGCGCAAAGCCAGGGTAGGTTGATACGAGGAAGAAGTTGTTACCCAAGCAGCAAATATAAATGTATATTAACATACCACATACAGTAGCATTTAAATATACAGTACAATACTGTACAATATACAGTGAGGTCTAAATTAAAGAAAAATATACATTTAAATTACAGAAGGCTCCTAACTTATAAACTGGATATGTTCCTAAAATGTGCTCACAAATTGGCTATTCATAACTCATAACCAGATTTTCCCATAGATGTAATGCTATAAATAGGGGGATGCATTCCTGGACCACCCAAAATCTACATAAAATCTAAGCAAATTTGGACAAATAAGAACATTATTTTTCATCTATTTTGAATGATGGAATTGCTCTG
>WNGS01111181.1:16814077-16835094 GCA_020271785.1 Procambarus virginalis | reverse complement strand
GGCCTCAAAGGCCTCAGCTATGAGGATAGGTTGAAAGAACTCACCCTTTCAACCTTAGAGGAGAGGGAAAAAAACAGAGGGGATATGGTAACTGCATACAAAATCTTGAGAGGAATAGAGAAAGTAGATAAAGGAATTCCATTTAAATTAAAAAGAGGTAGGGCAAGGGAACATCAGTGGAAGCTGGACATACTATTGTGTTGAAGAGATGTAAGGAAGTTCTAATTGCCTGTAGGGATGGTTAACAAGTGGAATGCATTGAGGAATGTTTTTGAAGTCAATTCCATGCACAACTTAAAAAGAAAAGATATGATGAAACATAAATGTTGAGAGAGGTAATTAGCACATCAGGTATAAAGAGTTAGATCTCACTTCCCCATAGCTACTGAAAGGTAAGCATTGTAAGCATCCAGACAAAGATGGCCTCAGAGGAGGCACCAGCACAGAAGCTGGCACCAAAAGCCCACCTCGACAAGCACGAAGCCGGAGCCTCAGCACGACCACACAACCCGTGCCTAGCCTCAAAGGCAGTCTGCAAGCCAGGATGACCCAAGAACCCCAGAACACACCCAATATGGGGATGAGGGGCAAATTGCAGGTTGCACAGGAGGAAAACCACCAAGGGTCACCTTACCTCCACAGGGAAACTCTGATAGGAAGAAAATTGGGAAGAAACCCAAAAAACTCAAAGAAACCGGGAAACAAACCCAGGAGAAAGCCCAAATCACCACTTTCACTTGAGGAAAACGCACTACGGAAGGAAGGGCCAGATACATGACCCTGAGGGAGGGTCATGTATCTACATACATGATGGGAGCCGGTACTCCCTCATGTATACATGAGGAAGAATCTAAACGATGCAGGTCGCCTGCTGGGCATGCGAAAGTGTGAAATGCTCTTAACAAACATGATCTTGCTTAAGCTTTGCCCCTGTTGCTTATTCCTACCCCACTTTCTTATACTTGCCTTCCTTTTGTTCTTACATTCATCGCACTCTTCATTCATTCTTTCACATGGCTTGATAATGATCCAGAAAGGACCAAAAAGTCATCGTTTCTTCAGTGTCTGATGCGTCGTTTGGTCATATCTTCAGACGTGTTATTGTCAGGGAGGGCATCACCACAATTGATGCAGGGAGGCTGGGTGTCTGGGACTCCACACAAGAAAGCACACACACACCTCACCAGTGCATCGCAAAAGATCAGGTCCAAATTTCCATCATCTATTACATAAGTGAGGAGAGGGGATTTATTCCTGACTGGAGCATCTAAAAAACCTGCAAGAACAACGGAAGACAGAAGGGACCTACTATCAAAAGTGATTTTGACTACCACCAGGAGGGGGTCGAGTAAACGTATAAATCTGGAGAATATATTTAATGTCTTTGTGGCAGACTTTTAGCTGTTGGCGACATGGTGTGGGAGAATGATTGTGCCATGCCAAAACCTGGGCATTTTTGGAGACTCGAACAGGCGTCTTACCAATGCAAGTCAACAATGCCAAAAGTCTTCTGCCTCCTGAGAAGGGGCTGCAACTACACGTGTGTCAGTCTGGGTGGGGTTAAAAGTTACATGAATATCAACTGAATCAACCAGGTGTTTACAGGTGTGTAAATCATCAAGACATGTATGATCAATGTGAGAAAGATCAAAATACATAAAACCACCTGGCAGGACCAAACAAATCCTTGAATGTAAACGAGTTTGGTGAAATGCACATTCGACTGCGAGAAGTACGAGACCAAGCTCCCCCAGCATGAGGGAGTTAAAAGGCCCCATTATCACAAGAGATGGGGCCAATCTAGGTGATGAGGTGGTCCCCACTGGGGTCTTGGGGCTCAACCCTGCCATAGAAGTGGGAGGGGAGCAGAGAGGGCCAGTTGGGAGACTCAACAAAGGAATCTGGTCTGGGCCCAACGTAGCCAGGGCTATGAGTCCGATCTTCCATCACCAGCCGACTCAGGGACTTGGTCGCCAACACCATGAACCTGTGTAAGAGACATCAGTTCAATGCCCATACAGCATTAATTTCAAAAGTCTGGGAGCCATAGGATACCACCTACTGGGTGTTGTACAACACCCAGAGAGGGAAGGCCAGGGAACCAAAACCTCACTGGCCCTAGGTAGTCATACCAAAGTCCCCCTCAAGTTACACTCTACAGGAGGAAGAGGGAAATGTGTGTGGGGAACACAATTTACTGCCAAGAATGAGATATATCCAAGGATATCTTGTAAATCGGCATCAACCCCGGCATACTAAATTCTCACCTACAATTGTTTTAGCACCATAATTTAAAATTCATTAGTCCAAGTTCACCCATATGCAAGTTAATGAATTGGGTTTGTGTAAAAGTTATTTGGGTGAACATTGCTCAAATACCAAACATTGACCTCATAACCCATCACAATTTTCTTGCATCATAGGATCCATGGTACCACATAAATCTTTGTACTGTATTTCTTGCTGGAATGTGGCACAAGTATTTAGCAATAGTGTTCAGGTATTTGTTTTACTGAGAAATGGAATAAGCTGACTTTTGGAAGTACTGTATCATGAATGTACCCCCTATTTTTCTCGCATGAAGTACCATTTCTGTGCGACTTCAATCTGTAAGTTTTTTTTCCAGGAAAGCATACCTGGTGCAGATAAAAGGCATCCTTCATGTAATTTACAGTATTTTAGTTTGAAAAAGCAATATGTCTATCAAAACAGCTATCAGTTATTTCTTGATATCTTTAAGGGAAAATGGAATATACTCTTTTTAATCCTATCACTTATGACATCTGCAACTCTACTCTATTTACGTCAGAGGTGTTGCATCACGAACAAGATGAAATGTAACAGACAGAATCCTTGACTAATAGTCGGCAGCATTTGCAGCTAGATAATCTTTACGCCCAATTCCTGCTGCTTGCTTATTCTGCATAGCTTCCAAGCGAGGACAGGATGTAATGCGATGGCCAAGACCACCACAGTATGAACATCCACGTTCATCTCCTCCATTTGCTTCAAGAGTATCCAGGTCTTCTTCCCCACCTCCTGCCATTGTCAAGAATGGTGGAACCTGAAATTACAATATACATCATATTGTACCATAATATTTTGAAGACATGATATAATAACAGTGATTCAAGGTTAGGTACGCATTACGAGCTAATACTTTAGTTAAAAGTTAAACAAATTCAAAAATTTCTACAGTCAATCTAGTAATTCAACTTATTTGCACCCTACTTTTCCTGTACTGTACTATTGTATACACCTTCAAAATCTGAAATGATGCACATGAAAAACATTACTAACCTTCTGCTTGGCCTCAATTAGCAAATGTTTGAGATCCAACAATACTGACTCATCATTTGCTTTGTTGATGAATGTTGTGGCCACTCCTTGCTGCCCAGACCGACCGGTACGTCCAATTCGATGTACGTAATTTTCTATGTCATCTGGCATATCATAATTAATGACATGTTGGATGCCTGGGAAGTCGAGTCCCTTTGAGGCCACATCAGTAGCAACCAGCACATCCTTATCTCCTCTCTAGAGAATGAAACATGAATATAATACGACTATAAAATAATATTTAATGAAATTAATAATTGTGCTAAATCAGCCTGGATAACTATTACAGAACTTATAAAGTAAAAGTTACAATTTTAATATCATACAAATGATTAATCAGCAATAAAGATGACAACATTTTTCAGATTACTGGACACAATATATAAGGTGATAATGTACTGTTAATACTGCAAAAGGACAAACCCCCGTACCTGAAAAGCTTGAACAGCAGCAGATCTCTCTTCCTGATCTTTGCCGCCATGAATGGCTGCAGCCGTGACACCTTTTAGCAATAGGTATTCTTGTATAAGATCAACATCCTGTTTCTTCTCAGCAAAGATCAGGACAGGGGGAGATGTTTTGTTGAGGCACGTCAGAATATGTGTCACCTTGGCTTCCTGTGGAAAAAAAAAAATAATACTTCAATATTTTATAAACTACCATACTGTACAGTACTTATTTTAATATTTGTGGGGCTTAATGTGTTTTTCTTGCTAAAAGACAATCGGATCCAGCCAACTACTGTCATCTTCAAAATTAAACAATATTGACTCGATTGTTATTGTTTAGAATTTATAAAGAAAAATATATGTTTCACATGTAAACTACCAATACAGTACATTCAATAAAGATTAAATTTGATCAGCAGGAAAATTATGAATGACAATTACATGCTTTCACAATGCACTAACCAAGTTAAGATTTACATCACATCACATCACACACACATTCCTTGAGACCCATCAAGTATAACGTTGGAACATTTACCAATCAACCAGAGATCCAATGGAGAGGAAAATAAGGTTTTATGGCAAGTTATGTGAATTTTGTATCCTCTTGATTGTCTGGATATCAAATAAGCAGGGGCTATATACTTGGGTGGCTTGAACCGATTAAAGAGTATGAGTGTACACTAACCTGCTTCACATATTCCACTTCTTGAATGACCTGCATAGATGCAGCTCCAGCTCGACCAACATTTACTGTGACAGGCTTTACCAAGGCAGACCGAGCAAAGTTTTGGATCTTCTTAGGCATAGTGGCCGAAAACAAGAGTGTTTGTCTCTGTGCTTTGAAGTATGAATATATAGTTCGAACATCTTCTTCAAATCCCATGTCGATCATTCTGTCAGCCTCGTCCATAACCAAGTATCTATAAGATGAAATAAGAACAGACTGATGGTGAAATTCCACTTTATAACTACTGAAATAAAGCTGAATAACACAAGGAAAGCACAATTTTATGCAATGATCCTGTATTTTTAACCCATGTACAAGTACAGTGTAACCTCAAAATCTAGATCATGAGTCTGTTGTTTTATCAGGTGGTCATAGATACACTTTTATACATTATCCAAATCCTTTTTTCTTTAAAAGCAAGACTTCTTCCATTAGTAGGGGCCCTATAATGTTGAAGGATGATTCAGCTCCGCTCTGGGCTCCGACTGTTCCCCAGTGGTCAATTGCCTGAATTGTGAGAGGTCTCTTCAGTCCTATGCCACGTGGTGCTGGATGCTGCATGTGGCTCATCTGGATTCTTGGAGTTTAGCTCTCAGTATGGTCCATGTGCAGATGTTCCATCTCGGTTCCGTTCCATTTCCAAGGAGTAGTCCATCAATGATGTGTCCGTCCTGTGGCTCTGAGATGTTCAGTCACCCTCAAGGTGGATCTCTTCATGTTGGCATTGAAGAGACATCTTCCCTCCTACTTGGCTCCATTTCACAATTGAGAGGCTCTTGCAGTGGATGCTTTTCGACCGGACTAGTCGAGGTGGGAATGCATTTACCTCCCTTCTCCCCCCAGTTCAGGTGTGGCTCTATGTTCTTTCTAGTCATTCTCGAGGAGGGTGATCCTTTTGGCTCCTTGGTGGCCGACTTGCCGTTGGTTTCCCATTCTGTCTGAACCAGGAAACCAAGGCCAAGTTTGGACATTTTCCCATTGTCTGAACTTTAGGCATGTTCCCATGGCTCCTTTTTTCAGCGGATCAATCTGATGTCATACCTCACTCGTTCAACCTTCTAATTTTGTACTCGGCACTTGTACAAAAGGTTCGCCAAATTTTTGGATACTTTACCAGTAAAATGTCTGAATGTCATTTGCTCACTGTGCCTCTGTGAGAGGGAGGAGGGGGGGAAGCTGGGTTCTGGCTCTAGCCTCCAGTACTGTAGAAATTTGCTAATCCGGATTATATGGGAGGGATCCCTTGCCGGATGAGCCCGTTTTCCGGATCAAAGGAGTTTCACCGAGGAAGTTCAAAAGTGAACATTTCCAAAAATGTTTGTACCACAAACAACATAATTTGAATTGCCACGCACTATAATTAGTGTGTGGGGGCAGGGTGAGTGGTTAGCAGTCTGGCTGGTAGGTGGGCAGGCAGGTTTGGATGGGTAGGTCAGGTGGGTGGGGGTGGGCGGGCAGCAGATTGAGGGTTGGCAGGTGGCTTTTGGTCAGGTGGGTGGGTGGGTGGTGGGTGGGCAAGTAGGTTCTGGATGGATGGATGGCAGATGTGCTTGGTGGTTGGCAGGCGTAGGATGGTTACCACACCCACCCCACTCATACCCACTCCTGACACCCACACCCACTCCAGCCTCCCTGCTTGCCTGAACTCTGCCCGACTCCCTCCTTTCCTGGTGGTGATGTACAACGAATGTTAGGCCCGGCGTTTCCCCCTGTTTATCTCTCATTGGTAAAGGTTTACACATTATATTCTGTGGCAAGTCCATCCTATGTTTAGGAGAGATTTGTAGGCTTCAAACTCTCTATCAGTATATGCTGATCCGGACAAATATCCGGTAGTCCGGCTTCTATGGACATTCTGTCCGGATATCGATATAACTTTATCGGTCCACAGATTTGCCAGATTAGGGCATTCCCGGATTGGCGGGCTTCGGATTAGCAAGCTTCTACAGTACATCAAATAGAACTCTCACCAACTAAAGTGACTGTAATAAGGAGCAAGACAGCTTCAGGAGACAACCAGGGCTCTACTAGAAAGAGGCATTTCATCACAAAATGTTAGATTTTTCTGGTGTGAAGCAAACACTGCAGCAAAAGGGTTAATGTGGTTGGTTTTCCATTCTTTGATTTGCAGCCCCCAGTGCTCTTGGCTTGGGACTGTAGAGGCCAGGAGTACCCAGCATTGCCTATGGCTTCTAGTACTCTTTCCTCAGGATTTGTCTGGATGCACCAGTTCCATTCCAGGAGGTTCCAATCTTATCCACTAATGTATGGTAGGTATCAGTTTTTCCTTCTCTAGCTCAGATGCAGATCCCTTTGATGGAGACTGCATTTTTGGTCTTGGATGTGGGTATGGATTTATTTTTGTAAAGTGTTTATGTAGCTGGGCCTTCCTTCTCAGGAACTGGATGGTCTCAGCTAGGGCAGAACCTTTGCAGTAAGCTTGGGTGCTCTCTGATCCAACTTGAGTATCAAGATATTAAGTAGCCTTATATTAAGTATTTCAAGCATCATTGATCACATTATTAAAATTACTGCTGTAATTGGTATAAAATACTTAAGTTATCTCCACCTAATTCTTGCCCAAAAGTCCTCCAGATCTTTTTCAATTAAGGACAACAGTTTTCAAAATGGATTACTAAAATTACGACTGAACTCGGAACGTATCAGATTTATAATTTATACCATTATACTAAGACACCATGGAAGATAGCCCTTTTCCAAATTATTATCCCTCCCTTCCCACCGAAGCAGCAAATTAAAGATTCATCCAAGCTTCATATAGTGCCTTAGAACAGACTAATAGTCTGCTCAAAGACCACTCCCTTTCTCAAACCATACACTGTACTGGTACACTGATGTACACCATCTCACCAGTGCAACTGGACGTGGAGTAATGGCTCACTTTGAGTGGGAGACCGTACAAACAACTAGGCTTCCATACCAAGCTATGGTGTCAACACGACCACACATCAGAAAGTGGAGAAACGACAATGTTTCAGTCCATCCTGGACCATCATCAAGCCGTGTGGTTTCAGCCCAGGACGGACCAAAACGTTGTTTCTCCACTTTCTGATGTGTGGTTTGGTCATCATGTCTTCGGCCACGTTATTGTGACTCATCGTTTGCATGTGTACATGTCTCCAAGATTTACATATTAATTGAAAGTGATTCATTATCATCCTTAATTGTGCTCAACTCTTCAAGATACAACTGTAACATGTTTTTGCATGAAGCTATACACAAATACAACAAAACTATTAATAAATTGTCATCCAAACCTCTATAGAAATAAATATTTCATTCACCTGGGCTCTAGGAAACTCGAGCCGCTGACCCCACGCCTGTGAAGCCGAAGCTCTATCCACTCAGCTATGAGTAATCTTAATAAGGAAAGATTCCAGGAGCAGGTGTCCACAGTTCAGGGGCCAGATTCACGAAGCAGTTACGCAAGCACTTACGAACCTGTACATCTTTCCTCAATCTTTGGCGGCTTTGTTTACAATTATTAAACAGTTAATGAGCTCCGAAACAGCAGGAGGCTGTTTATAACAATAACAACAGTTGATTGGGAAGTTTTCATGCTTGTAAACTGTTTAACAAATGTAATCAAAGCCGTCAAAGATTGAGGAAAGATGTACACGTTCATAAGTACTTGCGTAACTGCTTCGTGAATCTGGCCCCAGGTCTCCTAGAGCCCAGATGAATGAAATGTTTATTTCCACAAAAATGTGGATGACAATTTATATGACACGGGCGTGGATCACTAATTCCTCCGAGCTTCAGTAGTCACAAAAAGTGAAAAATTCCCGCACAGCAGCAGTAGTTGCTTCTGGAATCTTTCCTTGTTAAATACTTGGACAGTGAAATACTAAAAGAAATGTTCATGACTTTTGAAAGACCAAAATTGGAATATGCAGCAGTTGTATGGTGCCTATATCTCAAGAAGCACATCAATAAACTGGAAAAGGTGCAAAGGCATGCTACAAAATGGCTTCTAGAACTGAAAAAGAAGAGTTACAAAGAGTAGCTAGTGGCATTAAATATGCCAAAGCTAGAAGATAGAAGAAAAATAGATGATATGATTACCACTTACAAAATAGAAGGTGGTGGAGGCCAAAACCGTCAGTAGTCAAAGCGTTGATGCACCGAGTTATATCCAAGTCAAGCACAAGTGTGAATGACTGGATATTTTATAACTGATAAAACAAAATTTGAGCATCATTATGAGTTTGTTGTTGGTCATCATTGGTTGAGATTGGTTGTGTTGGCAACCCAGCCTCAAATCAAAGGGCTCAAATCTAAGTCCACGAAGCAATCATTCACCAGTTTATGAAATGGCTCATAAGGTAACCCTTTAGTTACTCTTGGGTTACAACCAATGATCAAACATTTTATACAAAAAAAATATCCCACGTACATTCATAAAATGAACTGGTCTTCTGAAAAGTTTAACATTTCAATGTGATAACCATCAGCTCCTCCCAACCTTTGCTTCATTAGCCTAACAACATTAGTGCATTTTATCAAATTTTTATCCTAATTCTTTCATCTTCATCCTCTTATATACTCTTTCTTCCTGTTTTTGATCTTAAATTATTCAAAAATAGTAAGGCTACAGGAATGGGTGGGGTGGCAATATCATGGTAATATTTGGCAATATGAAGTATTTGAGTTTCCCCATCAAGTATATTTAAGGAAACCTGCTTACTAATGCACACTTAACGAGCAGCATGCTTTAAAAGACATAATTAAATAAGCTGAAGAAGAATATTATGGCGACAAATATTCACACACACATTTTGAACAGTGGAACTTTAAATTCGGGATCTAGAATAAAAGTCGAACAAATTGTGATTTTTCATAGTCTTACCTACACACATCTAGACGCACCATCTTCTTGTTAAGCATGTCAATCAGCCGACCAGGTGTGCACACCATAATATGTACTCCTCTGCAAACATACATACATATTCAGTATTACTGGCGTTGTGTCACTATATAAATTTAGTCAATGGCAATTTGTGAAGGTAATATCCCATCCATTAATTATACTGTACTGTATATACCATATGGCAGGTTATAAAAAATTTCATGAAATGGCCGTAACTGCAACTGGACCAAAGATTAATATTTAGGTCAGTAAAAAGTGGGATTCACAAAAGATGCAAATTGGGATGAGGAGAGCACTCTCCATAAGACAAGAAAACAAATCATATTCCTACTTACAAGCCCAACTCTCTCCCGAAAACCACAAGTAACGAAGGCCACATAGGTAAATAAACCAGCATTGAATGTAATGAAATGCCTCTTTCTGGAGGGAAGCAGACCTTGGTGGTTCCCTGTTGCTAGCCACAGTGAGATAGCTCCACACGTGTAAGTCACATCAGCTCTAGGAATCTTTAATAGCCAACCAGAGACCAAGAGACCAAAACCTACCTCCTCCTCCACTGAGGCACAGGAAGCAGGAGAGCATAGATAACCCTCATCAAAGAAATATCTGTACCCTGACAAATGGAAATGAAGTGAAGCAAAACAGACAACTGCAGGTTTGTAGAAGTAAACAAAGTAGCAAACAATTCTGCAAATGATCCATCCAGTAATTAGTCATACCCCCTCTAGTTACAACTTTCTGCCACCACTAGATGGTAACACCATGGAAGCTGGTCTCCCTATGTCAACAATGATACATCTGAAGCCTAAAGAAAGATTAACCAATGCACGTGGTAGGGAGAGGGGGTCCAGGGAGCCACCGAGGATTCCAAGAAAGAGGCATTTCATTACATTCAATTCTGGTTTTCTGGAGGAGGCTCCTTGCTGTTAACTAACAACAGAGAATAGANCACCTGACAAAGCATCTACGACATATATTATTGGCACCTGACAAGTGTATGGGGGCTATGCTGTGTTTGGTTCACTAGTTACACTTACCAGAGCTGTAGACGTTCATAGCTGGTGCATAAATAAGTAGACAGAGGAATGATTCATACAATTCACAATATACATGTGAATACAGTGTGATAGCAGCAAAATCAATATGCTTTTTATTCTAATACTGTATTAGCTCGATAATCCAGACTATATAGGAAGGACCCCAAGCCGGATGAGTCAGTCTTCTGGATCAAAGGACATTTCACAGCGGAAGTTCAAATGAGAACATTTCCAATAATGTTTGTACCACAGCCAACATAATTTGAATTTCCACACACACATAATTATTGTGTGGGATACGTTTGACAACGAAGATAAGTTCCAGTTCATGCGCTACGGAAAAAATAATAATATAAAAACAGAAACCACGTACAAAATAGTCAAATCATAACAGAACGAAAAGGCAATGTAAAAGATCTGGGTGTACTCATATCGTAAAACCTTACCTTCAAAGAACACAATAAAGTAGGCGTCACAACTGCAAGAAAAATGACAGGTTGGATAACAAGAACCTTTCACACTAGAGATGCTATACCGATGATGATACTTTTCAAGATGCTAGTGCTCTTTAGAGTGGAATACTGCTGCACAATGACAGCCCCTTTCAAAGCTGGAGAAATTGCTGACCTGGAGAGTATGCAGAGATCCTTTACTGCTAGAATCCACTCGGTAAAACATCTAAACTATTGGGACCGACTAAAGAGCCTAAATCTGTATTCTCTTGAGTGCAGGCGGGAGAGATACATATAATTTACACATGGAAAATAGTAGAGGGGCTGGTCCCAAATCTGCACACAGAAATAACATCACATGAGACTAGAAGGCATGACAGGATGTGCAGAATACCCCTGTTGAAAAGCAGAGGTGCAGTAGGTACCTTGAGAGAGAACTCTTACCAACATCAGAGGCCCGAGACTGTTCAACACGCTTCCACTACACATAAGGGACATAACTGGCTGACCCCTAACAGTGTTCGAGAGAACTTGATAAACACCTCCAAAGAATACCTGATCAACCAGGCTGTGACTCGTACGTCAGGCTGCGAGTAGCTGCATCCAACAGCCTGGTTGACCAGTCCAGCAATGAGGAGGTCGACGACCGGGCCGCGGGGTCGCTAAGCCCCGAAATCATCTCAAGGTACTCTAAAGGTAAGGTGGGGCTGGGTGGGTGGTTAGCTGCCTGGCTGGTAGGTGGGCAGGGCGAGTGGGTGGTCAGACAGGTAGGTAAGTGGGCAGGCTGGATGGGTTGATAGCAGGCAGATGGGCTTGGTGGCTGGCAGGTGGGTGGGCAGGCAGATTTGGATGGGTGGGAGAGCAGTCAGGCATGTGGCCACACAGGCAGGAGGTGGGTGACACTCCCTACCCATACTGCCCTCCACTGCCCTTCACCCATCTCACTCCACCCATTGCCTTCCACCCATCACTCTCCTAACCCATGTCACAAGTGATAACAACATAATACTCACTTGCTGTACGACAACTCCATAATACTGTATGTGCCTTGTGTTAAACCCCATTTTATTTTCTTGTAAATATTTAAATGAATAAATAGCCAACCAATTACTTTTAAGATATTATGGTGTGGTTTTTAATATTCGTAACTAGCTCTCTACGGCAAAAAGAAAAAATATAATGATTAAACAACTGCGTCACTTCTGACCTTCCTAGAGAGGGTCAGAGAGAGACCCAACTCTCCCTGACCGTCACCCTTCTAGGCTTAACGCCAGTCACTTCTGGTACACAATTCACTTCTCAACACACCCACACCCCACCCACCCTGGTGGGTGTAGTAACCATGTTTCAGGGGTGGGTGTGGTTACCACACCCACCCCTGACACCCACCACACTCATACCCACTCCAGTCTCCCTGCTTGCTTGAACCCTGCCTAACTCCCTCCTTTCCTAGTGGTGGTGTACAATGAGTGTTAGGCTGAATGTTTCACTTGTTTATCTCTTGGTGGTAAAGGTTCACATGTTGTATTCTGCGGCAAGTTGACCCTTGGTTTTTGAGAGATTTTCAGGCTTCAAACCCTCTATTAGTATACGCTGACCCGGACAAATATCCAGTAGTCCGGATTCAATGAACATTCCGTCTCGATAGGGATATAACATTATCCGGATGCGATTTATCAGCAGGCTTCGGATTAGCGAACTTCTACAGTATTGTGGTGCGCATATTAACCCTTCCACTGTGCCAGCCGACATATCACAGGGTGTGACGACTGCGCCAGCCGACATATGATTATGTTAGTATATGATAAGATTTAAAACTCCCATGGATACAAGGGGGCACACATTTGCTTCCTCAGACTTCCAGTAACCATCCTCCATCTTGAAAAAAAAACATCTCGAGTCCCTCACTTTCCTTTCATGGGCTTAGTAAGGTGTTCTAGGTTACTAAAGCCTATGAAACATTCCTAAGGCCATGGCTTTAGGAATGTGTAGGGCAACTATACTATGAGCCAAAAAATAAATAAATAAATAAATAAATAAATAAATATATATATATATATATATATATATATATATATATATATATATATATATATATATATATATATATATATATATATGTCGTACCTAGTAGCCAGAACGCACTTCTCAGCCTACTAGGCAAGGCCCGATTTGCCTAATAAGCGAAGTTTTCATGAATTAATTGTTTTTCGACTACCTAACCTACCTAACCTAACCTAAACTAACTTTTTCGGCTACCAAACCTAACCTAACCTATAAAGATAGGTTAGGTTAGGTTAGGTAGGGTTGGTTAGGTTCGGTCATATAACTACGTTAATTTTAACTCCAATAAAAAAAATTTGATCTCTTACATAATGAAATGGGTAGCTTTATCATTTCATAAGAAAAAAAATAGAGAAAATATATTAATTCTTGAAAACTTGGCTTATTAGGCAAATCGGGCCTTGCATAGTAGGCTGAAAAGTGCGTTCTGGCTACTAGGTACGACATATATATATATATATATATATATATATATATATATATATATATATATATATATATATATATATATATATATATATATATATATATTTATATATTGGTAGCAGTCTTTCCTGTAGACATATATTATTAAATATGACCGAAAAAGTAAGATTAGTAATTCTAACACGAATTTTCTCAATATTTCTTGTTTCTTTTCACTATTGATGGTAATTGAAAAATCAATTCTCCAAAATTCATTTTTATTTCTAGTCTGACGTGACACTTGAACGCGTTTCGTAATAACTTATTACATTTTCAAAGACTTTTAGTTTACACACACACAACTATAACCTGCAAACACTAAACAGAGTTCTTACTTATGCTATTATTTAAACAGCTTTCATTTTATACCCACATTTTGGGTGAGGTGATATGTTACAACAGTTTTGGATGAGGTGAACAAAACTTTCAACACAGGACAGATCATGAAACAATGGGTATTAATTGGGTGAATGGAAGTAACTGCAGAGGGCCTAATGGCCCATATTTCTTGATGCTTCTATATTGGAGCGGAGTCTTGAAGTGGGTAGAATATAGTTGTGCAATAATTGGCTGTTGACTTCTTGATGTGCAGTGCCTCGCAGATGTCAAGCCGCCTGCTATCGCTGTATCTATCGATGATTTCTGTGTTGTTTGCTAAGATTTCTCTGGTAATGGTCTGGTTGTGGGAAGAGATTATATGTTCCTTAATGGAGCCCTGTTGCTTATGCATCGTTAATCGCCTAGAAAGAGATGTTGTTGTCTTGCCTATATACTGAGTTCTTTGAGGCTTACAGTCCCCAAGTGGGCATTTGAAGGAATAGACGACGTTGGTCTCTTTTAAAGCATTCTGCTTTGTGTCTGGAGAGTTTCTCATGAGTAGGCTGGCCGTTTTTTTGGTTTTATAGTAAATCGTCAGTTGTATCTTCTGATTTTTGTCTGTAGGGATAACATTTCTATTAACAATATCTTTCAGGACCCTTTCCTCCGTTTTATGAGCTGTGGAAAAGAAGTTCCTGTAAAATAGTCTAATTGGGGGTATAGGTGCTGTGTTAGTTGTCTCTTCAGAGGTTGCATGGCGTTTCACCTTCATCCTTATGATGTCTTCAACGAAACCATTGGAGAAGCCGTTGTTGACTAGGACCTGCCTTACCCTGCAGAGTTCTTCATCGACTTGCTTCCATCCTGAGCTGTGGCTGAGAGCACGGTTGACATAAGCGTTAACAACACTCCTCTTGTACCTGTCTGGGCAGTCACTGTTGGCATTTAGGCACATTCCTATGTTTGTTTTCTTAGTGCAGACTGCAGTGTGGAAACCTCCGCTCCTTTCCATGACTGTTACATCTAGAAAGGGCAACTTCCCATCCTTCTCCATCTCGTAAGTGAAACGCAACACAGAATTCTGCTCAAATGCCTCCTTCAGCTCCTGCAGATGTCTGACATCAGGTACCTGTGTAAAAATGTCGTCAACATACCTACAGTATGTCGACATGAACTTGAAACCGGCCATATATCTTGCATCCATATATAAATGTACACACAGTCATTCTATGCAGTTATCATGCAGCCTTCTAGCCATATTTACTTTTTCTTCCTAACCAGGGTTTTCTTTGCTCCGCTTGCCTATGCATCACACGGAGGCACAGTATATAAACAGTTCAGCTGCATCTTCCACTCCATTCACCATAATTTCAATGTTCTTCTTTCTCCAACACTATTTTACATGTGTTAACATGTTTTGATATACTGTTGCTTGGTCAACTTTATAATTACATCTACAAACTATAGTTCTACATTGATAGAAAACCAGTCATTCATTAAACCATGGATTCTTGCACATGCTCTACTTCCTAAACACTCCCTTTCCCCAGTGTCACCTTGTCGTGGTGAGGGGGTTCACTTACGACTCCCTGGGGCCATTGAGGGTTGCCTCTCCTGCCCCTCTCCGGGCGTTGTACGTGCTAAGGTCCACACCCATAGGAATCTTGTTTGGGTCAATGGACGTCCTGCTGGAGGAGCTGCCCTTGGTGGATAGTTGGGTGTCCAGGCTGGGGTGAAATGAAGAAAAAGGTCTTTGCACCAATGTGGGAGAATTTATGATGCACTAGGACTTCCCTGTTAAAAAAGGGAAACACCATTTGACACAATGCACCCTTTCCTGCACTGGCCAGTGCTCAGCCTCCCTAGTTGCCCTGGTAGGTGTTCTGAGACCCAGAATTTTTCAATTAATGCCATATGGACACTGAATTGATTTCTCTTACATGGACTCATGGGGTAGGCAACCAGGTTCCTGAGTCAGCTGGTGATTGGTGACCACCTTGTCACCTGGGTGACAAGGTTCCAGGTGACCACCTGTGAGAAAGATCTTGATCTTTCTCACTCTGATTGTATACGTCCTGATGATTTACTCATCCATAAACACCTGGTTGATTCAATTAATACCCATGTCAAGGGTATTCCCAGTATTTCAAGGGTATTGATACCCAGTCAAGGGTATCATTGACATGATACCCAGGTCAAGCCTAGCCCTAGCCCTGAGCCAGGCTTGGGGAGTAAAACAACTCCCAGTACACCATCCAGGAATGTCACTTTTAATCCCACCCATACTAGCGCACATAGTTGCAGCCCCTTCTCAGTAGGCAGCAGACTACCTGGCATCATTGCCCTGCATTGGTGAAACCTCACTTTGGGTCTCCAAAAATGCCCGGTTAAATGCAAGCATTGGCAGTCATTCTCCTGCACTATATCGTGACTGGAGATAGTGAGCTAAAAAGGCTACCACGAGGATATTGTATATATTATCAAGGCCCAAGGCCATTCTATCCTCTAGATTGATACGTTTACTCGACCCCCCTTGTATTTGTTGTCTTCAGCCTCTTTGGGTAGTTAAAATCACTTTTGATGGCAGGTCCCTTCCATCTTCTGTTATTGCATTCTTTAATTATTCTTAAATGATGCTCCATTAAGGAATACATCCCCTCTCCTCGCCTCTGCAGTAGGTGTTGGAAATTTGGATGTGGTCTCTTGCATCACACTTCTGCTCTCTACCCTTCACCCCTTTCTCCATTCCACAACCATTTCCAGGCCTTAGATCCCAATACCTCCACCAGTTCCATAGTTCCCCATCTTCCGCTCCTCTCCATTCTGGCCCCAAGGATCTTCCTCACAGTTCACCACCCTGTGTTTCCACCCTCCCTTCCCAGTCTTCTGGCATTCAGTTCAGTGTTACTGCTCCACCTCCTCTCGGTTTTGTTCCCTGTGGCCTTCTCCTCTTCTCTCAATTTGGATTCTGCAAGTATCACAGCACAACTGATATATTAGTGGCTTTACAGGTCTACATTTGTTATGCCTTTGCTGTGAAGACCTCCATTGTTGCCATCTTTGGTCTGGAAAAAGGCTTATGACACAATTATCAGATATATGAGATATCATATTCTATCCCAACTATTGTTTTGGCCTTCTTGGCAATCTCCCTCTCTTCCTTCAATGTTTCCACTCTAGACATTCATTTAAAGTGCAACTTGGTAGTACTTTCTTCTACTCTTTTTCAACAATACGAAGGTGTTCTCCAAGGTACTGTATTGTCCTGAGCACTGCTCTTTCCCGATTGCCGTCAATAGTTTTCCTTCCTGCCTTCTGGCATTTTCTCAGTCCTTTATGTCGATGATCTCACCCTGTGCTGTTGGGGTGATGACTCGCCTTTCCTCCATCAGCTTCAACTTGCAATTGATGCCGTGTCATCCTAGGCTATCAGCCATGGTTTTAAATTCTCTTTTGACTAGACCTGTGCTGTGACTTTTACTCGGAAGCAGGTCATTCTTCATTCCCCCGGTGTCACTCTATTATAATCCCCTTCTGTATAAAGATTCTGCTAAACCTTTGGTGTTAATCTTTGATACTCATTCGTCTTGGTCTTCCCATATATCCTACCTCTTGAGTTGAATGCTCTAAGGCCCTTAACTTACCTAAGGTCTTGTATCATACACCCTGGGGAGCTCATAGATGCACGCTCTTCTATCTGTACTCTTGCACTGTCTAACCTGAATCATGGCTGCCCTGCCTTCTACTCTGCCTCTCCTTCGGTACTTCACCATCTTGATGTATCATGCTGCATCGTTCTGGGTTGTACCTCAACTCTGGTGCCTTTTGTTCATCCCCTATCCAGAGCTTTTATGTTGAAACAGACGTCTTATCGCTCCAGGATCGTCGAGATCATTACTGCCTTCATTACCTCCTGAGGTCTCTGAAACATGCTCATTCTCGCCTTTGCCATGCTTTGGTTGTTGCCCCTCTAGTGGGCCCTGTTCCCTTTTCCCACCACATTCTTTTTGTTCGGATGTCTCTCTTATAAGCCTCCCTTTCAGTTTGTGTTGACAATGTCTCTCCTCATGTTACTCCATACTTACCTCCCTGGCAGGTCCCACTTGTGAAGTTTTGCGAGTCTTAACCCATGTGATTTCTACCCCTCCTTTTGTTCTGAAATGCCTTTTTTCTTCAGACTCGCATTCTGTTGCCCTCTTCAAAGATGGATCCAAGTCTGCCGACGGTGTTGGATACTCTACTATCTTTCCAGATCAAACTTATATGTGCCACCTATCTCCGGAGGCTAGCATCTTCACTGCTGAACTGTGCTATCTTGTATGCTCTTCATCGATTGCTTTTCTGTGGTCAACACTCCTTTGCCATAATGGTTGACTCGTAGTGCTCTCATGGCTTTGGAATCATTTAACCCTCATGTATATAATATATATATATATCCTGTGGTAGCAGAAATCCAATATTTTTAATCTCGAGCAGATTTAAGCAGGTTGAGTTCTGCTAGGTGCCCAGTCATATTGGAATTTCATTAAATAAGCATTTAGACACTGCCACTAAGGAGGCTATCCACACTTGTCCTATTTTCCTGCAAAGGTGTTCCCTATTCTGATTTCTACTCAATTATCCATTTCTCAATCCGAGCCCGTTGGTAGGGTCGTTGGTCTTCTGTTACTTGTAACAAACTGTGCACTCTTAAGGGTAGCCTGTCCCCTTTGATATCCTTGGCCTTTCTCCTACCACTGTAACTGGTGGTGGGAAATGGCTGGCAAGGTTACATAGCCTTACACATTTAACTCACGAGCACTTAAGGGGCAGGGCTATGCTCCATTATCTGAAGTGCATTATCCCTCCTATGATTGTGCATATCCTTGTTGAATGTCCTAACTTCCTGGACATGCATGTGTCTTGCCTCCAGACTGTCCTTCGCAGACTTTTGTCCTTCGATAGCATCCGTGGCGAATCCGATACCTTTGATATCTCTCGTCTTGTACATTTTTGTTCTCGCATTGGCATCCTTAGTGATATTTAGTGCCTTTTGATTATCCTGCAACTTTGATGATGCTACATAGTCTCCCTGGCTTGATGCCTTGTTTTGATAATTACTTCCTAAATAATTCTTACCCTAAAATGCTACATAGTCCCCTCAGCTTGGTGCCTTCTTTTTATCATTACTTAAACTAAAATATGCATAACATTCCCAATGAGGTAATGTATAGTAATCTAGGCAAATATTTGCTTATCTGTCATAATTCCAATAACATTGACTAAATATCAGTTACAGCACCAACCTCCAAAATGTTTATATCATTGCAGATATGATTTGGATATGTGAATGAATTCAGCAATTCAGATTTTGAAATACAGTATTTGACCCATTTATCAATTATTTATAAACTTTCTTACAGCAAGTAAATGAACACATCTTTGTGCATACTTGTACAAACTTAACATATAAGCTAATATAAAATAACAACAACTTTACAGGCATATGTATATTTAATGATGATTATAGACATATTGGAATTTAAATAGGATATCTATAGTATAATTGTCAGATCACATGTTCTATTAACCAACTCATCTGTTTCTTGGAAGTACAATATCCAATGTCAGGTAGCCACCTAAAAACAATTTACTGGCTTTCCTGTATTTATATACCGGTCACATTCCTACAAAAACTGTACAAACCAAAAATGGTGCATTTTAAACTTAAAGGATACTACTATACATGGGGAAGTCTAGTCCAGAGATAGTTAAAAGCTCACTTTTTAACTCTACCAATGTGAACATTTTGGTTCCCTTCACTTTCCAGCAATAATTTCAACATATAATGAAGTCCAGAATGCTTAGGATATGCACTATATAAAATAATTCAAAAAGTTGTTAAATATAAGAATGTATGGCATAAGTTTTGTAATACATCAAAAAGCAATGCTGCACCAGAAAGTTGCAGGATATCAAAAGGTGCTAAATATCACTAAAGATGCCAATATGAGAACCAAAGCATAAAGCAAGCGATATCAAAGGATCTGATTCACCATGGATGCTAATGAGGGACAAATGACTGCAAGGGAAAGCTGGGAAGCACAACACACACATCCTGGGAAGTCTGGACATTTAACAAGGATATGCACGACTGTAAGAATGACAACAAGGAGCAGAGTGGTGCTCTATTAGTGCCCGTGAGTTAAACAGGTATGGCTAATACGTAATTTCGCCAGAGCCATTTTCACCACCGGTTATGGTAGTAGGAGGAAGGCCAAGGGTACAGGCCATCCTTAAGAGCATGCAGATTGTTACTGGTAACAAGACCAATGACCTGCCAATAGGCATGGATTGAGGAATGAATGAATGGGTAGAAGTCAGTAAAATAAATGCCTTTGATGGAAATAGGGCAAATGCGGATAGTCTTCTTAGAGACAGCATCCGTAAACTCATTTAAGGTAATACTATAGCTGGGAACCCAGCAAAACTTGACTGTCTTAAATTTGCTGAAGATAAGAAATAGCCAATGTTGAATTTCAACTACCACAGGATGGAGAGGATTAAATGACTCCAGAGCCACAAGGGTATGCGAGAGTCAACTACAACAGTAAAGGCATGTTGAAAGCAAGAAAGCAGTTGATGAAGTGCATATAAATTGTATAAAGTTCTGCCATTGAAGATGCTAGTTTCTGGGGGCAGGTAACACATACAGGTGTGGTCAGGAAATACAATGGAGTACCTACACCATCAGCAGACTTGGATATCTGTAAAGACGGCAATGGAGCAGAAGCGTGAAGAAAAGGTAAAGTGTTTCAGAACTGTAGGAGAGCTACCATGTGGATCAAGATTTTGCAAAATTTGAAGTGGGACCCCCGCATGGGGGCAAGGATGAAATGACACGGGAGAAATATTGGAAACATGAACCGAGAAAATCTTGTAAGCAAAACAACCGTACAGAAGTTGATGAAAAGAAACAGAGCCCACAGAAGGGGTAACTGTCAAAGCAAGACAATAGCAAAATTGAGGATATTGTATGAACTGCACAAGGTAGTGAAAAGTTGGCAACAGTAACATAAGTACGATCCTGTAGAGACAGGACACGTTTCAACGTACAAACTCATAGTAGGGAACGAATGAAGTGCACTTTATACTGGAGCGAGATGTAACCCAGTTGGTGCAGAACACAAGACAATGAAGAGTTGGAGAGGCAGATAAGTAAGCAGGACAGCCATAATCGAGTTTAGACAGCATGAGAGAGGAATGTATATAGTGTGTGTGTATTGGCTCCCC
>WNGS01111181.1:16785176-16810315 GCA_020271785.1 Procambarus virginalis | reverse complement strand
CTGCTTGTTATCCTATTTTGGACCTCAGTGTTCTCTGGGGCATTGCCAGCTGTGGGTTGAGGTAGGCCTTTTGTGGAGCCAAATTCTGGGTTGCAAGTACTTTTCTTAGCTGGTACTCTCTGTCTGGTTGGTGTCGTGCTTGCTCTTTACAGAAGGCATCGGTTCCTCAAGGTTCACGCAGGCCTTGGGTCTTTTTGGATTCAGGCCCTGCTGATCAGGCTTCTTCCTCTCGCCTGTTGGGTCATCTCAAGAGTCTGTCATGGTCGAAACGATTGCATTGCTTCAGTGAGTTTCATGCCTCTTCCTGGTCCAGGAAACAGAACTATGGACCTTCGGTTCATCCTTAATTTGTTGCGGCTAAGCTGGTTCATTTCTTGCCTCTCGTTCTAGATGACCACCTTGTCTCAAGTTTGTCTTGCACAAGAGGTGGATGCTTGAATGATTTCCCTGGATCCCTAGGACACACATTGCTCATCCATATACATCCAAGGTTCCGGGATTGGTTAGTGTTTGTGGTAGAGTGGCAAGCTTACCACTTCTGGGTTTTCTTGTTTTGTATAATCTGGCTCCATGTGTGTTTACATGCAGGGCTTGAGTTGTTGTGGCTCATCTTTGGTTGTTGAGGTTGTATTTTTGCCTACAGTACCTCGATGACTGGCTGGTGCAGGCTCCCACTCAGTCTGCGTGTCTGCTAACCAGAGTTCTTTTCTGTCTCACTGGGTTTTAGTTCTGGTTCTTGGTGAACTGGCAGAAATTCCAGTTTGTTCTGACCCAGGTTTGGACTTGGCTGGGCCTCATTTGGGACTTTCAGTTGGATTTGCTTTCTTCACTTCAACCAGTGACCTTGACCCAGCTGCAGCACTGCCATCTGTTGGTATTGAGTTGGCCCCAGGTGACTCGACGGTTGCGTGAGCAGTTGTGTGAGAGCCTGAACTTTGCCTGCATTGTTTTCCTCTGGGCAAAGTGTGGCTTTGGCAGCTGTTCTGGTATCTCCAATTCAGTCCCCTTTGCTGCCGCAGCAATCATTGGGTGCCAGGCCCGTTGACCTTTTGGTGGCTGCTAGATCGCTGCCTTCATCTTCTGCCTGGCTTTTTGGGGTTCAGTTCCCTGCTACCTTCCTCCATCCATGCTCAACATCTTCACTGATGCCTTGTGGCTTTGTGACCAGTGCTTACCAAGCCAGCCAGGCTCGTTGATCTCCTCCCTATCATCAGGCTCACAGTACAGTTCAGGAGATTGTGGTCATGTAGCATGTGGTGTGAAGGGCTTAGATTCCTCTGGGCTCCGGCTTTATTCAGGCTGTTCCTTCATTGTTTATTTGCCTCATTCGGGAGGGGGGTTCATTTTGGTCCCTCTGCCCTTTTGAGCTGGATGCTTTAAGTAGCTCTTCTGCTGAGTTCTCAGGGTTTAATTCTGCACCATTTATGTCTAGGGTGTGTCCAACATTCTTGGAGTAGTCTGTACTAGTTCCTTCCGATCTCCATGGAGTGGACCGTTGATATCACCTCCATCCTTTGGTTTTGCTAGAATTATGGGTATGAGATTATCCCTTTTTTGTGGTGAATAGGTTATGAGAAACCTCAGAAAGGACTGAACCAGCATCAAACTAATGCTGAGGGCAGATTATACTTTAATGACTGACCAGGGATGCATAGAACAGCTGCAGGAGTCCAAATAATTGGCACTCCTTATCCACTAGGTCGTGGAGCTTCTAGGGGCCTCAGAAGGTCATCAGAGTATCTCGAATACAATTCACATCGAATAGATTTTATATTTGATGTGTACGGCCATGAAAGTAGTTGGAATCCAAGTAATACATGCAACATAAAAAGGATCATGATAATATTGAGAATATTGGCAAAGTTATCATTAGGTGCAAGGGTCTGAAGGTGTGAACGTAAAGGCACTTGTACTTAACAGTTAGTTTATTCATAAAACTTAATACTAACAGTACACAGTACATGACCATGACAAGAACAACAACACTCAACTTATTACATTATTTACTTCAGTCAATTCAAAAGTCAACACAATCAACAATGGCTGCGGGTAATTAGCAATCCCTGTGTAATTGCACCAGAATCTGTCACAGCTTGACAGCTCACTCAATTCACGAAGAATTTACGTTAAGGCTCGGCGTCACTAAGACCGCTTAACTAACATCGATCAGTCAATACGATTACTAATCACCGCGTATCAAATCAATTGAAATTAACACACTGATGTCACGTTCAATTATCCTCGTGATGTTACACTGACACTGCAAGAATAGATGATCACAAAGTTACTCTGGTGTCTCAAGTTAATGAACACAAAGTTACGCTTAACACTGAGTCTACTTTACTCCGCAAGTTAATGAACACAGTTACACTTAACACTGAGTCTACTCTACTCCGCAAGTTAAGGAACACAAAGTTACACTGAACGCACCAATACGGGTCACTGAGACCAACAACAAAATGGTAATGATAAATGTACACACTAACACGGGTCACTGAGACCAACAACTAATAGTAAAAACCACACAACACTGACACACTCACGTGTCACTCAATTACAAAAATAACCAAAGTAAATAACTCTTACTTGGACTTACAGCATGTCCCCTGGAAGTAAAGACAGAACGGCATGGACAGGGGTTAATCACACAGTTATGGTAAACAATAAACCACACTAAACACAGTAAAATACACACATCACAAAGACAACTAAATGTGTAAAACTGAATGTGTAAGATGACAATCACACACTAAGATCTTGCTACAGTATTCACACGGAAAAGCTGTAGTAGGTCTTCACCTATCGTGTTCCTTGGGGAATCGAACTCGGTCCCATAGGGGAACTAGTGATTGAAGACCATGCACTGGAGATGACAAAGTGAGGTGGGACACTGCTCTCTGAGGAGCGAGGTGAGGCAGGACTGGACCGCGAGGCGCGGTTGAGGTGTGACACGCGAGGTTGGGCGTGAACCCTACCCTAGTCCAGGGCGGCCGGGGCAAGATGGCCGCGCGCGTCACGTGGGCGAGCATGGCTAAACACCCAGAGTGCGCGCTCACTCTAAACACCGGTCCTATGCACAAGCGTGATATATTGCTGAAGGCTGACAGTATGCATGCTGGAATAAAGGAATAGATGTAAACACCAGAGATGAGGCACCCGGGGAGGACAGTGGCATGGACGAGGAAAATTAAGGGGGACTAGTGAGCACCCGCGGCACTGTGATCTTGTCCACCCCACCCCACCCCCCCCCCCACCCTCCACAAGAGTCCACACTCCCACAATATTGAAGATATTCACACGGATCTTCACTCAAACACTTAGAATAGTTTCCTGATTCTTATCTCTCACTGTGACAGAGCAATAAAAAGATGGATTGCTCTAGGATAAGTCGATTTCACTAGATGACCCTGAACAGTCTGTTGCATCTGTTGGCAGCACATGTGACAGCTTATGACTTCACTATCTCCTTGAATTAACTTCTAACGGAGCCTGCAATTGCTAGATTCTGTTGCAACGATCACAGAGCGGCTTAGAATCAACTTGGGCAGGCTGGAGTTAGATAAAGGCGGGAAGAATCAAGGCTTTGGCCAGAGCCCTAATCTCCCTGTCTCGACAGCTTAGCCCCTCGACAGAACAACGCCTTAAGGCGTCGTTTGGCGAGAATCTCAGACCAGCAAGGGTTTAGGTGCGAGAATTCAAGGGGTGGTTCCCTTTGATGCCAGATCCTTGGCCAATCAGGTTCGAGCCTTGGCGGAGGCCTCGTGCCGCTTCCAATCAACGCTAAGCCGGCAGAAGACACAGATGATGTCCCGTCACCGGCATAAGGGAGCCGTGATGCTTGAGGGTTGGTCCCTTCATATTCCTTCATTCATTCATTCATTCATTCATTCATATATTTCTCTCTCTCTCTCTCTCGCTGTCTCTCTCGCTGTCTCGCTCTGTCTGTCTGTCTGTCTGTCTCCAGCCCAAAGTTACAGAATTCAGAAAAAACCTTTCACTATTCACACAGAATACTTACGACAACGAGAGTTATATCTTTGGAATGCTGAAGGCATCCCCTTTCGAAACAGACGTGATTCCACTAGTCTATCTCCATTAACAAGCAAGATAGACTTTTGTGCACACCCTGTGCACATCTCCACCATTTTTTGAGGCAAAAGGCTTTTTCTACCTATCACTAACAAATGTAAGCTGGCTGAGAAGTGGCCAAAAACCCAACTTCTCACAATGGGAACCTGGAGACAGACCTCTTTGTGTCGGCATGTAATTGGTACCTTTCTTTGCATGCAGCTCCATCCGTGAATCACGAGGCCTTCACAGTAGATCCCTTCCGGCTGGATTGGTTGAAGTGGGGTTCCTATTCGGTACAGTACCTCTCTTTTTCGTTGTCTGGCTGTTGCTCCAGGTCCTGGCCAGGTTGGAGACCTACCAAGAGAGAGAGAGTGGTCCTTTTGCTCTTTGGTGGCCAGCTCTGCCTTGGGTTTAGGCACTGCTTGCTCAGTGTCCTAACCTAGGTGTTTTTCCATGGTTCCGCCTCTTATTAGAGAGCCCAGTGAGGTATTTCGTTGGTTTGACCTCATCATCTCTGTGTCTGGTCTTTATGATGGGTCTTTATCTCCAACTTTGCTGCGAGCAGGTGTCTTCTTTGACTGTGTTTCACTTACGTTCCTCTTCTTGGCAACAGTACTGTATGAGCATTTCTTTCCTTTTCTAGTTTTGCAATGTCCCCTTCAGTCTGTAATTCTCTCTCCAAGGCTTTGATTTTGGTATCTTGTCTCTGGTTGTCAGGTCGGAGAGCTTCATGCTCTCTGGAGGCATGGTTTCTGTTCTTTTGGTCCTGATGGGTACTTTATTCTTTGGTAACCAGCTGCTCCTTTTCTGGCAAAAAATGAGTCTGTTAGCTTCCCAAGAACTCCTTTGGTTATTGATGTTGGGTTGGTTTGGCCATGGGTGTGCATCATGTGCTGTGTCCTGTGGCAGCTCTCTGCTGCTACCTTCATGCCACTGATTTTGCTTCAGTGGATGCTTTGTGGGTTGATCTTGTTTCCTTTGTTTCCCGTTCCAAGGCTTGTGTTTCTTGGGTCATCGAGTTAGTAAATCTAGTCAGCCTTCAGTCCACCCTCATGTCCATGATGTTTGGAAGTATGATGTTCTCACGGCTGTGTTTGCTAATGTCCTTGGTCAATATTCAGGCATGGGGGTTTTGGAGGTCTAATAGGGTTCTGGCAGCCCAATATTTGGTGAATGTTTCTGGACTTTGGTGTTCTTGTGTGGCCTTGGGTCTGGTTTCTTTTGTCTCTTGACTTTTTAGATGCCTTCACTGGATAGGTGGGGTAATATCACTGCTTCCTGAGCCTCTGTGTGGAGGCCAGGTTCTGGCACTGGTCACTGGGAGTCATAAGAATGCCACAGCTAATGCAACCTGACAAATGAGAATCATTTCAGTGTATAGCTTTAGGGAGCTACACCGGGGCTCGCCCAGAAATTGGCTTTTCATTACATTCAATACTGGTTTTTTGTAAGATGTTTGTAATAAAACTTGTTGAATGAGATAATAGCAATTGTGATATAATCTGATCTTTTGATAAAAATCTATGCAGTGCTTTCTTGTCTTGTTGTGTTTACAGTTGGGTATTTTTCTTTTCCTCAGTTGAACCGTCAAGAGTTTGATGGACTGGACGATGAGTTGAGAGTACAATATGAAGGTTATCGTCCGGGAATGTATGTTCGTATGGAGTTCTCTAAATTTCCATGTGAATTCATCACCAACTTCGATGCCAGTTACCCACTCATTGTTGGGGGTTTGCTTGAAAATGAGAACAACATGGGATTTGTCAGAGTAAGTTCATAGTGTAATTAAGTTAATCATATACTGTAATTGGATATCCCCAGTAGGAATACCTTATGGTTTTATAATGTACTTTACTATGTAATTTGTTTTTTCCTTCTGACAAGTTTCTGTATAGTATCTCAAGAATATTTGAAACTTGAAATGCAAAAGTATGAACTAAAGAAATGGCTGTTATTAAAATTTAGCAATAAAGCTTTTCCGAGGGAAGCCCTGTCGGCTCCCTGAAGCTATCCAGACTGATATGGGCTATAATAGTTTGGGGACATTAGTTACAGGAGTTCTGCCTACCAGAGACCACGAGCCAGAACCTGGTCACCTCAGAGAGGCACAGGGAACAATGGCTATATGAGCATTCTACATTTAGAGTATGTCATTTTTGCCATCGACCAGGGAAAGCACCCAGAAATGTAGGCAAAGCAATACAAGCCCGCTACTGGTGAAAATTGCAATCTATGTTCGAACAGAGCCAAAGAACTCCCCCCCCCCACCCTCCAAAAAAAGCAAATCGACCTCCAACTAGTGCACTTGCTCAGGCGAGCCAGCCTCTCACCCCACCAGTTTGTAGAATGATGAAAAAGCTGGCGATCGAGGGGAGGGAGAGTGTCAGGGGGGCCTCCAGGGCTCGCCCAGAAATTGTCATTTGATTACATTCACAAGTCAAGCCTGGCCTCAGGCCAGACTTGTTGAGTAGAAGAACTCCCAGAACCCCATCAAGCAGGTACTTTCAACAGTGGTTTTCTGAGGGAGCCCCGTCTGCTCCCTGAAGCTAACTACCAACAGATAAGGAGAAGAGGGACTTACCCAGGAGGCAGCAGCACCGCAGGTCTCACGACGAAGATGGATATTCAACCTGGTGTGCTTCTTGCAGGTCAAAGAAGGCCAATGTAATCACATCCCAGTCGTAAAAATCCAAAATACAACATAACATAACCCATCTTTAACTTCAACCTAACCTTACCTTATACACATTAACATCATGCTACTTAATGTACTCTAACTTACCTTACCAAAATCTACCCTAACTTATCTGAATTGCGACTAACTCCCAAACATACTTCAACTCACAAACTCAGTCTCTTGACTAAATCACGCACTTTTCATAAAACAGCAACACTTTGATACCGTCATTAACACAACTCATCTCTGCCATCCTGAGACCATTTCCACTTGTATGTTTATTACTCTCGTTACCTTCACACAAATAGAAGATATCAATAACTTTGAATCTCTGCTAAATTATGAACATTGATGTGCCACTGGTGCGTGCTACATCTTTCAACATCACCACTCATGCAGTCATTGGGAGGAAAAACTTCATGCAAACTGCACATATCACGAAGAAGAAGAAGAGACAACCGGATGTGACAGATGTCCCAAGGCAACACAAGACCTCAAAGGGCCGAGAACATTGACAAGATGTCGGGCAGCCAGGACCCTGTTCGATGCCCAAAACCACTGTGCCAGCTGGTAGCCAATCCAAGTTTTACATATACCCCACAAGCACTCTGGTATAGTAAATGGAGTTATCCACAAAATATTCCTTTCAAATAAATTAGGAAATCATTATAACATGATACATCTGCGAGAAAGTCATTGGACTAGGATGGGGGATTGAACCTAGTAAATCCAAGCAGATCATAAGTTATATAATATTTAGAATAGTATTGTCTATGGGTTAAGATGCGTGTCTGGGGGTTACCCAGGGTTTTGGTTCGATTCCCGTCCTCTTCCAATGATTTTCTCATGGCTACCTGTATATCATGATATTGTTATTTCCTTGTGTAACTCCACTCTCCTATAGGCCTTATTACATCCTCATAACATTTATTTAACCTTATATTGAGCCATGCAATTACAAATGCATTTTATATTTTTCATTTATACCTTAAAATTGTAATAAAAATTGCTTATAAAGGTAGTTCTAATGCATTTTCTAATACTGTATATGTTCGCAGGTTCGTATCAAGGTTCATCGTTGGTATCCCAAAATTCTAAAAAATCGAGATCCTCTCATTCTTTCTTTGGGTTGGCGACGTTTTCAAACTTTAATGTACTACGCGAAGAGAGAGGACAACTTTAGGATGCGGTCACTGAAGTATGCACGGAAGTACTTGCATATTGAAGCAATGTTTTGGGGACCAGTAACACTTGTCAACACAGGATTTGTTGCTCTACAAATATTACAGACCGTGTGGTAAGGGTAGTTGAATTTTTACTGCAATTTTGAAGCTTTACTTATATATATTGGATTGTTATACAACGCTTCCTTTTGGGCAGCTCATCAGTAGCTCCCTGGAGTTCACTGCACAGGGACCTCAGGGCCAATACCAGCATCTAGGAGCCACTTGATCCATCATGAGCAAGGACCAACACTTTGCTTCACCTAAGGGGTGTGGGTGCAACTTCCCTTGCATCTAAATTTAGGTGTGCTTACATTTATGCAATGATTAGGTAACTGCAAATATCATTGAAATTTTTTTTGACCATTTCTGGGAGATGGTCATAGATACCTGGTATGTTGATATTGACCCTGAAGTAGGAGTGCACAAGTTTTAGCAAGCAAGAGCTCCCCAAAAAGAGGCATTTCATTATTCAATGCTATATTTGTAGTACATTCTAAAACTGATGAGAGCACCAATGAATAAAGGATACAAGAGAGATAGAGACCATAAGGCAAGTGTGTCAGAGCACCATGCACATCTGGATAAACTTGGAGTAGTTCAATTATAAGAAGGAAAAGTAGCAGAGGATGTGAATGTAAAGTGAGAATTTAAAATAGTTGCTAATGATAACTGTAAATGTTTTGAATAACAGTAATAAGTGAAATGAACAGTAGCATGAGGAAATACAAAAGGTAATTAGAAGAAAAATAAGCATTTAAAAGACAGCATCTGTTGTATCTTGTCGGTCTCCTATTCACTAATATTATAATAACCCTTTATATTTTATATTTCTCAGTTTTTCAGCTAATGTGATTTTAATATTTTTGTTTTTTTCAAACAGCCTGAGTTTCGAATTGCTGCCAATGGAGTCGTTTTAGAGACAGACCAGAGTTGCAAGATTGTAAAGAAACTCAAGTTGTTGGGTACTCCAGAAAAAATCCTGAAAAAAACAGCCTTCATTCAGGTATTTTAAAGTATTTATGCTATTTTGTGTATAGATATGTCTCAAAGTGATATAGTTTCCATCCGGAAAGTGAATATAGTTGACTCTCATTTTGTGTACATGCTAAAGGGGCGATTTATTTTTGGGATGGCTTCCTCAGTAGCTCCACTAGTTTATACATATGGTGAGGCTAGAGCCTTGCACCAGGCTCTGAGACCTATCATGTAAACAAGGTAAACAATCATTGCCCTGGGGGAAATCGCCCTAATTGTGGTGCACGTGACTCCCACCAGATGGAAGCCCAGGTCACCCATGGTCCTCACTGGTTTACCCCCTCCCCCATCATTTTTTTAACACAGGTGGATACAGTAACAGACGATTGCTGACTCCTGTTAGCAGGCTGAGCACTTTCCCATCCCATAGCTCATGGTAAGCCTTACTCACTAGTTTCCCCCTGGAATATGACCCGTTAATCGTTTAACAACCCAGTTATCCAATCACTGCTGGGTGAACAGAGGCGTACAGTTAAGGATTGGTGTCTAGTCAGTCCTCCCCCAGCTAGGATACGAACCGAGGTCAAATCACTCTTAAAGCACGGGCGAATGTTACTTCCACACCACTGGGCATGTGACTGTATTCTCATTACTTTGGTCTCTGCTGAGCCCTTTAAAGCTTCTCACTCTCAGCTAAGTGGGGTTAGCTTTCCCTGGAACTTTCAGTCTTCTGGGAACCATTGCTTTCCTTACAATAATTTTATTTTTTTACTTCATGATTGTGTTTATGCTACCTATATTGCATGTGCCCTAACTTACAACTAAGGCCAGGGTTCCCTTCTTTAGGGAACCCTGGCCTTAGTTGTAAGTTTGGGATTGCTTAGTTGAAACTAGGGATTGCATTTCCTTCTACCCTACCAGAGGACCTATATTGCATGTGCCCTAACTTACAACTAAGCCAGGGTTCCCTTCTCTAGGGTAAGATTGCATTTCCTTCTACTCTACCAGAGGTTTTTGCTCTTAGGGGCTAGGGCTGCTGCTTCTACACGTTTCATTCATCTTGAGTCACCTCACCTCAGAGCAGTGAATGAGGTTTATTTTCCAGGCTTTGTATTTTATAGACATGTGTTTGGGCCTTACAAATACTGCTACTGTGCCTATTTGCTCAAAGCAATAGTTTAGGTTTGCATTATCTAGCTGTTCTTCCCAGCATATTTCTGCGAGGTCTTGGTTTATTTATTCCTAGTTAATCAGTCATTAAAAATGAATTTGTTTAATTCTACTTCACTTGGATTTGAGACTGGTTGCAAAGGTCTATTGCCCACGTTTCTCTGAACTTTGATTAGGTTGTGATCTGAGTAATATATTTGTATTCATTTTGTTCCTAACAAGTTCATCATTGTTTGTATAAATAAGGTCTAGGGTGTTTTGTAGTTCTGTTATTTGCTGGTTTAAGGCAAATCTGTCACACATCTGCAAGAGGTCATTTGTGTGACTGTTCGTTTAAATCGGTTCCTGGGATTCTGTCTGGTGTAATTGTATTTGACACATTTTCCATTTTAGGTGCTGTACGTTGAAATTACTAAACATAATGATGATTGGGGCAGGGTTTATGACATTTTTAAGCAGTATTCTACTTTCATAAGTCGGTCATTAAATTGCTGAAGATTTGCAACTGGATTTACATACAAGGATAATCACACCTAAAATTTCTGTTTTGATTATCAGCACTTCTACCATGTTGCTTGTGGTGTTTAGCAGCTCTGTTTACATGTGAGTGCCAAGCAAAAGGACATGTACCGAACATGAACACAGCGTCCAAGTGCCAAAAGGTTCAAGTTGGGAGCTGTTAGAGTACCAAAGTTCCTCTGTATATATATGAAAGAGATTTATATTTGATTAACAAAAATCACTACTGTATATACATTACAGTATTGTAATGTATTATCTATTATCCCTGACTAAAATTTTAACGATTAAGAAATTTCATGTACATTATTGCTAATTTATTATTTTACAATTACCCATCTTATATGATGACCAATTTCAGGACATGTTTCATACCGAGACTGAAATTGCCAAGTTCGAAGGAGCAAAGATTCAAACACAATCGGGAATTCGTGGAATCATAAAAAATCCAAAGGCCATAAAGGATTATTCCGAGCTACATTTGAAGATTCTATAAAAATGAGTGGTAAGTGTGTGTAAAATGTTCATAAGCAGTCAGTTTGTTATTTTCATAATTTATATATATTTTATAGTACCTTGCACCACTGCTTTTCTTATTGTCACATTAGATTCTGACAAAAATACAAATCACACCATCATTAACCACCGTGCTGCGCGGAGTTTGTTGAGAAATTCCCCCGGTGCGCATGAAATGAAGTGTTCCCAAAAAATTATTTTTCTTCGTAAAATGATAAATTCCTTCCCTGAACATGTCTATGTAAAAATAAGTACCAAATTCCACTTACTTTGGCTGTAAGGACGTGGACAAGATGCGCTGTGACGTCATCAGGGTCTGGTCGCCCATGCATGACTCGCCCAGACACGGTCGCGCGGGTCATTCAAGCACCGGGTGTTGCCACAAATATATTTTCAATTATTGTTTTATGTATTTCCATTGCGGTTTTATTTGTTTTTTTATCGTTTATGATGCATATTTGTGTCCTTTACAATATATATACAATAGAACGTTCATAATGTTTCATGGAACTGTAATACATGTGTCAATAATGTGTCCACAATAAATGTTTATTGTCGCAATATTATCTGTTAAAAAATCACTAAAATTACAATATGTACAGTTTCACACTTCACACACTATTTACACAGTAACACACTGTATTACACACTCAGTACTTCGGAAGTGAGTAATAATCAACTAAATAGGCCATGGTACACAGCGCGACTTCGCTCTCAGTGCACCAGGTACAGATAATTTTCGCTTCCTGTTTCTTCATTCTGTGTGCTTGCAAATAACGCACTCACGTACACCCTTGGCTTTAGAACTTGTAGGTTGTATGTAACCAAGCTTGTAAAGCATAAGGTAGTATTGAAAAGATTATAGGAAAAGATCAATTTGTAAGGTAGTCTTGAAAAGATCGCTTTGTATGGTCTCGCACAGGAAGAGATTCAGCTTACCTCAAGAGTGTCCGTCAGTCAGGAAGAGATTCAGCTAGCCTCAAAAGTGTCCGTCAGTTGGGAAGAGATTCAGGTATTCTTGAAAATATCTATGGAAAACTCCACCATGGAAGCCGCTAACACTGTTCATCTATGCTATTTGTATCAGATGCATCATCACTGAACGCAGAAAACGATTCATCTAAGTATCATCTAAATAAATAGCATAGGATTGCAAGGGTGACGCTCAGAGCTACAACTGGATATGCTCGCTATATCGTCCTCACAGGTGCTGTATAACTTGCATCCGACCTTTGTGTTAGGTCCTTATTGCGCCTGGCTTCCCCAATATTATGACCCTTATGTTCTTCAAACAATAAGCTTTGAATTTCACGGACAGAGGTTATCTTTCAACACCGCGTCGGACAGGTTTTGGGAGCCAGAGGCGCGTGCGCCACCCATGGTTGCTCATTCAAAACTAACCCAGCCAGCAGCCCTAGGGCATTCTGGGATTTTTTTCCAAGATGGCTGCCTCTCACTGGAGGTCCTAAGAGTCCATTTCGTACACAACCAACCTCGTACACATTTAGAATTGGTTACAAAAAATCAAAACGAGTTTTCTCGGTTGGCGCAGTTTCCCGCCGACCGAGAAAACTCGGTTGGCGCAGTTAAGTGGTTAATCATCATGAAAATTACTTGTGTAGAAGACATTGAAAAATTGCAGGCTGATATTAATAACATTTTTGACTAGGCAGTGGAAAATAACTTGTTTAATAGTGATGAATTCCAGGTACTTAGGTATGGAAAAATGAAGACCTTACAGTTTATCCGCTTGGACCATAGAAGTCTCGAACCCATGACCAGAGAAGTGGAAGCTTAAAGTTTTTTATTTGAAGACTAAACAAAATACAAGGTGCAAGACACAACTATATCTTGCAACCTGCAACCAATCAAATCTACCCATAGTAGGAAAGCAACATGTAAAGGATCTGGGAATAATATTGTCTTGACAACCTAACATTTAGAGAGCAAAACCAAGCAGATATATATACTGTATATAGTGTCAGCTAAAAAAAATAAATAGATAGATTCGATTATGAAAACATTGAAATCCAGGGGATCCTGTCACGATGCTCAAACTATTCAAATCACTTGTGTTGTACCACCTTGAGTCAATGGTGTATCTAGGGAAAATAGTGCCTATGACAAGCACTGAAATTGTGCCCCCTGTCCAAGTCTCTTAACCCTCATCTCTCATAACTTTACCATCTTATCTTGAGGTTATCTTGAGATGATTTCGGGGCCTAGTGTCCCTGTGGTCTGGTCCTCAACCAGGCCTCCTTTTTGTTACACATCCCCAGGAAGCAGCACGTAGCAGCTGTCTAACTCCCAGGTACCTATTTACTGCTAGGTAACAGGATCATCAGGGTGAAAGAAACTTTGCCCATTTGTTTCCACCTCCACTGGGGATTGAACCCAGAACCTCAGGACTACGAATCCGAAGCGCTATCCACTCAGCTGTCAGGCCCCCAGATTACCTTAAAATCAGCTCAAAAATACCAGTCAAATTTGTTAATCTTTTTATTTAACAATTGTGACACTAGTATATGAAAATTACAACTGCCCCTTCCTTTCTTTCACTGATGCAAATTGATCTATGATGAGCTCATAGTCAGCTTTTTCAGTTTCTTCTTTTTCTACACTTAGCAGAGCAAGATCACAACGTCTGCCTTGATCCATAGAAGCTCTCAGATACGAAAGTATTAAGTTTTACTTGATGAATGATGATCTCTCTCAGCTGGCAATGGAAACTGTGATGGTTAGCATTATCTGAATAGCAATGTGAAGATTTGGGAAGATGCTTTTATCTCCATACTGAACAATAAATTCGAGAAGCTCTTTAAGTCTGTATATTCACGTTGGCCCGACTTGATAGTAACATTCTGCAATTCAAATTTTTTTTATATAGCTGTGTGCTACATAGCATTTCTGGCTTGGTGCCTTCCTTTGATAATTACTTGCTACATACAACTGCTGTCCCGCAACATCAGAGTTGTACAATTCACCTAATCTTTCACACTTCATTTTTAGATCATTATTGTCAGTGGTAACACCATAAGACAATAGTAATAGCATTCTTATTACATATAATAATATAATCAAAGACAGATCATACATCTGACAAAAAAAATTTGCTCTTGGAGGATAGCTTATCTGACTTCAATAGAAAGTGCTCGGTGGCACCCCCCCCCCCCATCCCTTCAAGTGGCATCCAGGGCACATGCCATATGTGCAAACACCCTAGATATTCCACTGCCTTAAGTACTGTTCGATACTCGCTTTACCCTTCAGAGCAGTGGAGGTTGTTGCATTAAAGGGAATACTAAGAATGGGTCCGAAACATTGTGCATATTAGTGGCTTTAGGCATAGTATATACTAGTGCTTGACTAGAAATCCAACATTCTGTTTATAACTCATTTTGTATGTATGTACTTTTACCTGAATTAAAATTATTGTTATATTATTATGAATAGCACATAGACATGATAAAGCACCCAAACTGTTGGGATCGTCACAAAGCTCTCAAAATGTTCTCTCTAGAAAAAAGATGAGAGCGAGAGAAGTATCACATAATATATACATGGAAAATACTAGAAAGCCAAGTCTCAAATTTTCATAGTAAAATAACAACATACTGGAGTGAACAAGAAAGGTCGAGACAAGTTACAAAACAGCACCAAGGAAGTATCGACACAGAGTGCCAATGAAAGCGGCACCCCCAGAGCCGCACAATAGGAGGCAACATTATTAGGAGCGAGGTGCTGATCAACAAATAACCAGGAAAAGAAGGAAAGAACCACTGTAACTGACACAGAAGAAATGTGATGAAAAGAGACATAGGTAAAAGAAGCACCATGAAACTTCATAGTGTCACCGTGATGAAAATTGCAGGTAGGACATAAACAGATCAGCCTTCAATGCATCATACAAATAACCAATTCCAGGACATGCCCTACAGTTCAACAGCACGAAGCTGTTGGAAGACATTTGGCCCAAAATTTCCCTTGACTTTAAAAGAGGGTAGAAAATAGGCTAACTCCATCAGAAACTGTGGGAAAGAACCCAAAAAGCCCACAGATTGTGGGACCAGGAACTGGCAAAAAAAAGTATCAGATGTCCCAGATGTGCAATCAGTTGCCAAGTGGGTATGTGCTTCGAGAGCCTCGTCAGTAAGGGCTCCAGTGTGGGTTAGATAGAAGCCCTGCAAAGCTCCCAAGTAAAAGAGGGGACTGTCAGCAAGCCAGGAAGAATTGAGGATCTCATACCTAAACCAAAAAGTTGAGGCTGAACCAAACTCAAAAGAGGATGGGTCCATTAGAAAAGCAAGGTCTTGATCCTGAAGGAGTAACTGAAAAATGTGCACCTGTGCCAATGAAGGTGAAGTGCAGGGTGAGGGAAACCTCCAGAAAGGTGATTCTACAGAACCGAATAATAATAATAATAATTGGGCCGGGGCAGACAACCAGTGTATATATAAATTTTAGGCTTATATCGAGGTCTCCCACCAAGGTTGAACTGCTGACACCTTCCCCCAGGATGCAACCCCACAACAAGCTGACTAACTCCTGAGTACCTATTTACTGCTAAGTGAACAGATGCATTAGGTGATAGGAAATGCACCCAATCATCCTCTGTGAGCAAAAGGCTTTCCTAGAAAGAAACTTAAATACCAGGAGCAGTAGAAGAGCACTCGTGAAACCTCCTTGGCTTTTTTTAGCCCTGGGGGCCAGCCATGATGACCCTGGAGCAGAACCATATTCTGCACCTGAATCCTGGTACAGTACAGATATACATCATCCAACACAGCAAGATCAGAGCTAGATAATTGTTGTGAAGGCGAAGGCTCTTTATTCCCAGTGGATGGGGCAACACTCGAAGTTGACTGAACTCTGAGGGTTACCACAGCTAAACCCTAACCTGACTCCACCATCAGAGGAAGGAAGATGAGGAGCAAACTTAGACCAAATGGAATTAACTTTCTCCAAAACTGGATTCTTAAACACCAAACACCTTGGCACAAACTACAAAAGATGGAAAAATGAGCCCACAAAGCAGCAGCTGCCTGAAAAGCCTCCTGTCCCGAGGTAGGCTGTGATGAGATAGAGACCCAGTGAGCACAAATGTTGCAGGGCTTTGGGTTGAGGGCCAACCCAGCCCTCAACCCTGATCTGATCAACCCAGCAGGCAGCATGGTGGAAACAGAATGATCTTAACAGCTAGTAGCAGCCATAAACTCCCTTCAAAATCGCATGTAGCAAAAGCAGGCTCGTCAGGTTGGTCCATGCTGAGGCACACCCCAACTTGCAGAAGAATTACCAGGCAGCTAACCAAGCAAGACACTCGGGCACTAGATATGTTTGCTGGTCGAACAAGCAGTGAACACAATCTATAGGATAAACTTGGCTTTAAAGGATGCCTGCGATTTGCTGTATAAATTAGTACATGCACCCTAATGCAGTCCATAGAACAGAAACACTGTACCCCCAACCACAAGGTTGTGTAGAGGAATCCAAGACTCGTATACTACCCCAGGTCAAGGCTCTCCACTGGTGGCCTGACTTCTCAGGGACAAGCTACCGAATGCACCAGAGTGGAACCAAATACCTACCAGTGGAACAAGTATTTGGCACCCTCAAAGTTTTTTTCCTACACGGCTTGAATAGTGGTTAGAAAGGTCCCACATTCCAAAGCTTCCTGTGCCTCTTCGAATGGGACAGATTCTGGCTCTGGTCTCCTGTAGGCCAATAAGACTTCTGTGATAGATGTGACTAAATATTGGGAAGCTGTATTGGTAACATAGCTTCAGAGAGCCACGTATGGACTCCCCTGAAAATGTGTTGATGAATGACAGAATACAAATGAAGTAAGCGCATCATGTGAATAAAATTTTATGAGTTTATTAAATAAATGCTAATATTGTGTAGATATGCTGTAATTTTTGTCTTTTATTTTCTTAAATGCTCAGATGTGGTGGTGCTCAAAACATGGGTTCCAGTGGAGATGACTCCGTATTGCTTCTCTGTTCGTACCCTTCTCCTGCCCCCAAGTGAGAAGGCTGCATGGCAGGGCATGAGGACTGTTGCCCAAATTAAGAAGGATAAAGGTTTTAAAACCTGCCTAACCCAGACTCCTTATATACGGTAAAATAACATAACTTCTGTGTTGGAGCAAAAATTTGTGTGATGGATTTTGATCAGCCCAAATATTTTTTTAAATGCTGTGTAAATTTAAGTTCTGTATTTTAATTTAAATTCTATGTAATGTCTTAAAAGAGCATGTACCTATTCTGTATGGACAAATTTGACTTGCTATGTTTGTGGGCCATGTATTAATAAACACATTTATTTGGCCAGACCTTTACTCAAGTATAATGAAGGACAAATGTGTCGGGTAAATGCTCTTTATTGTGATCACCCTTTTCTTTCCTGCAGCCCATCACCAGTCGTCGTGAGTATATCCCTCAGCCATTGAAGATTTCCAAAGAACTTCAGAGAGCCTTGCCATACACTGAGAAGCCTAAGATTACTCCAAGAGACAAAAAAGAGCAGCGTGTTGTTGTTGTCAAGGATCCCCAGGAGATTCAGGTACAATATTTCAGTGTCCCTAGTATGGATAAGTTATGATTTCATGGTTTTTCTTAATATTTTTGTTGTAGTCACTTTTTGAATGATGTCTGGAACATTCTTCTGATTGACTTTAAACTTCAAATGCTTAACTATGCTTGTAAAAAAAAGCTTTGTATTAAAATTAGGCAGTGTAATTAACTGGTGACCAAATTTCTGAGTCACAATAACGTGGCTGAAGAATGTTGACCAGACCACACACTAGAAGGTGAAGGGACGACGACGTTTCGGTCCGTCCTGGACCATTCTCAAGTCGATTGTTAGAAGACTTGAGAATGGTCCAGGACGGACCAAAACGTCGTCGTCCCTTCACCTTCTAGTGTGTGGTCTGGTCAACCTGCTAGTAACTGCTTTGGAAAGGATATTTTGCCAATTTGCAAGGTGGAAAATTCTTAAGTTGTGTAAAGTTTCTATCTAATGGAGATTTATATTTTTATTGTGCCAGTAATTTTTATAACTGGCATCAAATTTCCATTAAAATATATGACGATGCACTTCGTTAATTACCCTCAATGATCAACCTAATATTTAGGTTTTATTTGCCTTTAATAATGTATTTCATATCTTGCATTGGCTTTTTCAGATGGATAACTTCATGAAGAGATTAAAGACAATGATGGAGAATAAAATGGAGAAGGAAGAGATGGATAATGCAGAACGCAGGAAGAAATTCCAGGCTGATATAGAGGATCGTGAGCACATGCGTCAGGTCCGAGAGAAACGAAAGAAAGCATCAGCATGTAGATACAAGAGTAAAAAAGAGGGAAAGAAAAGTGTTGTTTAAATGTAAGTTATGGACTAAGAACATAAATATATTTGCTTTCATTTTGTTTTCAATTTATCCAATAGATATTGTGGTACACTTATCATACGGGTCAAATAACCTGGAGCTCATGTCTCCCTAATCTAGAAGTGTTAGTTTTTTAACTTAGTGTATCCCTTCAACTGTGCATCATCGTGAGATGGATATATGTACTGCAAAACATTTGAAAATCCCATAGGTATATGGTGCTCACATACACTTCCACCGGTAGGACACCGATAAACAAACACCATCTTGGAAAACAGTTGTGGGCATCCCTCGTGGGTGTGAGGGGGCCTCAGTACTAAGACAGCAATCATGAGTAGCGCATGCAGCTGCAGTTCACAGCACAGCCATACAGCTCGTGCCCACAGCATCACTTAGAATGAAATAAATAGTAACTGCAATAATTTAACAGTGATAGTGATAAAGACTGTGAACAATGTTTAGATAGCAGTGAACCTGATGCAGGTGATGATGTTCACAGCACGAGGCACACAGCCGGAGTTTGGCGTGTAGTTACAGGATGAGAGCTACACTCGTGGTGTCCCGTCTTCCCAGCACTCTTTATCATATAACACTTTGAAAGTACTGACAGTTTTGGCCTCTACCACCTGCTCACCTAACTTGTTCCAACCATCTACACTCTGTTTGCAAAAGGGAATTTTCTTATATTTCTTTGGCTGCATTGTTTAGTTAGCTTAAATCTATGACTTCTTTGTTCTCGAAGTTCCAGGTTTCAGGAAGTCTTCTCTATCAATTTTATCGATTCCTGTTCCTATCTTGTACATATTGATCATATCGCCTCATTTTCTTCTATCTTCTAGTTTTGGCATATTTAATGCCTCTAAACTCTCCTCGTAGCTCTTGCCCTGTAGTTCTGGGAGTCACTTAGTAGGGTGTCATTGCACCTTTTCCAGTTTGTCGATGTGCTTCTTAAGATAGGGCACCATACAACCGCTACATATTCTAGCTTTGGTCTAACAAAAGTCTTGAACAATTTCTTTAGTATTTTGCCATCCATGTATTTAGAAGCAATTCTGAAGTTAGAAAGCGTGGCATAGGCTCCTTGCACAACGTTTTTTATGTGGTCCTCGGTTAGTTTTCTATCTAGAACCACCCCTAGATCTCTTTCTTTATCAGAAGTCTTTAAAGGTTTTCACATAATTTATAAGTTGTGTGGGGTTTATGTTCTCCTATTCCACATTCCATAACATGGCATTTATGCACATTAAATTCCATTTGCAAAGTGGTGCTCCATATACTTATTTTGTCCAGGTCTTCTTGAAAGGCATTACAATCATCTAAGTTTCTTATCCTTCCTATTTTCTTAGCATCATCAGCAAACCTGTTCGTACTGTATAATTCTGTATTCCACTGACAGATTATTTATGTAGACAGTGAACATCACTGGTGCATAATTGAACCCTGTGGTACTCCACACTTGTGACATTTCTCCAGTCCGATACATTGCCTCTGATTACTGCCCTCATTTTTCTATCAGAAAATTTTTCATTCATGTTAGCTTACCTGTCACCCCTCCAATATGTTCCAGTTTCCAGACCAATCTCTATGTGGAACTCTGTCAAAAGTCGTTTTTTAGGTCCAGATAGATGCAGTCAACCAACCATCTCTTTTCCGTAAAATCTCTGTGGCTCAATCATAAAAACTGAGTAAATTCGATACACAGGATCTTCCACATCGAAAACCATACAGTCTGTCTGATGTTATATTGTTTCTCTCCAGGTGTTCTACCAATTTAGTTTTAATTATTTTTTGTACACATCATTGTGCAATGAGTCTTCATGTTCCTTTAGATAATGAACATGTAATAAATTTATTCATAATCAGGATTTGGTGACCAAAATTCTGGTAATAGTAGTGTTTTGGTTAGTGTTACAGGTGTGTGGGCAATGCCAGTGTATTGAGCGGCTACGACATGTACTATTGGCCCTGACAAAGCATCTACGACATATATTATTGGCACCTGACAAGTGTATGGGGGCTATGCTGTGTTTGGTTCACTAGTTACACCCACCAGAGCTGTAGACGTTCATAGCTGGTGCATAAATAAATAGACAGAGGAATGATTCATACAATTCACAATATACATGTGAATACAGTGTGATAGCAGCAAAATCATATGCTTTTAAGTCACAGTGCTCTTGTGTTTAATTATGTGTGTACTCGCTAGTTGTACTCGTCTAGTTGAGCTTGCAAGGTCAAGCATCTGCTCTTAAGTTCTGCCTTTCGAACATTATTAGTTCAGTGCAGTGACTTTTCACTTGTTTTTCTTACCATATTTACATATAAAGTTGTATATCAAATTGGTTTCGATAACTTCTTCATTTAGTCCATTTCACTTATATATGACTTGTGTTTCAGAGTCCTTTCTGGGGACTGTTCTTTCTGTCATCCCTGTGGTTCACCTGCATTTCTAGCTTCCAGTTATGTCCTCTCTTTCTACTGTTCCTTAGTTTGAACATCACTTCTATATTTATTCTGTCATCACTGCTGAGTATCTTGTACATCACTTTCATGTCTGCCCTATTCCTCTCATCCTCCAGTGTAGTGAAGTCCAGTTCCTTCCATCTTTCTTCATAGTTCAATTCCTTATCTCAGGAACAAGCCTTGTTGCATATTGTTGGACTTTTTCTATTTTTACTGTCTGCTTCTTTAGGTAGGGGTTCCATGCTGGGGACAGCATACTCAATAATAGGTTTTCACACAGATTGTATAGAGTATTTAGAAAGGAATATTTGTCAAACTTCCTGAAAGATAACCAGACATTTGCCAGTATAGTACAGGGGTACCTCGGTTTTAAGAGTTTAATCTGTTCCTGGAGACAGCTTGTATTCCGAAAACTCGTAATCCGAAGCTAATTTCTCCATAAGAAATAATGGGAAATGAATTAAACCGTTCCTGACTACCCAAAAAACTCACTTCAAACTAAATTTTATACCTAATTCATCTAAATAAACCTACACAACTACGTTCAAGTTATTACTTACCCTTGCTGATGACTGCTGTTGGCGTATGGAAGATGGTGAGGAGGAGGGAGGAGGAGAGGTGTTATTGTTTGGAAGGGGAGTCCCCTTCTATTATAACATCAGGCAGTGGGGACTTCACTGGTGTGCACACTCTGGCGCATTTTGCCTGCATACCACTAGGACTTGCTTGTCTTACTAAGAATCTGTCTAGAGACACTTGTTTTTGCCTACATTTTAACACTTGTCTGTAGTAAGACATCACATTGTCATTTAAAGGTCAATGCCACGGCCTGCTACAGCTTTATCTGGGACGAGTTTTTTCAACAAAACTTTGCAGTTCTTCTCATACTTCACACATTTTCTTAATCAAGAAGGGACATCCTCTACTCACAGCTATTTTCTTAGGTTGATCTTACCAATGACTTTCTTGAGACCCATGGTAAGATATATAACAACACTTTTATGCTCAAATGGCCAAAAAACTGGCAAAAAAACTGTAAATCCTTGTGAAGAATTCAAGCGGGTTAGTCACTGGGCGCGAGACACTGGTAAACTGAGGCGTGATCGCCGTGCCACCACGAGCTAGTTGGCCTGTACGTGTATCAACACCCTCGTGTTCCGAGGCAACCCTCGCCTTCCGAGGCAAATTTTCCAAGCAAATCCTGCTCGTATTCCTAAAAACTCGTATACAGGGACACTCGTATTTCCGATGGTACCACTGTATATGCTGCCCTCATTTTTCTGCCGATGGTGTGCCTCTGGTGATAAATCTTGAGCTATGTTCACTCCTAATTCTTTCTCTTTTTCAGAACTTGGAAGTTGCTTTCCCTTCATCCTGTACTGCATGAAACTTCAGTTCTGATTCACCTCATTAGCTTAGGCATTGTCAGCAAACATCGATTACAATGTGCTTACTTCCTCTGTTAGATCATGTACTTGTACAGTACAGTATTAGGAACATTTTGGTAGCAGTCTTTTCCTATAAGCATATATTATTGAATTATTAGTGATCGAAAGGGTGAGATCAATGATTCTAGCATGATCTTCTTAATTTTCCTTGCACTTTCTTAACTTAAGAGGGAAGTTTAATAATGAACTCCAAAGTTAATTTTTACAATTTTATTTGGCCTGACGCTAAGAGAGGTGTTTCGTTAAATCGTTAAAATTATCAACGGCAGAATTTGAATGATTACAAAGTTTCTTGCTGCATGATTTTTACCCGAGGATGAAGTGAAGGGAATGAGGGGAAGCTGAACGTGAAGTACCTCACTTACAGGCCCATTGTATCTTTCAATCTCCTGTTGTGCTAGAGGCTGGTCCAGTATGTTGGACATGATTCGTTCGCTGCATAGCTGTGTTGTACTGTTATACAGTATATCACCTCAATAGCTCTGTGGAGTATTTATTGAGGGGGTGCGCCCAGAAAGTGGGTTTTCATTCAACACTCCAGTGCTCAGATATGTAGGTTTAGATATTTGAAATAAAAGCTGTTGACAGATAATGGTAAGCCACCTTGTTAGAAATTAAACAGCTCAGTATTATTTCAATGGGAACAGGAAAACTAGTTCTTTTCTGTACAAAAAATGTAACATATCATTTCTCTCCAGCTTGCACTGTATAGATGTTCTCTACAAACAGCCCGTGGAGTAAATAACACAAATAAATCTTCATTAAAATTCATTAGTTAAAAAAAGGGTCCAGAATTTGCAATTTTGGCCTTAGTCTTTGGACAAACTTTGTGGTAACCATTACATAATGGAGAATATAAATACTAAATTATAACTTTAAATCATACCTAACTTTAATTTTCAATTTCTTTTCCAGAATGATTCATTTCTGAGAGAAAAGGTGAAAACCAAACCCAGATAGTGATTCTGCATGATTATGATTTGGATGCAGACTTGCAAAAAGTTTGTGGCTTACGGAATGTTGATGACAGCTTAAGAGGTCAAGGTGGATCACAGTTGGCACTGCATTCTAGTTATTATCAAGAAGGCAAACTCCTTGTATAAAGTATAATCAACAAAGATTTTTAATGTGATCTGAAAAACAATTCCAAGGACTTTTAGAAGAAGCTGAGTAAATCCAGTCCAAAACAAAATACTGTAGGTGATGATAGTGGTTAGTAATGAGGAAAATGATAGGATAATAAACCAGATATAGTGATGAAGCATCCCAAGATAACTGTCAATTTAGTTAAGAAGCAGGGAAGGTTAACGTGGATGAGCGATGAAGATAGTTGACTCTGATATTGGAAGAAAGGAGGAATGCAAACCGGAGATACCGTGTTAGCATGTTCAAAACAAGCACCGGAAGAGATTTTTACAAGAATGAAAGTAAAGTGTCTCTATTTAAGAAATATATATATGGTGAAGGTAGGTATTGTCTTCTTATATATTATTATTATTATTATTATTATATCTTATTGTACAGCTAATACCATTTATTTGCTGCAAGTTCTTTTTGTTACCATCCGTGTATGCACGTTTTACAAGGAATTTAACATCTGACCGTAAATGTTACATTTTTATTCTGTGTACCAACCACTTGCGCTTGAGGGTAGCGTCACCAGTTTCTAGACAAATAGTGCAGAGAAAAATCTGCAGCACCTTCATGCATTGAAGAAACACCAAAAACATGACCAAGAACTCTTGAGCTTATCGAATTTCAGAATGCAATATTGAATGATGAAAAGAGTCTTATGCTAAAATAAACTATTATAACTTTGATAGTCAGTATTAAAGGGCTTAATATTTTATTTGATCGTTCACTTGTTTTCAGGGCAATGCCTTGTCATTAAACCTGTAGGGGAGTGCAATGGGTAGAAACACAGAAAGGGTTCATTATTGGTAATAACGGGGTCCAGCGTTTGGTATCATAAATCTGCCCTTTCTGGGTCTGCTGACACAACCATATACAATTGAAAATGCCACCACCTTGCAGCCATGCACACAGCACATGCTGTCCTTGCGCAGCTTTAATAATCCGCATCTGTAGATGAGTGTTACTCAGACAATTATACTAAACATAGGTGGCCTGTCCTGTCTAGTCTTGTGACCGGGAAGGGTGAGGCACGAAACATATTCCAAATCATTATTCACTAAATAGAGTTAATGACAACCAATGCTTCACGTGTTTCGATACTATAACAATCTGTGATGTTCACACATTGGCGAGACAAGAACCACCGAACTTAGGGATCACCTTGGGACCTATTTCAACAAATCCGGCATGGTAGATCTTTGCCACATCCAGCATGTGCCAAAACCTATCGTAGTATTATAATACCCATACACAAGAAAATATCTAACATTATTGGGACGTCTAAAGTTCTTAATCTATATTCTCTAGATGCAGGCAACAAGAAGATTCAGTACAGACTGGTTCTAAATCTGCATAGGAAATAACTCATGAGACTGGTGGCTATAGCAGGATGCGCAAATTACCCTGTTGAAAAAGCTAAGATGCAGTAAGCTGTACAGACAAATCTATCAACATCATGGGCCCAAAGACTTTCAACACTCTTCCCTAATATAAGGGGGCATAACTAGCCACCTCTACAGCTGTCAGGAACTTGATGAACACTGTGA
>WNGS01111181.1:16758186-16772019 GCA_020271785.1 Procambarus virginalis | reverse complement strand
TGTGAAGGATGCCTGATCAATCGAGGTGTGATTTATATCTCTGATTGTGAGCAGCTGCATCTAATATTCTGGTTGACCAGACCACCAACCAGGAGACCTGGTCAGAGACTGGGCTATGGAGTCATTGATCCCCAGAACCAACGCGAGGTAAACACATGACGAGATGCTATATATGGCTATATTAGTCTCACCATCTGGAGACGTGAATGCTCAATGAATCTCTCACTGATCTCATTTTTAATTATATGTACTGTCAATGCCAGTGTCATTTATAATACACTTACCCTTTTGATTCTACTGTGATACAAATTCAGAACCCATCAAATACAGTATTAGCATTTCCAAACTTGTTTTTGATATCTAGTCTTTGTTGAGCTGGCCATGGCCACACAATATGTTGAAGAAGGTAGCAACATATAAAGCATAGACTGCTGCAGATGAAAGTACATTTTCACAGGGTGCCAAAGCTTCTGATACTGTACTAGAACAAGAGCAGATTGGTTTTCTTTATGCGGAGAGCAGTCATCAAAGAGAGGGGATGGGGTTAAACAGCCAGTTGGCTGTTAAATTTGCTCTAAGCTCTGCTCCATTCCTGTCAGCAGAATGATCATTTCCATGGAAACTGGTCTCCATTCCTGTCAATTTGGTGGAATAATTGATTTGGCTTAATTATAAGATCATTGTCTTAATATTTAAATAAAAAAAATAAAACAAAATTATATGACTAAATAAATACCTCATCATCATCTGCATTGATGATTCCCAATTGACCAGGCATCATCGTGTTGTACATCTTAATTAGCCACATCACCACTCGTAAAAAACTTTAGATCACAATATTGTGCTATTCAACAGTAGCAGTAATCGCCTCCATTAAAGGGTTCCATAGCATTAATTATTTCAGTTGGTGCAGGCATTGAATGGCCCCCATTTGGTAATGGTTGATGGTGTAATATCCTACCATTGAGTCAGACCTCTATTTGTTATGATAAAAGTGCATAAACCTGTTGTATTGTTTTGCCAGTTCAGATTTCTGACAATTATTTGTCAGATGTACTCAGTGTGAAGTAGCCTTACTTGGTAAACCACTTCTTTCTTCTTTCGTGATGGCTTCCAATATGAGCATCGACGGTCAGAAGGTTTGGGTTGACTTTGCATTATGCAGGTGACCAGCTGCATGTAAATATGGTGTCATGAGTTTTACACTGTTCATGAGAAGATCCTGTGTAGATCCTGTTTTACACTGTTCATATGAAGAAGTGTAGATTGATCGGGGCCAGCCGGCCGAGCGGACAGCATGCTGGACACGTGATCCTGTGGTCCCGGGTTTGATCCCGGGCGCCAGCGAGAAACGATGGGCAGAGTTTCTTTCACCCTATGCCCCTGTTATCTAGCAGTAAATAGGTATCTGGGAGTTAGCTGTCACGGGCTGCTTCCTGGGGGTGGAGGCCTGGGGCCAGATTCACGAAAGTACTTACGCAAGCACTTACGAACGTGTACATCTTTCCTCAATCTTTGACGGCTTTGGTTACATTTATTAAACAGTTTACAAGCATGAAAACTTCCCATTCAACTGTTGTTATTGTTATAAACAGCCTCCTGGTGCTTCGGAGCTTGTTAACTGTTTAATAATTGGAAACAAAGCCGCCAAAGATTAAGAAAAGATGTACAGGTTCGTAAGTGTTTGCGTAAGTGCTTTTGTGAATCTGACCCCTGGTCGAGGACTGGGCCACGGAGACACTAAAGCCCCAAAATCAACTCAAGATAACTAACCTCAAGAATCCTTGTCATTGTATGCTCTGTTAAAAATGGCTAGCATAGTCCCTAGAATTGTTTACTCAACTATAAATGTGAATTCAGTACAGTAGATTGATTAATTGATGAAGATTAAGCCACCCAGAGGTGGCATGGGCATGAAGCGCATAGTGGTTGATTTTTTTTTTTAGGGAATGTGATCTTTGGTNCAAAAAAATCACATTATGTGAGGTATCAATGAGAAAATGTGTAGGATCTGTGAGGAGGGTTTCGGACTTGTGCTCTCGGTACTCCCATTCATATGGTTCTCCTCAAGGCTTCTACAGCTTTTCTCAAAGTAAGAATATTATGATATAGTGCTTCAAGTTAGTAGAACTAGGACTTTACAATATTATAAAAACAATTATACTATTCTAAGAGGCAAACTGTGTGTTCTGCCAGACCCCCACTTGAAAAAAAAAGAATAATTAATGAACTATATGGGTGAAGGTGGTTTGTACAATGCTAGTTTTGTTAAATTTTGAATGCCCCTTGCCACACTCAAAGTATGACAAATGGATTTTGTATTTTTCCAGCAATCTCCATAATATTTTTTTTGTAATCTTTATAAGAAATTTTCTGGGATCAGATTAACTCAGACCCGAGAAAAACCCTATCGCAAAAGTATAAACACAATGAAACAAGCAATTGCTTGGAGAAAATTAGGTGCCTAAAGGTAATGAGGCAAACAATTGTCACGAAGTAAATGCCCTAACTGGGATAGGCTTTACTGCTATTAGGTGGCAGCCCAAGTCACTTGAGGCTCTAGTCAGCCTGCACCCTAATTCACCTCTCTGGTCAATATCAAAGACATGAAACCTCTGATGGGGCCCATCTTCATGATTGTGTTTTGTGCCACTCACATTGTGATTGCCATTACTTTGTATTTTGCTCTGACTGTGGACCAGGGTAGCACCAACTATGACCTGCATTATCCCTGCCCCACCAATGAAATGTGCTTGAGGGGTCCTCTTCTAGGTACTAACACCTCTCTCATTTTGCCTTGTTTGGGTTGTTTTAGCTTTCCCATCCATTTCTATAACTTGACTGGTTTACATGTAGTGGCTGCTTTCTTTCTGCCTCTTGATGCACTGCTGCCGTCTGCTTTATGTGGGGGAGGGGATGTTGGCTAAGTCTGTGTCATCTGGTGCCAGTAGTTGGCCTCTGCCATTGTAGTGGCGGCTTTGGCCCCCACTTTCTCTTCACATCACCAGTGTTTTTTTGGATTTTAGGTGGCCCCTCATAGGCTATGGCTTATTTTACAGAATTAATGATGTTCCCAATGGGAGCTAGCTTTCTGCATGGAGAGTGGATGAAAGCTGCAGCATCTGAAGAGTCAAAGATGCAGCTATATGGGCTGCCATCTGATGGTAGTCGATGGGATTAGAATTGGGGGTAATTAACCTGTTCCATTGATTGGGTGGATTGCATGAATTTACCAGTCTTGGCTCAGAGATGGGAATTGTTTTGTGACATTTTGATTTTCTGGGTGATTCACATTTGTAGTGGGTTGATTGTTCATCAGTAACATGCTCACCCATTTATGTAACATAGAAAGATGCCAGTTCTTGCTCCTAGTGGATGGAAACGTCTTGGAAGCCTGCCTGTTGAAGGTGAACTTGAAATTGTCCATTTCATTAAGTTTTGGTAAACTGCTGACGTTCTGTCCAGAAAGTTAAATTTAATTGTACTAAAGACTATTTTGCTGGGGGGGAGCCCCGTCGGCTCCCCGGAGCTTTCCCAGGCTGATATGCTAATGTCAGACTTTGGCATCAGTCATGTGTATGGAGTTCTTAGGCCTACCTGGGACCACGGCCAGAACCAGGCCCCCTCAGAGAGGCAAGGGGCGCAATGGCCTATAGAAACCTCCGTGTGGTTGGAAGCATTCTATGTCTGCCATCGACCGGAACAGGCACCCAGAAAGGTAAGCGCCTCAAAACAAACCTCTATTCTGGTTAAAATTGCTACCAAAAGCCAAACTAGTGGATAGAACTCCCCAACAGAAAAACAAGCAAACTAGTGTGACGTCACACGTCGCTGCGCCGCTGTCTGCGCAGCTCCCCCCTGCCCGGGAGGGGGAAGGGGGAGCCCCAGACCCTCCACGCTGGCTACCCACACCTCAGGTCTTGAGGCTGATGCTATAGGCGAAGGTCGTGTGCTCTGGCTCCGGTGTCGCTACAGCACTGTGCTTTGCGAGTGGTGTTTGTTTTTGTGGGTGCGAGAGCCAGGAGTTATCTTCAGTACTCGGGCTGCATGCGCCAAGTGCTTCCTTCCCTAGGTGCCCTGTAAGTACTGCCCTTGGGGCTTGGGGCCACCATCCACAGGCTCCTCGGGGTCTGTCTCTGCTGGTCCGTTTTACCTTTTTGGTTTTTTGGCCGCCTGTTGTGCTCTTGGGTGTTCTGTTCTCCCTTGTTACCAGCAGGTAAGAGGCAGTTTGCACTGGTAGGGGCGCAGGGTGCTGCACAGCTTGTATTCCCGACATAGCGGCCGGCTCTGTTCCTTGGGGTTCGCTGTCCTCTTGAGGGGTTTTGTTTTTCTTTTTGTTTTTGCCTGGTAGGGGGTTCTGTCCTCTTGTTCAACTAGTTTTTGACCTTCCACGGTTCTCCTCGGTGGCGCCCCCTGCTAGGTCCCTGTGAGTGTACACGTCCCTGGGGTACAGCTATAGAAGTTTGCTTGGTAGTTTTGGGCGCCGGTTAGCAGCGCCCTGCTTGGGACTACCTGAGCGCGAGTCCTCTTAACACTTTCGCATACCCAGCGCGCCACCACTCAACTATGCGTAGTGGGTCCCAGCGTTTCACGGGAGCGCGCGTTAATTCTGAAAAGTGTATACTCTCTTCAACTTTGTCACCTCAATTCTCATCCTACAAGATTAAATTTGGTGTCATTGTGTTCGCAATAGAATTCTCTACAGCACTAAATGCATATAAAATCCAAAAGCCCGGCTAATTACCCGCAGCAAACAGAGAAAATGCGAACGAGTTACCCAGGAGCGCGCAAAAGCGATAAAATGTGTTCACTCTTTCACTCTGGTCACCTCAATTTTCGTCCTAGGTCTTTCATTTTGGTATCAATGGGTTCGCAATAGAATTCTCTAGAGGAATATTAACATATAAAATAATAAACCTGGTCACGCTCCACTCGCTGACGAGTTGAAGACGGGCCACGCATTAGCCATGAGTGAGCGCCCAGACGCCTTCCAGCTACACTCCCAATTCCTGCCCACAAATGTTTAGTATTTTTACCGGTTGCTAATTTCAATTTTCGTGTTGCAGCGCTCATTTAGGTATGAAATTGTTCCTAATAGAATGCTTTAGATGGATATGTGCATATAAGGGCCAATTGAAGAACAATATTGCCAGTACAATACACGAAAGTATGAACAAAACAAAATATACAAAATAATACAACTTTTTGTACTTACCACCTCAGTGTTGTGTGTTGAACATGACATGGGTTGAACATTTGTTTTATCCACTCCACCACCACCACTCCACTCAAAAAAATCTGATAAAAGCCTGATTTTTGGCAATTATTTTAGTGGACGACGCAGCATTGCGTCATTACCGAGATTACTGACAGTAAACGGATGACGCAATGCTGCGTCGTCACCGGACGAAAGTGTTAAAGTAAGCACTCAGGACCCTGGGAATCCCCTAGGGGGCGCGTGGGTCCGATGGATGTGACCCCGGAGTCCCCACTCACTGTGTGCGAGTTTGAGAGTTGCTCGGTCCCCTTGTCTCAGGGTGACCCTCATTGTTTTTGCCTCTGCCACGCTGCCTGTTGGGTCGGTGATACTTTCGACCCTGAGTCCTGTGAGTGTTGCTGCTTGCTTGTGACTCAATTTACCCAATCCTCTGATGATTCTATTCGGGTACAGGCAGCGCGTGCGTTGCAGTCTAGGTTTCGTCTGTTGCAACGCGCTCGGTTGGTTTCTCACCCGGATGCCCCAGGGCTGCCCTGCTTTGCTTTTCAAGACCCGGACTTGGGGGTGGGGGTCGCTTCGATCCTGGTTCAGTCCGCACCTCCTCGTCTTTCCCCTTCTGTTTTTTCTGGTCCCCCCTTCCCTGTTTCCGGCCCCGAAGCGTCTGAGGGTTTCGGGGTCGGAGCAGGGGTTACTTGATCTCGAGACTCGGGCAGCTTCGGGGGGTGCCCCTTCCGGGGGGGCAGCAGAGGCATTCGAGTCTTGTCTCCCGGCCGAAGCTTTTGGGTCTGACCAGTGGGCCCCCCTTCCTCCAGCTTCTACGGCTGCTCCGTCCTTGTCTTGTGGGGTCGGGGCTTGGGGAGAGGACTCTGCCCCGGGTCCTGTGGTGAAGGACCTCGAGGCTGGGGAGGGGCTGACTTGGGGGCCTAGGGCCCCGCTGGACCCCACCAGGGTTTTTCTTCCCTCAGAGCGGGGCTTATTGTTACAAGGAGTGGGGTTTTCTTTTCCCCCCTCTTCGTACATGTTGGATTTGGTGTCGGCCCCTCCCCGGGTTCGGTTCCGTGTTCCCCCGGGTATGTTGGTTCTGTCTTTCCAGAGGTTTTCGGCTTATCGCATCCAACCTGGTGTGGTGCGGGCGGCCTTTGCAGCTTACCTCCTGTGTGACCCAGTTTATGCCTCGGAAATGGATCCGTCCGAGTTCAGGTTTGGGACTTCGTTCCCTTTCTGGCTCCGTTACGAGGTTCCGGAGTCTTCCTGACTAGCGGACTGCCCCTTGTTTGTTCTGGATTCCTGGTATTCCTTCTGTCGTTCCCACACGCTGGAGTGGTGGGAAGCTTCCACTGTGCTTCAGGTTTTCCTGGGGTTTACTGTGGGGTTTACTTTTCCTGGGGTAAACCTGTCGGCTTCTGTGTCCGGGGACGCGCTTTGGGTTGATCCGGTTTCCCTTCTTCCCTGTTCACGGGTTCGGGTCTCCCAGGTCGTCCACAGGGTTCTTAAGTCCAGTCAGCCTGCGGTCTATCCCCGTGCCCATGACGTTCGTAAGTTCGCGGCTCTTGCTGCCGTCTTTGGGAATATGTCTTGGTCTGATATTCGGGCGCAGGGATTTTGGCGGTCGAACAGGGTCCTGGCTGCTCGTTACCTTGTGAATGTTCCTGGGCCCCGTCGGGCCTGTTTTGCTTTGGGTCGGCGGTTGCAACCAGTTGTCTCAGCTTCGAGTTGAGGAGTGAGCGATGACCGCCTCCCAGGTAAGTCCCTCTTTTTTCAGTCTGTGGGTAGTTAGCTCTGGGGAGCCGACGGGGCTCCCCCCCCCCCCCAGAAAACCAGCGTTGAATGTAATGAAACGCCATTTTCTGGGCGAGTCCCGGAGGCTCCCCGGCATCCCTCCCTCCCTCCGGTCGGGTTTTTTTCGCGTTTTTGACATCCAGCCTCACGAACTGAGGTGTGGGTAGCTGGCGTGGAGGGTCTGAGGCTCCCCCTTCCCCTTCCCAGGGAGGGGGGAGCTGCGCAGACAGCAGCGCGGCGACGTGTGACGTCACACTAGTTTGCTTGTTTTTCTGTTGGGGAGTTCTATCCACTAGTTCGGCTTTTGGTAGCAATTTTAACCAGAATAGGGGTTTGTTTTGAGGCGCTTACCTTTCTGGGTGCCTGTTCCGGTCGATGGCAGACATAGAATGCTTCCAACTACACGGGGGTTTCTATAGGCTATTGCTCCCCTTGCCTCTCTGAGGGGGCCTGGTTCTGGCCGTGGTCTCCGGTAGGCCTAAGAACTCCATACACATGACTGATGCCAAAATCTGACATTAGCATATCGGCCTGGGAAAGCTCCGGGGAGCCTCCGGGACTCGCCCAGAAAATGGCGTTTAATTACATTCAACGCTGGTTTTGTGCCCTGATTTTAAAATCATAGTAACTAAATATGTTTTAAAAAAGGTAAACAAATGAGCACTGTTTAATGGTTTCTGTTTTTATTTAGATGAAGGATGAAGACAGTGAAGAAGAGGGAGATAATGTTCTTCAGCCGCTGTTGGACCTCCAGAAAACGGCAGATGAAAAGCAAGCTCAGAGTCAAATTCAGCTATTTTCACAATCACAGTTTATTTCAAGTGATGTTTTAGAGGAAGATGATGAAATGATGGGGACAGTGAGGAAAGAATTATGTAAGTTTATAAAGTCCAATGTCACTGGATGTCTGTTGAGATATTCCATGGGTAATTTTCTAATTCAGCTTGATAATTGGTTTTACTATGCAGGCTTGGCTGTCTGGTACTATCTTTAATTCTCATTGCACATACATACTTGGATGGCTGCCAAAGAGTGTCCTACAAATACCAGTACACAATAATGAAATTCTTTTTTTCTTTCTCTCTCTCACTCTCGTTTTTTTTATTATGGTTGATGTGCAATATTTGCATCACCTCCAGCATATAGATGTGGTAAAATTATCTGGGTTTTGGGCTGACTCTGCTATCTCTTGGAGAGGAGTGGGACTTAATTAATAATAGCAGTGTTGACTCCACCCATGTTTTTAACCTGTCTATGGTCAACTTTTGTTACCATGGGTGGCCCTCCCCCTTGGTAGCTTTCCAGAGCCTATGCACTAGTTTTTCCAGGGCTAAATTCGAAACGGCAAGGATTTGTGACCAACAAAGAGCAGATCAGATTAAAGAGTACTTCTGTATACAGTACTAAGGAGGAACTTTTGTTCATGGAACTCCAAAAATATTGTAGAGGTTCAGTTCTTGGAATTAAATTAAAGTAAAGAAAAAAAGATTCATTATTATTTTAATATACTAACCTTCAGAAGCTGCCACTTGGCAGCTTCCTATAGCTAAAACACTGTACTGTTGTAAAGTATTAAGAAACTGCACTAGGCCTTTTGAGATCCTCTAGAATCCTACCTGGAGCATGGCTTTCTATGAGCTGAAGAGAGCTTAGGGATTAGAGGTCAATCGAAAGCAGAGTAATAACCCACGAGAAAGTTTAAATGCAATAAGACAAGCAACTGATTAAGGAAATTAGGAACCCTCAGGGAAAGCAAATACCCAGTGCTGTGGGGTCAACACAACAGACATGATGCACCCAGCTGCCACTGGATACCTGCCCAGGCCACTTGTGGTCCCAACCAGATAGCCACCTTATTCATAAACTGCTTGAGCAGAAACCTCCCCCACAAATATCAAAGGTGAAAAAGGGAATAGGGTAGAAACTGCAGCTGCTGAATGGCCTACCAGAAAAGGGGATTTCATTACTGTATATTCAATCCTTGATTACTGGGAGTTCTTCATTTAGCTCTCTGTTGGTAATTCACAATGGCATCTCTTGGGGGAGACTGGCTTTTCAGAAAAGGAAATGAAACATTAATAAAGGAGAAATGAGTAATTATGTTTATCTGTGGGAGATGACAATAGGCAAAGATGGCCCTGGGCACCACATGATTGCAATGAGGCTTAGAGATATCTCGGAGAGTCAAATAAAATGACACAGGAAGCCCACCCAGAACCAACAAAGCCAGTCAGAACACTGAATGAGCAGCAGAGGACAAACCAGAGGTAAACAGAGGCCATTCAAGCCAGCAAGTGGGGACCCTAAACCCAGGGCTCATAATCCTATAAACTACAAAACTCCAGCAGCTGGCAACCAACCTCAGCATGTTGCTAGGTAATGTAGCTCAAAAACAGCTGAGCAATACAGCTCAGCAACTACAGGGCAACCCAGCCAGAAAAAAAACTGTTGGGCAACACAACCCAGTAAAGCAATAGGGCAACACCACTCATAAACAACTGGGTACCACAGTCCAGTAAAATAGTAGGGCAACACATCCCAGTGTCACAGCCCAGGAAGAGATGTGCTCACAGAAATAGAAGAGCAGGGCAACACATCACAGTGTCACAGCCCAGGAAGAGATGTGCTCACAGCCATAGAAGAGCAGGGCATACAACCCAGAAATGACCAGGTACACCCCCCCCCTCCTAAGACTTGACCACACACACTGCTCAAGCCAAGCTTACGTTGCTTAGCTGAGAAGATTATTGGTTGCCGGGCAATAAAACTCAAGTTGATAATGGAAATGTGAAGTTCTAAAGTTCATCTACCCTCAACCCTTTACTTGGTAGAGGCGTCACCTGGTGGCAGCTTGGGTAGATGGGTGGTGGTGTTTCGACTATTTCAGAAGGTTGTTTGACTGAGAATTATTACCAAACAACTTTCAGAGAGAACTTGGCTTCTTGTAACATTTGTGTGTTATTGGGCAATTTACCTTCAGCAAAGTTTATCATATCTCCCTCATCCTACTTTTATTTCTTAGACACCTACATCTGTTTCCACACATACAGTAAATAATTATATTCAAATGTAAATATAAGGTCATGTATGTCATTTATTCTTTTTTTATGTTGTACATTAAAGTCCCCCCCCCCCCCCATGAAAGCAAAAGTGGGTTTCTGTGATAAAATTTTTACCTTTTTTAATCAATCTACATTTGTGTTGTAGAATACTTTCCATATAAACACTTATAAAATTTACCACAGAGAGTCAGGGAATAGGCTGCCACCATATGAAATTGTGACCGACAGCACTGGCAGGGTTAGACGACGGGCCATTTTCACCGATAACTTAGAGGATGAGGAATATGGCGAGGAATCTGGCAGTGATGATGAGGAACTTGAATCAGAAGACAATGAAGTGGAAGACCATGAAATGGCTCCCCTTAGAAAAAAAATTAAGGTTAGTACTCGTTTCATTATTTTCTGAAATCTTCAAGAATTAAAAACAATTACATATGTAATATATATATATGTATGTATGTATGTATGTATGTATGTATGTATGTATGTATGTATGTATGTATGTATGTATGTATGTATGTATGTAAGTATGTAATTACCTGAGTGTAGTTACAGGATGAGAGCTACGCTTGTGGTGTCCCGTCTTCCCAACACTCTTTGTCATATAATGCTTTGAAACTACTGACGGTCTTGGCCTCCACCACCTTCTCACCTAACTTGTTCTAACCGTCTACCACTCTGTTTGTGAAAGTGAATTTTCTTATAATTCTTCGGTATCCGTGTTTAGCTAGTTATATCTATGACCTCTTGTTCTTGAAGTTCCAGGCCTCAGGAAATCTTCCCTATCAATTTTATCAATTCCTGTTACTATTTTGTACGTAGTGATCATATCATCTCTTTTTTTTCTGTCTTCTAGTTTTGGCATATTTAATGCCTTTAACCTCTCCTCGTAGCTCTTGCCCTTCAAAAAAAAATACAAATGTGTGTATGTATGTATGTAATTACCTAAGTATAGTTACAAGATTCAACTGTAAATCGCTTTTTTGCCATATATGTTCAGAGAACATATACGCAATAAAGCACCTAAATTATTGGAATCGTCTCAAAGCTCTCCAAATGTACTCGGTAGAAAGTAGATGAGAGAGATATCAGATAATATACACGTGGAAAATACTGGATAGCCAGGTCCCAAATCTATACAGTAAAATAACTTACTGGAGTGAAAGATGTGGAAGAAAATGCAGAATAGAACCAATGAAGAGCAGGGGTGCCATAAGCCCAATCAGAGAACACTGTATAAACATCAGAGGTTCACAGTTGTTCAACATCCTCCCAGTGAGTATAAGAAATATTGCCAGAACAACCATGGATATCTTCAAGAGAAAACAAGATAGTTTTCTTCAAGAAGTGCCAGACCAACCGGGCTGTTGTGGCAACCCGTTCTCGCACTTGCTTATAGTCAATAGTTGGCATATCAATAAGTGCATATATTACATACTAATTTATTGTGAATATTTGAGTTTACCTTGAAATGCTGAATAGAAAACCACAACCTAACTTAACCTTAATATGTTAAGATATTATAATTAGTACTGAACCTATACCTATATTGATATTACAGTTCTATAAAACTAATACAACAAAACTAAAATATTTAAATAATTTGTAAAGTAACTCAGGATGTTGTCAAATTTTGTATAAAATCTCTATTTAATAAAATTGAGAGGAAGAGTTAGTGCCTTAAAAAAAAATATGGCTTGGAATATGTCACATATATACTTAATTATAAGCTAAATAGTGACTATAAGCAATATGTCCTGTATGTGCTGTCTTGTGCGAGAGCGGGTTGCTTGTGGATATGTGGGCCTGCGGGCCACTCCAAGCTACAGCCTGTTGGACCAAACTCTACCAAGTCAGGCCTGGCTCCGGGCCGGGCTTGGGGCGTTAAAGAACTCCCAGAACCCCATCAAGCAAGTGTAATTGCATTACATTCAAATCCTGATGGTATTTTGAGCCATCAAACAGGATGAGAGCTACACTCGTGGTGTCCCGACTTCCCAGTACTCATTGTCATATAATGCTTTGAAAAAGGGAGCTGGTCGACCGAGCGGACAGCACGCGGGACTTGTGATCCTGTGGTCCTGGGTTCGATCCCAGGAACCGGCGAGAAACAATGGACAGAGTTTCTTTCACCCTATGCCCCTATTACCTAGCAGTAAAATAGGTACCTGGGTGTTAGTCAGCTGTCACGGGCTGCTTCCTGGGGGTGGAGGGTGGAGGCTTGGTCGAGGACCGGGCCGCGGGGACACTAAAAGCCCCGAAATCATCTCAAGATAACCTCAAGATAACTACTGATGGTTTTGGCCTCCACCATTTTCTCACTTAGTTTGTTCCAACCGTCTACCACTGTTTGCAAACGAAAACTTTATAATATTTTTTCAGCATCTTTGTTTCCTTAGCTGTGTCCTCTTGTTCGTGAAGTTGCTGGTTTCAGGAATTTCTCTGTCAATTTGGTCGATTCCTGTTAATATTTTGTAAGTGGTGATCATATCTCCTCTTTTTCTTCTATCTTCTAGTTTTGGCATGTTTAACGCCTCCAGTTTCTCCTCGTAACTTTTATTTTTTAGTTCCGGAAGGCATTTTGTAGCATGCCATTGCACTTTGTCCAGTCTGTTTATGTGCTTCTTGAGATTTGGGCACTATACATCTGTTGCATATTTCAATTTTGGTTTAAAAAAAGTCATGAACAGCTTCCTTAGTATTTCACCATCCATATAAAACTTAGGTATGTATGTATGGATGTTTAACTGTATACATACCAGTTAGGGGAATGGATTTAGATTCCCCATTAACCCTTAGACATCGGCTATAGAGAAATGGTCATATTTGCCCATGCACACAAAAAATACAAAAAATATGATAAATATTTTTTCATGATAGAATTATTAATTTGTGTGTAGAACGTAATAAAAACTCGAAAATATGGAAAGTGAAGTAATTATCATTTCGCTGGGTAGAGGCACTCAGCAAGGCTGAGTCTGGCACTTGTCAATGTCTAGTGCTTGATTATGCTGACACTTCCTGTTTTATCCTCTGATGTTTCACTGATTGTTTTTCTTTATTTACATCCACAGAAAGTTTTTATATCCACATTTGCATCATACATGTAAAACCCAGACAATAATTGTTTAAATCATTACATGATGATGACCACATTCCCTAAGTAACACTCATGATGATAACCATATTTGTACCATGAAATTGTAGTAGGATTTATTTTATGGGTCAGAGTAAACTCCATTACATCGTTGACCAGACCACACGCTAGAAGGTGAAGGGACGACGACGTTTCGGTCCGTCCTGGACCATTCTCAAGTCGATTGTGATGAGGAAGTAGAAACAGGCAATAAATAGGCAAGAGAGAGCTGAGGAGCAAAGTAAGGTGTAGTAGAGGGGATAGTAAAATAATAAGGGCTGCAGAAGGCCTATTGACCCATACGAGGCAGCTCCTATTATAACCACCGAATGAGAAGGAGATAGGAATAAGAAGAGGATAGCAAGGGAGCGTAGGAGAAGAGAGAAAGAAAAGGAAAGAGAAAGAAAGAAAAAAGAAGGGGTAGGCTTATGTTAGGTCACCTTTGTTAGAAAGATTAGAGCATTTGAGTATATACTGTGAAAGGGAAGAGTCCACAGCAACAAAGCCAGGACTCAAGTTCATGTTGGGTACATTGTGTATTAGAGCCGATTCCACAAGACGGCGTCTGTGTAGAGTAGAGGCAGGAAAGATTATTTTGGGGGAAGACCAATCAATGGGATGATTAGAATCCCTCACGT
>WNGS01111181.1:16733414-16758161 GCA_020271785.1 Procambarus virginalis | reverse complement strand
GGCAGAAGAGAGGCATTGTTAGTGTCTGCAGACTTAACACTTCTCTGTGTTCTATAAGTTTGTCATCAGTGTACGGCCAGATACGCCACAATGTATTGTGAGAGGCAGCTCGACAGGAATAGAGTAAACCCAGCCAGCATTAGAACAGAGGAGCAGTGTGAACTAGATGGCCTACGTAGATTTGTATTTAAAATTAGACTTCTGTGGTATGTGCCAAAAGGTACTATCTCTTTGAGAGTGTCACCATTGTTGAAAAAACATGCGAGGAAATAAATGGAAATATTAATGTGATTTAGTATGTACTTCAACGCTTAGATAGACTGGTAGTTACATGGAAATGGAAACCTATCAGTAAGTAACTTAACACTAGTCACAATTCTCTTGTGTTAATTATTCGTGGTATCTCCACTAGTGTGTACTCGTCTAGTGTGAGCTTGCAAGGTCAAGATCTGCTCTTAATTCTGGTCCTTTCGTGAACATTATTAGTCTATGCAGTGGGACTTTGTCACATTTGTTTTTCTTATCATTTATTTATATATAAAGTTGTATATTTAAATTGGTTTCGATAACTTCTGCATTTAGTCCATTTCACTTGATTATAGACGTTGTGTTCAGAAGTCCTTCGTGGGTGAATTGTCCTTTTCGGTCATGCCCTGTGTTCATCCTGCATTTCTAGCTCCAGTATGTTGCACCTCTTCTCTGTTCCTTAATGCTCGTTCACTAGTTGAACTGTCCATCTTGTATCTCACGCACTGCAGTGGATCTTTGTACATCACTTTTCATGTCTGTGTGCCTTATTCTTCATCCTCAGTGGTTGTATCGCTGGCAGTTCCGTCTCATCTTTCTGGTCATAGTTCATATCCCTTATCTCAGGAATCAAGCCTTGTTGCATATGTGTGGATATTCTTTTTTATATCTGGTCGTATAGGTAGGGGTTCCAGTGCTGGGGGACTAGCATACACATTGGATAAAGGGTTTTCACACAGGAATATAGGAAGATTATTGAAAAGGATATTGTCAACTTCCTGAAGATGAATCAAGACATTTTTGGCAGTATGGTTAGCAGTCTTGGTAATCTGCTGGTTTTAAGAGTTTGAATCTTGCTTCTGGAGACAGCTCGATATTCGGAAATCGTAATCCGAAGTCTGTAATTTCCCAATTAGATAATAATGGGAAAGAATTAAACCGTTCTGACTACCCAAAAAACCTCACTTCCAAACTACAATTTGTTGATACCTAATTCATATAAATAAACTAGTCACGAAACTATTGCTCAGTTGATTACTTACCCTTGCTGATGACTGCTGGTGCGTATATGGAAGATTGGGAGAGGACGGGAGGAGGCCTAGAGGTGGTATTGCTTGGAAGGGGGGTCCCCTCTATGTATAACATCAGGCATGTCGAGGATATTTTCTGGTGGCACATTGGCGCATTTTGCCTGCATACACTAGGGACTTTGTTGTCTTACGAAGAAATCTGTCTAAGAGACACTTGTTGTTTGCCTACATTTAACACTTGTCTGTAAGTAATAGACAATCACATTGTCATTAAAAGGTCAATGCAATCGGCTTGTCACGCTTTACTATGGCGAGTTTTTTTCAACAAAACTTTTAGTTTTCCCATACTTCCTGTCACTTTCTTATTCATAGAAGGGGACATCCTCTATTCAAGCTATTTTTCTTAGGTTGTCTTACAACATGACTTTCTTGGATCCCATGGAAGTATATTGAAAACAACAATTTTATGCTCAAACATGGGGCAGAAAAGCTGGCAAAAAACTGTTAATCCTTGTGAAGAATTCAAGCGGGTAGTCACTGGGCGCTGAGGACACTGGTAAACTGAGGCTGTGATCGCCGTGCAGCCATCGAAGCTAGTTGGCCCACTAGTCGTGTATCACACACCCTGCGTGTTCCGAGGCAACCCCAGCCTTCCGCGGCAATTTCCAGCAATCCGCCGTGTTCTGAAAACTCGATACGGGGATCACTCTTTCCGATCGGTACCGACGGTATACGACTGCCTCATTTTTTGCCGATGTGTGCCTCTGTGAAATCTTCGAGTCTATGCGGCATCCTAAGTCTTTCTCTTTTTCAAGAAACTTTGGATAGAGTTGTATTACTGTCAATCCGCGCATGAATACTATCAGTTCAATTTAGCCCATCATTCAGTGAGGAGCATTTGTCAGTCAAACATGGAGTACAAATGGGCTACTTCCGTCATGATTAGATCATTATTACTCGGTACAGACAGGTATTAGGACACATTTTTGGTAGCATCTTTCCTATAAGCATTATATTATTGAATTAATTAGTGATGAAAGGGTGAGATCCATGATTCTAGACAGAATCTTCTTAATTTTCCGTGCACTTTTCTTACCTTAAGAGGGAGTTTAATAATGAAGCTCCAAAGTTAATTTTTTACAATTTATTTGGCTGGAGACGCTAAAGAGAGTGTTCGTAAATCGTAAAATTATCAACGGCAGAGATGTGGATGATTACAAAGTTTCTTGCTGCCATTGATTTGTGACCCGAGGATGAAGTGAAGGGGAGAGGGAAGTGAAAGTGAAGGACCTCCTTACGGCCCTGTAGGTCTTTTCAATCTCCTGGTTTGTATGATGGCTGGGAGAAGTATGTTGAGAGTGTCCGTTCGCTCATACTGGTGACTGTATACAGTATTTATCGACCTCAATATAAGGGCTCTGTGGAGCTATTTATTGAGGTGCTGCCCAGAAAGTGTGTTTTCATTAACGCCCAGGCTCAGATATGTCGTAATATTTTGAAATAAAAGCTGTTGCAGATAAATGGGAAGCCACCTTGTAGAATTTAAACAGCTCAGATATTATTTAATGGGAACAGAAACTAGTTCTTTTCGTACAAAATAATGTACATATCATTTCTCTCCAGATTGCACTGTATAAGATGTTCTGGCTACAAACAGCCAGTGGAGTAAATAAAAATATTATACTTCATTAAATTTCTATTAGGTTAAGGCCGAAATTTTTTGCATGGTTTTCCCATTTGAGTCATTTTGGCAAACTTGTGTGGTAACATACATAATGGAAATAAATACTGATTATAACGTTTAAATCATACCTAACTTAATTTTCAATTTCTTTTCCAGAATGATTCATTTTATGATGAAAAGGAATAGAAATCCAAACCCAGATAGTGATTCATGATGATTATATTTGGATGCAGACTGCAAAAAGTTGTGTGTTACGGAATGTTGTGACGTTAAGAGGTCAAGGTGGATCACAGTTGGCACTGTGGATTCTAGTGTATTATCAAATGAAGCAAATCTTGTATAAAAAAAACAAAGATTTTAATGTGATGAAAAAATCCAAGGACATTTTAGAAAAGCGAGTAAATCCAGTCCAAAAACAAAATACTGTAGGTGATGCTAGTGGTTTTGTAATGAGGTGAAAATATAGTGATAATACAACAATAATAGTGTGAGAATCCAAGATAATGTCAATTTAGTTAAGAAGCAGGAAGTAAGTGAGGCGATGAAGATGACTCATGATATGGAGAAGAAGAATGACAAACTGAGTACCGTAGTGAGATGTTCAAACAAGCAACGGAGAATTTTTACAAGAATCAAAGTACAGTGTCCTATTTAAGAAAAATATATATGGTGAAGGTAGGTATGTAATATTTAATTACTTATTATTATTATTATTATTTTATATTATTAGTTATTATTATATATTATGTACAGAGCCTAATACCATTATTTGTTGCAAGTTTCTTTTTGTTACAATCCTATGCACTTTTAAAGGATTTCTAATCTGACGAAATTTACATTTTTTATTCTGTGTACCAACCACTTGCGCTTGAGTAGCGTCACCAGTTTCTAGACTATCATCAGAGTGAAAAAAATCTCAGGCAGCCCTTCAGTGCCATGTAAACCCATAAAATCCAAGAAGCTTTTGCTTATACAGATTTTCAGCAAAGTGCATATTGAATGATGAAGACCTTCTGCTAAAAAATACCTTATAACCTTGTTTGATAGTCAGAGTTAAAGGGCTTATATTTTTTTGATCTGTTTTCACTTGTTTTCAGGCATATTGCATTGTCTTAAACTGTAGGTGACTGGGTAGAAACACAGAAAGTTCATTATTGGTAATAAAGGGTGTCCAGAGTTTTGGTATCTAAGTCTGCCATTTCTGGTCTCTGAACAACCATACAATTGAAAATGCCACCAGATGCATGCCATGCACACACCATGCTACCTTTGCATTTAATATCAGATCTTATGATGGTGGTTTCTCAGAAATTATTACTAAACATATGGTGGCCTGTCTGTGTCTAGTCTCTGGACATGGAAGGAGTGTAGGACGAAAATATTCAATATTATTAAAATAAAGAGGTACTGAACACAATGCTGGTCCATGTTTCATACTATAAAATCTGATGTTCAAACGTTGGCGGAGAAAAGAGACCACCGAACTTCAATGGGGAACGCTGGCACCTATTGTCAACAATACTCCGGATGGTAGTCTCTGAACATGCCACTGTGCCCAACATTAGCTATGTATATTACAACTGATAACAAAAATCTAAATTTTGGGACGTCTTAAAGTTCGTAAATCTATATTCGTCTAGAATGCAGCAAAAGAGAGATTGAGACAGACTGGTTCTAAATCTGCATATGGAAGTAACGTCATGAGGACTTGGTGGATGCTGGATGCGCAAAATAACCTGTGAAAAGATAAGGGCAGTAAGCAGGCTAAAAGACAATCCTAATAGAACATCATGGGCCCAAGACTGTTCAACACTCTTCCTCTAAACAAAAGGGACATAACTAGCAAACCACTCACAGTGGAACTTGATGAACATGTTAAGGTGCCTGATCATCGATGGTGTGTTGGTATATCTCTGAATGTGAGCAGCTGCTCTAATATGTCTGTTGGTTGGACCCATTGACGAGTCAAGACTGGCTCTAGAGTCATTGATCCCCAGAACCAACGCGAGGTAAACACATGACGATGGATGCGGTATATATGGCTATATTGTGAGGTCTCACCATCTGGAAGACGTGAATGCTCAATGAATTTTCATTGATTCATTTTTAATTGTATGTTGGCATGCCGTGTCATTTATAATACACTTACCCTTTTGATTGTTACTTGTGTCAAATACAGTATTCGCTTTCCAACGTGTTTTTTAATCTATATTTGATGATTGGCCATGGCCACACAATATGTTGAAGAAGGTAGCAACATATAAAGCATAGACTGCTGCAGATGAAGTAATTTTCACGGGGTCCAAAGTTCTGATAATGTACTGAACAAGAGCAGATTGGTTTTCTTTATGCGGAGAGCAGTCATCAAAGAGAGGGGATGGGGTTAAACAGCCAGTTGGCTGTTAAATTTGCTCTAAGCTCTGCTCCATTCCTGTCAGCAGAATGATTAGTTTCATGGAAACTGGTATCTATTCCGGGCAATTGGTGGAATAATTGATTTGGCTTAATTATAAGAGCATTGTCTTAATATTTAAATAAAAAAAATAAACAAAAGTTGAGATGACTAAATAAATACTCTGATATTCCTCATTGATATTCCCAATTGACCGGCTCATCGTGTGTACATCATTATTAGCCACATCACCTACTCGTAAAAAACTTTAGAGCACAATATGTGCTATTCAACATAGCAGTATCGTCCCCATTAAGGGTTCCAAGCATGAATTATTTCAGTGGTGCAGGCATTGAGCCCCCATTTGGAAGGGTGATGGTGTAATCTCCTACCATTGAGTCGACTCTAATTGTATGATAAAGTGGGTAAACCGGTGTATTTTTTTGCCAGTTCAGATTTTGATACAATTATTTGTCATATGTCCTCAGTGTGAAGTAGCCTTCGTGGTTGGGAGAGGTACAGCCTTTAACATTATTGGGAAGATCATTTCACATTCGACGTCCCTTGATTTGTAAGGCATTTCTAGTTTGACTAAGTCGTACTCTGGAATATCAAATAGGTATTTGTTTCTGGGTGGTGGTGCTCATGGGATCTGTTACAACTTTCTAGGAAGCTTTTAAGGTCAGGATTGACATTACAGTTCAGCGTTTTATATATATAAAATACACATGAGAGGATGTGCAGGGACTTAATATCTAACATATTCAGAGATTTGAGTAAGGGTACCGAGTGATGTCTGGGGCCAGCGTTAGATATTGTCCTAATAGTAGCTTTGTGTTGAGTAATTAGAGGACGTAAATGATTTTGGGTAGTAGAACCAAAGCACAAATACCATAGTTGAGATAAGAATAGATGAGAGAGTAATAGAGTGTCACCAGGGCAGGGCGAGGTACATAATATCTGATCTTAGAAAGAATGCCAACAGTTTTTGAAACCTTTTAAGATATATTTAGAATGTGTCCCTGGAAATTCAGCTTGCGGTCAATGAGAACGCCAAGGAATTTGCCATCTACTTTGTTACAAATTTGGGTATTGTTAATCCTGAGTTATATTTGATTTGACGATTTATTGCCAAACAAAATATAGAAAGTTTTGTCAATATTGATGGTGAGTTTGTTGGCAGTTAGCCAAAGATGGACTTTATTTAGCTCAGTATTCACTGTGACATTTAGAGCAAGGGGGTCAGGACTGGAGTAAATGAAGGTTGTGTCGTCAGCAAATAGAATTGGTTTGAGGTGTTGAGAGGCATTTAGAAGGTCATTAATGTAGATGAGAAAGAGGAGAGGGCCAAGTATGCTGCCCTGAGGAACACCAATGTTGATGTTAACACTAAGCTTGTTAATGATAAAAATGATGTTTCGGTCTGCCCAAATGTAAACTGTGTCAACAAAATTATTCGCACACCCTCCGTCACTATGTGATGGAGTGCGAAAAGATACGTGAATTCAGAGACAATTCTATAACCAATGTTCCAGCGATGTGTAAATATTTCATTCAAAATGATCTGCTACCAGAAATTTTAGCCAAATATCCCCAGTTTGCTAACTGTAGGTAGTAACTAAGTGATTGTAACCTATCCACCGCTGCCCACTGGATGGGGGGCGGTGTGCAGGACAAACATATAAATTGTGACACTAGCTCTCCACATATATGTCAGTTGCTTAATTTAGAACCTGTATTTGAGGTCGATCTCGAACCCATTGTTGATGTGACGACTTATATTGGATTTTGTAACTAGCTCATCAAGATTGTAACTTGCTTAGCTAAATGAATTGTGGGGTTAAGTCCCTGAGCCCATTATGTGCCTCTGTAACCCTTTCCACTACCGCCCACGGGATGGGTATGGGGTGCATAATAAATGATCTAAACTAAACTCGGTCTGCCCGAAACGCTATGGTGTTAATGAATTTGCAAGAATGTAAAAATAATAATCATATGTAATCTCATAAATCAATTTATCTTCTTGTGAATAAAAATTATCATTATTATAAAACTAACTTAAAAGTATTTAGGTTCTTAATCGCTAAAGCCTCGGCTCTGTTAGAATATTGTTTTATTTCTTTTGTGGAAGTATATTTGCAAATACAACGATAAATGCAATTTATGTGTATTCATGATCAAATAAGTAGTTCAATTTAAGTGGTCATTTTTGCCAATATAGGAGTGTTTATGAGAGATGTGGACAAGTTAGCGAGTCAGGTGTTGGACGACAACAACAACACGAGACACGTGTGTGTGGCGCTGCGCCTCTACCCTCCTGCACCTTTACCCTCCTGCACCTTTACCCTCCTGCACCTTCATGCCACACACGCCCTCAGAGAAGCCACTGTGCGCCCATTGTCCATTATCTTGTGACTCTGGTATGCGTAGTTTTCATCTCGTGAATCTGTTACCATCGCGAACAGTTAGTTTTAGTTCATTTATTATGCACCCCATACCCATCTTGTGGGCGGTAGTGGAAAGGGTTACAGAGGCACATAATGGGCTCAGGGACTGAACCCCACAATTCATTTAGCTAAGCAAGTTACAATCTTGATGAACAGTAGTGTGGTTTCAATAGTGCGTGTTAGCGGGCTTTACAAATGTAAAACTCTTTGCAAGAATGTAAAGCTTAATCTCAACCTTGTATCTAATTCAATAATAATAAGTAAAACTAGGTGTCACAAAGTTAGGGAGTCGTCAGCGGTTCTGAGCAGCGTTGGAGACCGGGCCAAATCTGAGAAAGGGCTGCGGTCACGGGATTAACTCGAAAATCATGGAAATGATGAACTCTGCATAAGCTGTCACATCCTCGCTTCGCCTGACGGATGACGGTCTAATTGTGGTTAAAAAAAAAACTGGCCACAGTGATGCTCTTCTTTTCATTGATACTATTTAAAAACTAATTATCATAATAAATTTTTGTGTCATATTGTGTGCCAGAGGTGTGTGACGTGGCTATGCCATTATTTGCCAACTTGTGGGATCAAGAGGAGTAATTTTGGGATATTCTTAAACATAAAAAAGTTTTGACAAGGCTCTTTCTAATGGTTAAAATCGTACATATCAGTAGGTTATGTTAGGCTAAGGTTGGACATAACCTAAATTGGCATTAGCTTATGTCACAATTGACTTGATGAAGGTCCAGGACAGACTGAAATGTTGTCATCTCTTTGTCTTGTGGTGTGTGGTTTGGTCATCATGTTAGGCTAAGATGGCTTGGGTAAGGTAATGTAGATTTTACATTTATTTGCAAACCATTTACTCAAGGACCATTATTTTTCTAGTGGCCTTGACAAAGACAGCAAGCTGTCAAAGGTTTCCCATTTGTCCTGATGATTTCTTAAAGCTGAATTTTAAAATTCGGCAGTGTTCTGGCATTTACAGCTTCGGCGAGTAGGCGGTTCCATGGGTTTATAAGAACGTAAGAATGAAGATAACTGCAGAAGGCCTCTTGGCCCATACAAGGCAACTCCTATTTATTTTCACTCAATCTCATTCATTTATATATATGTCTAACCTACACTTGAATCAATCAAGGGATCCTACTTCTATTATGTTACGCAGTAATTGGTTCCACAAATCAACAACTCTGTTACCGACCAGTATTTACCCAGGTCTTTCCTAAATCTAAACTTATCCAATTTATACCTTTTTACAGGATTAACTTTGTCATCCTATGCTGGATGCGTTCTAGTGAATTTATATCCATTCACTAGAATGGATGTATGGCGACCAAAACTGAACTTCATAATCTAAATAGGGTTTAACAAGAGCAAGATATAGCTGAAGAATGACATCAGGTGTTTTATTACTAACGCTTCGAGAAATAAATCCCAATGTCCCTTGGATTTATTAGTAACCGCTTAATTTCCTGGTACCTATTTCCGATAGATGAACAGAGGCATCAGGTGAAAGTAAATGTGTCCAACGAATTCTGTCCAGCCTGGGATTGAATCCAGGATCCTTGATTGTGAGTTGAGGATGTAGACCACTGTACTGCAGGGCCCCTATGCTATATGGCTGGCTTATTTAAATGCTCTGTACTGCACTGAACAATTCCTAATTTCTTTGTGCTTCATTTTTATTACAGATAAATAAGGTAGATTGCTAAAATGGGTGAAGAGGCTGATTTTGATAAAAAGAAAGGTCATGCTCACCGCCACTCGGGACGTAAAGCCGAGAAAAAGTCTGCCAAGGATAAACATGTCCAGGAATTAACAGCTCAGCAGCGTAATCCTAAGGCCTTTGCATTTCACTCCGCAGTTAAAGCTCAAAGGAAGTTTGCAAGGTAAGTGTGGTGTATATGTGTAACATATTGAAACTATAAAGTACACTGCTATATATATATGTTAACTGTGTCTTGGGTGGGGTTGAAAACTATCACAATCTCATATGACAGTTATAAATGACCACATAAAATCATTATATGAAATACTGTAAATAGTTAGGTATTTTTGTAACTTGACATATGCCCATGACACCGAGCTCTGCAGTGGCCCCAAGTCAGTTGACTTGTTTTTCTTTGAGTCTGTCTATATACCGGGTGTACCTTAACTATATCCTTAAAGTGTCCTTAACCCTTACACTGCTCAGGGGTCCTGGGCACATTTACACCCCTGTGCGCAAGAAAAAAAAAATTCCCCAAAATTTTTTCGTCTTCTAAACATGTTAATTTGAGTCCCCTGAGCACGGGAAAAATAATAAAAAAATTCTATTATGCATACCAATGACACAATTGAGCCGAGAAGTTGGCCGATGACGTCACAGAACGTGAGCACTCGAGGCTGCTGCGTCAGCCAGCTGTCACTCACGGCCGCTCTCGCGGCCCAAGTTGCCGCGAATTTATTTTCGCGGAATTATTTACAGTATTTTTGGGTCATTTTACTCAATTTTTTTTCGCTAGTATTGTTCCAATTATTAGCAATAGATGTTGTATTATAATAAAAATGGTCTAAACTCAATAGGCGCTCACATATTAGTGTCACAAGTATGCCCACCAAAATGGTATAATTTACAGGAAATATTCAATGTATTTGGGTTTTTTTCAAAATAAACACAAAAAATAACTTGATATGTACATTTATTTACCAAAGAATTACACATTTAGTACTCCTGGAGACTGTGATACTGTGCGAAACAGTCGATATGGCACAGAGGGACGGCACACGCTTCGCACCATGTCAACACCAATTTACGTTTCTGTGGCCTCAATTTGGTACTGGAACACACAACACACCGACGCTGGCCTGCTGCACGAGCTCCAGTTGGTGGTAATTTCTTGATTTGGTGCATCAGAAAGGCCTCCCTGTAAGCGAGCCTGGGTGCAGGAGCATGGTTCAATATTGGGTCTCGAATGGGTCTTTGTATGCCAGGTGTGTCCTTGCCAAATTTACCTAGCAACTGTTTCACAACTTGAAAACTAAACGAACGGAAATATGGTTTTCTACCTGTCTTTACAAGAAACATGTTGTAACTGTTCAGCATTGTTACGTCAATTAGGTGGAAAATCATTTTCTTCGTCCACTTCACAGTCTTCCGTACACACTCTACAGCACCCACCATCATGTCACATTTATCAACTAAACGCATGTTGATGTTGTAGTCCATCACACAATCTGGCTTATATATTATTTGCTTTGTTGTTCTGTCCACCATTGTACCAGGGTGAATGGTGGTCAACATGTTCACTTCACGTCTGTCTTTCCACCGCACTGAAAGCATTGCACCACTTTTTCTTACCTCGCAATCACCTACTTGCATAGCAGTGTCAAACACAGGCATTTCCTTTCGTTTTGGCTTTACTGTTCCACACACTCCAGTCTTATTATCAAGCAAGAATTTCGTTAGCAAGGGACTGGTATAATAGTTATCTGTGTACAATATGTGGCCCTTGTTCAGATATGGTGCAAGCAGTGACTTCACCACACTACCTGAGAAGCCATGTTCGTCATTAGCAGGAATATCTACATTTGTGGCTGAATAAAGTATCATGTGTAACACCATTCCTGATTCACAGTCACAGAGCACAAAGAATTTCAGTCCAAATCGGTGACGTTTTGAGGGAATATACTGCTTGAAGGCAGCACGTCCTTTGAAAAGCACAAGGGATTCATCAATAACCAGCTTCTGAGCTGGTACGTAGTAATCTCGGAACTTTCCAATCAGGTCATTTAGCACGTGCCTCACCCTCCAAAGCCTATCATCCTGTGTCTCGTCTGCATTATTTGCAAAATGAATGCACCGTAGGATCAACAGAAATCTGTCTCGGGACATATATTTCCCGAACAATGGTGTTGGAACAGCGTTGTCTTTGCTCCAATAATCTGAAATTACGTGTTTCACACAATGTTTCATCAACATGCAAATTGCGAAAAACACATACATTTCACCAACAGTTGTCTCTTTCCAACGCTGTAGTCGTGAAAATTCTGTAACTTCCTCAATTTCAATGAGATCGGCCGCAAGTCTGTTCGTTTCATGAACAATGTGTTCCATGAGCGGCTCATCGAAATATGCAATAAAAGTCACTTTCACACATTTCGTCACCAGTATCAGGGAAAAGATCTGTAATTCCCACATCTCTGTTGTCAAAGTCGGGAATTTGTGGTACAAAATCTTCCCCATCACTCCACACACACAAATCTGCTGCCTTCCGAGAGCCATTAGCTGCACAACGGCGAGGAATCCGGGGACCAGGAGCTGAAGCAGGCATTGTAACAGTAGGGGCAGGAACGGTAGATGAGGTAAAAGATCTGGAACATGAGGGAATTTGTTCCTCATTGTCGCCATATTGTCCCATGCGGCGGCGCTTGGCTGGGCGGGTAGCTGATGCGGCGAAACTTGTACTGGCACTAACAGCCGGGGTAAAACTATTCTCAGATTCTTCATCACTAAAACCTGAGAAAGATTCACTTGTTTCTGAATCGTTGATCATATCATAAACGTGTAGTGGTATAGATGAACGACGTGCTTGGGCGCGAGGTGGTGTTGAGTGGTGTTGAGTAGTATCCTCGTGAGGCATCCTCACCCTCGTGGCACCCACATGTTCACCCTCACTATCCGTTGTTTCGATTTCTTCTGGCTGGGTATAATCTTCATCTATATCAGAGTCGTCAATATCAGACTCGTCAACGTCCTTGAACAATTCATCTGCAATTTCGTCTTCGGTCAAAGACTGTGCGGCGTGGTGCGCTAAGCGAGGTCGCACGCTGGGTCGTGATGCGCTCGCCATGGTGTCTGGCCACTAACTAAGGCCTGTGAAACAAAGGAGGCCTGCTCTAGATTTTTTTTCAAAATGGCGTCTCTGTTTACAATAGTCCGTGGCTATGGGATGGGTGACCCCTTTACACCGCGGGACGTTTGAATCGTGCCTGGCATCCTTTGGCGTATATATACGCCATGCGCACGGTCAGACATGTTACTCATGGCGTATATATACGCCATGCGCAGTTTAAGGGTTAAGTGTTTATATCCTTATAATTAATGATATAAAGTGTTCTTATATATTTAGCTATATCCTGAGTATCTGCTTCAGCTTTGTTTCAAGATTCTCTTCCCTGACATTGATTATCATGGACTAATGGCCTTTAGTTATCTTCAGTACAGTTGTCTGGCTTACCCTTCATTGTCGTCTGGGCCCTTTTGGGCCAGGCAGCACCTTTGGAAATTTGTCTTGGGCCTGGGCCTTAGTGCTGGTCTCTTTTTACACAAACATTGAGGCTGTGTAATTCATTCACCATTGTGGCATTGCATGATGCTTGAGGATGTAAAAATGATTTTTTGTTTTGTTTTGTTCAGTTTGAGGCTATCCTTGCACAATACTATCGGTGCTTCTTGCAATTAGGCTGCTGCTTTGGGCTTTGCCCTTCAGTTGGGCTAGTCTAACTTTCTATGGTGTCTCCAACTGGTGTTCAGTCTGAGTTTGCTGCACTGTATGCAGTTTTTCTGTAGTGCAGTTCTTAGTATTTCAACCCTGATGGCCACCCATATTGTATCCAGCATGGTTCTTCTTGAGAGCAGGGGGGTTTGAATTTGTGAATGGTATCGGAGCTTGGCTGTGCTCTGCTAGGCTGCTTCTTATTTGGCTTTTCATGATGCAGCTGCATGGTTAAAATCTTGTGCATACAGAATAGGTTCCTGTTGTTTTCACTCTTTGTGGTGGAGTGTCAGCCATGCCACCACTTTTGAATGTGGAAATAATACATGTGAGAGCCTTCATAATCTGTAAAAATGCAGCTCACTTCTGTTTCAGTTGCTGGTGCTGGTTTGCTTATTACATAAACCTATATTCATTACACTCTTTTCTCATGAAGCATTGTATTATAAGGTATGCCATCCTTGCCACACCTTTCTTGATTTTATTCATGCAGCCAGACTGCATCTAGTTCATCCTTCAAGGTACTACTTGTCAGTTGTAGGTGTGTTTTAGACGAATGAAGCAAATTAGAAAAATGACGTGCAAATTTGTTCAAAGGCTTGCCATACACCAACATACTAAAAAGCAGGATTAGTATCTTAATTTATGCATTTACTAAGAGGTATAAGAAATTTATATTTGAGAACACATTCGATTCATATTGCAGGTCCCAAGATATTAAATCCAAGAAGCATCACATCCCTTTCATTGACCGTACACCATTAGAGCCACCACCTGTAATTGTAGCCGTTGTGGGCGGACCTAAAGTTGGAAAATCAACCCTCTTGCGATGCTTGATAAGAAATTATACAAATCAGAGGTTCTCAGAGATTATTGGACCTGTCACCATCGTTGCAGGTAATGTATATTTGGAATCTAATATTGTAGTTAATAAATTAAGGCAAGGGTATAGGTTGAGGGAAAGTATGTTGGGGACTTACTCAATATTAACAGATATGAAACAAAAATAACCATATGAATGTATCAGAAGTTCCCCCCCCCCTTAGTGTAAGTATTTAGGGATGGAAAATAATTTTAAGTATGCAGATAATTTAATGTACTGAGGAAAGTGTACCACAGGAGCTGATTGACTGTCACTGTACTGTATTTATATAATAGCGATTATTTTGAATGAGTATTAACCCTTCAACAGCGTACTACATACATACATACTGTATATGATTTGACAAAATAATTTATATAAAGTTTTTAAAACTTGCACAAACACTTTCCATTTTTTTGGCATAATAAACTAGGCAAATGCTCCAACTTTGTATAAATGTTCACAACATGGCTTGAAAAACAAGAGAATCAAAATTAATTTTAAAATTTAATATTGAAAAATTCAGATTTTCAATTCAGAATAAAAAATATGAACTGTCACCAATTGTTCATTTAATGTTGTTATTCTTTCAGAATAACATATGATCTTCATTTTCATCAAATTAGAATACTGTATCAGTTTTCAGTATAGTTTACTTTAAAAAAATCTTTAATAAGGCATTTGAAATATGCAGCAAATTTAGATCCATTTTTTTTTAACTCCAAATGTATAAAGTTTATGAAAAATTCATTCTGAAGAGATTGTAGAACAGACAGCTGAGCACATAATATGTCAAAATAGTGAGAATCGGTTAAAAAAAACCCTCAAAGTTGAAACTCTAATTTTAGAGATAATTGAAGTTGAAGTTATCAACAATGAATAAAAAGTTTTAATTCGTTAATTTAATTGTATATTTTAATGAACAGTGTTTGGCATTTGTACTTAAATATATGAAAGTTGTAGGTCAATATGTGTTGAAACGAAGTCAAGAAAAAATAACCCCCAAAACACAAAATACTGTATAGGGATAATTATAAAAATTATAATGATTTAGGGGATATATATTTAGGGTATACTTTATATAAGTGAAAAGCCCTAATATGGTCTCTAATCATCCAAACAACCTAAAGAGAAAAAGGAAATAGAGTTTGATATCAAAGAAAAAATCAGCCCCCCCCCAAAATTAAAAGTCCAATGTTTTGCGAGTTGTGACTGATTTATTTGTTGACCAATGTCATTCTATCTTCATATAGTTAGGGGAAATATATGCATTCTCCAGGATGTAAAGGTTACAACAAAGGAGAAAAAACTAAAATCTTAAAAAAATAATTTCCCCTAAAAAAATATTTTTGAAACATTGATGAAAGTAACATATATTAACATTGTACAATGTATTTATATGATATGTAACAAAATAGAGCATAAAAACATAGTTACTCATTATTATTTGTGTATTACATCATAATATATATATATATATATATATATATATATATATATATATATATATATATATATATAATAGACATAATAATATGTAGATTATTATGTATTACTCAGCATTGATATAAATGCACCAACTGCATATCCACTTTGTGGACACTTCTTACTATATTCTTCTTCTTTGAGCATCAGACAGGTGCTTCCATCTCTTTATTACTGCATTATCCTTCAGTTCCAGTTATTAGGAGCTGTTCTCCTTATCAACAAAACATTCTTATTTTTTTTTAAATTCGTCTAAAATCAATTTCTGAAAATATTTTGATGAAAGTTTCATGACACTGAAGCCAATAAGTTTGAGATTTGTTTAACATTTTTAAGTTATTTATACATAATTCAAATATTTTTCACTACCTACCCCCCCAATATGCTCCGTAATATGCGCGGTCTAAGGGTTAAGACTCTAGGGTGGAATATTGTTGCACTAACAGCCCCATGCAATGTTAGAGAAATTGCTAACTTGTAGAACATGCAAATACCTTTTTCTGCCCTAGTCCATTCAATAAAACATCTAAATTGTTGGGACCACTTAAATTTTTAAATCTGCATTCTTTAGAGCACAGGGAGGAGAGATACACAATTATTTACACTTGGAAAATATTAGAGGATTGGTTCCAAATCTGCACATGGAAATAACTACATGAGACCAAGAGGCATGGCACAAAGTGCAAAATTGCCCTGTTGAAAAACTGACTTTTTCAACATTCCTTCAAAACATAATTGGTAGACGAGATAAAGCACCTAAATTATTGGGATCGTCTCAAAGCTCTCCAAATGTACTCTCTAGAAAGGAGACGAGAGAGATACCAAATAATATACACATGGAAAATACTGGAGGGCCAGGTCCCAAATCTGCACAGTAAAATAACAACGTACTGGAGTGAACGATATGGAAGAAAATGCAAGATTGATCCAGTGAAGGGCAGAGGTGCCATAGGCACAATCAGAGAGCACTGTATAAACATCAGAGGTCCGCGGTTGTTCAACATCCTCCCAGCGGCTATAAGAAATATTGCCGGAACAACCGTGGACATCTTCAAGAGAAAACTGGACTGTTTTCTAAGAGAAGTTCCGGACCAGCCGGGCTGTGGTGGGTATGTGGGCCTGCGGGCTACTCCAAGCAACAGCCTGGTGGACCAAGCTCTCACAAGTCGAGCCTGGCCTCGGGCCGGGCTTGGGGAGTAGAAGAACTCCCAGAACCCCATCAACCAGGTATCAACCAGGTATCATAACTGGCCAACCTCTCATGGTGTCTGAAAGAGAACTTGATAAAACACCTCCAGTGGATGCCTGATCAACTAGACTGTAATTCATATGTCAGGATGCATGCAGCTATGTCTAACAGCCTAGTTGACCAGCTAGACCACCAGTCATGAGGCCTGGTCAGTGGTCAGAGACCAGGCCATGGGGTCATTGATCCTTGAAACCAACACATGGTAAACACAAGGTAAACTGCTCAAGTTGCAGCTGGCCATCACCAGGTGGCAGCACCACAGGAAGCTACCAACTCTTCTTGTCAACGTATGCTCCTAAAAGGGAGTTTGCTGTTGATATTGGGCAGTAACTTGGTAATGATTCTTTTTAAAGTAATTTTAAGTGTTTTATTCCTGAAAGTTTGCAGTAATTTTGTTTCAAGATTTCAGTACTGTGTTTGTTCAATATAGTTTCCTTCTGCATTATGTTTATTGTAAATGACTAAGTTTAAAGGATGCTGACAGAGTGAGGGAGGAGGGACCCAGGAAGGTCAGATGGCTAGAAGGAGAAGATAAAGAATTTATTTGTGTTTTTTATGAATATAACATTTCATCATCATAATTGCACTGCATTAATATGTGTACTGTCATAGGAAACGGTGGGAATACCTTACTTGATTGACTTAAAGGGTGTAGAGTTGTAAAAGCAACTGACATCCAAAAAGAAAATGAGGTTCAAGCAGACACAATTTGATGGTGGCAATCTGAAGGGTATTTTTGTTGTGGCTACTTTTTCCTGGTGAATTATTGGTGTATGGCTTTGAAGATATTTTCTAATATACAGTACAGTACATACATAAATTTTATTTTCAGGGAAAAAGAGAAGATTAACTTTCATAGAAGTGAACAATGATATCAACTGTATGATTGACATTGCAAAGGTTGCTGATATTGTCCTAATGCTCATCGATGCAACATTTGGAATCGAGATGGAAGTCTTTGAATTTCTGGAGATTTGTCGAGCTCATGGTACGCCTCGCATTATGGGGGTGAGTGAAATGTTTGAAGTTGCTTAGTCATTGAGTGTAGCCTCACTATAATAATGATCCCATACTTGTAAAAATGTGCTTATTGTTTAATTAATAAAAAATTTTCATTGTCATCTTTTCTTTGTGGTGTATCGTTTCTGGGAAGGACCTCTTGGTAGCTCTCCAAGCTTGGCTCTGGTACCATCGAGCCTTAGCCCAACACGTAGTGGATATGTGGGCCTGCGGGTTGTTCCAAGCAACAACCTGTTGGGCCAAGTTCCACAAGTCGAGCCTGGCCTCAGGCCGGGCTCGGGGTGTAGAAGAACTCCCGAAACCCTCTCCAGGTATGCTCCAGGTAACACACCAGGCCTTTTGAGACCTATGCATCACCTACCTGGAGACAGGGCCAGAATTTGGCTCTCACTATGAGGCAAGGGGAGCAGGTATTCAGAGATCAACCACAACACTGGGAAACCCCCACCAGAAAGCATAAGTGCAACTGCTTGAATGAAATTAAGTAGCACTAGGGAAAACAGGGCAACTGATCATTGACAAGGATAAAACGACCCTATCTGTGATTGTACCTGTCTACCATTAAATGGCAGCTCAGATCACCCGAGTCTCAGCCAGTCTGCCCTTTCATTCTTGTAGCTCATTCAATACCTGATGTCTGCTGGACCCATTATTGGCATCCCACTTTTACCTAAGTGTTGCTGGCAATCTATGGAATTATGGCTCTACAGTGGGCTATTGCTTTGATTTCTTTGTTTATGCTTCACAATTGTTTATGCCACCCACAGTGCGAGTTCTCTAGCTTTCAATTTCACTCTATCCATAGCTAGGGTTCCTTTAATTGGATCATTTTATGTTTTCCTGTATGCCCATCAGAGATACCTGCTCTGAATGGTTGCAGACTTTCAATGAGCTGACTCCTCTTGGGGCCCCTAGCTTTTATACAGTTCATGAGTTTGGTTCTTCCCTACAGGGCCTGTTGATGGGGAGGAAACAGTCTAATTAACCTTATGGAAAACAAAAGCACAGTTTCTGTGGGTGTTGGGGGGGGGGGGGCTTGGGAAGTGCATGTGAATTTTGGAGCCTTGACTGCATACACACACCTCACTGAGTGTTTTAGTTCGGGGTTTGTTGTTTTACTTTCCTAAGATGCTCTCCCTTTTTCTAGTATGCCTGCTTGTCTGTGAAGGTTTGGGTGGCTTTATGATATAAGCTTTTGGAGCCATCTACAGCTAGTGATGAAAAAGCTGATCACCCAGGCTGTGATATGTGGGCCTTTGGGCTATGAAAGACCTCACAGACCAGGCAATCACTTAGGTTGGCCATAGACCAAGTAGTACAAGTAAAATAACTCAAAATAGTCAACAAAAAATCAAAAGGTAAACAGGTACTCTCCCTGATATATTCCCATGTCTTTTAGGATGGGCCTAGGATTTTGGCTTCCCATGGTTTCAGGGCTTTCCTGTCTGTTTTCTCTGTGGTGGCTCTAGATTCTGAAAAGAATGTATGCTTTCTCAATGGTCTTTTCTCCTTTATGGCAGAGCAAGGTCACAGGACTTTTGAGTTGCCATAAGAGGGTAGTCATTGCCATTTGTGCCACTTTCGTGTTTTGGGCCCTGGGGGTTTGTTGCAATATATATATATACATACATATACATTTCTTTTCTTTGGGGAGCCGGTCGGCCGAGCGGACAGCACGCGGGACTTGTGATCCTGTGGTCCCGGGTTCGATTCCGGGCGCCGGCGAGAAACAATGGGCAAAAGTTTCTTTCACCCTATGCCCCTGTTACCTAGCAGTAAATAGGTACCTAGGTGTTAGTCAGCTGTCACGGGCTGCTTCCTGGGGGTGGAGGCCTGGTCGAGGACCGGGCCGCGGGGACACTAAAGCCCTGAAATCATCTCAAGATAACCTCAAGATAACATATACATCACATGGTCGCATCACATGCATTCCCATGGTTGCATTTTTGGGTTCCTGGTCATGGCCTGGCTTTACCTCATCCCACCCACTGTACAGGACTCTGTGGTCACATCTTCCTACGAGTGTGGCTTGGTGGATGTTGTTCAGTACCCTCTGGGAAACCAAGACTATATGTTTGAATTGTATCTGTCTTTGCATACAGGTCGTCTTCCACTTTCTTGCTTCATCATGGCTGGCCGATTTCATTTTGTCTTCTTCAGGCAATTAGCAGCTTTGCAGTAAGTCATTATGGCTTTCCTCAGCTTGATAGATGTTTTCTGTTTTTTGGCAGAGCAAGGTGTATATCCAGAACAGTTCTGAATGGGTCTTGATCCCTTTTATGGGCATCCCTCACCCTCTGCCTTATTGTGTGCTGTTGCTGCCATGACTGCTATTCCTAGGCTGTTCACACTGTTCCTGTGGGTCATAGTTGCAGGCTACCTTGCTGCTCTCAGTGTTGACCAGCTTGCTGGATTGGTTTTTCTCCAGGAGTCTGCTAATTCAATCTATTCACTCTTCAGATGTGGGGTTTCACAGTTTTTGGGTGTGGTGGGTGTGTATTCAGCTGTGTGACTTGATGTCTTGGTGTCAGTAAGAGGTTCCAGTGTCCGTGATTCTCAGACTCATAGATGAGTTAGGAGCTCTTGGTGTTTTGTTCATATACATGCAGATTTTGGAGGCTTTGCCCAAGTGGCTTGCTCGCCTTCTTCAGAAGGTAGTTGCAGACTTTTCTTTGGCTCCAATGTTGTTTCTCTCCATTTATCTTTCTGAAGCAGTTGTCTTTTCTGTTCTTTCAGCTGTGGCTGTTTCATTCCAGCCCCTAGTTGAGATCTTTCTCAGTGGGCATTCTGTAACCCCAAGGCCAGTTAATTTTGGCTAGGATTTCACCTATTGTTGGTCGAGGTAGACTTCTCTTTGGGGCCAGTTTCTTGGAACCAGCACCTGGCCCATGAGTTGCCTGGGTTTTTCTGGATAGTCTATTCTGAGCCTGTGGTAGTGGTGGTCTTCGGCCCCTCCTTCAGTTCTATGGCTCTTGGGTCTGTTTCTCCTCTGCAGCTCCTTTTTGAGGTCTGATCTTTGCTCCTCCTCTTCCCCAACTAGTCTTGTTTTTTCTTTTCTGTTAGCTGCAGGGAGTCACAGTGTGGCCCCTTCTGAAAACTACCATTAAATGTAATAAAATGACTTTCTGGGTGGCTCCTAGTGAACCCTGGACCCTTCCCACCATACCAGGTGCTTTGGCTGGTTTTCCTTGGCCTTAGGACTGACGATTGCTGACGGGAAGTCGGCAGCTCCTGTGGTGCTGCCATCTGGTTAGTTAGGTGGTTAGTTATTTGGTGGGTGTATGGCTTAGTAACTCGGTGGATTGTTTGCAGTCGCTTGCTGCATTGTTTTCTTTCTGTGAATCTTGCAGTTGTTTGTTTTGCTTTGCTTCCTTTATGGCGATCAAAGTAGGAATATTTGAAAAGTGTACAAAAGTAGTGTACAGTATAGGCCTAATATGAGACATTGAAGAATGTCAAATTTGATGTTTGCTTATTATACAGTTCTCTCGTACAGTGGAAAAAGAGTGGTTGAATAATTTAACATTTTATCCCTTCATCTTTAATTATTAATACCAAAAGGAAACACTTATCAAATTCCATGTGGAAATTTGATTATCTGATTATCCATGGCTAATCTAACCATCTAATATTTTATCTGAAAAATATTATTTTTTTTTACAGATCTTAAATCATTTGGACATGTTGAAGGATAACAAGGCTCTGAAAAAGAAGAAGAAAGCTCTTAAGCACAGATTCCAGGTAGAGCTCTATCCTGGTGCCAAACTTTTTTATCTCTCGGGTAAGATAATGCTATTTTGCTAATTTATTTATATGCGCCATTCATATTATGAAATTTAATTACTGTTGAAACTTGTTCCTCATTTTTCAGCATGTATAGTACATACAGTATTCACACCTGCCTACTCTGTCATAAGCAAAATTTTCCTCCTGAAGGTAATGTTTTTTCATTAACACTTCTAATGATAAAATTTGAATGTACAGTAAATTGTATTAGTAATTGTAAACAAAATTAGCACTGTGGTTATTGTTTGGTTCTGGAGCCTTCAAATATAACAAGTATATAAAATAAAATATCAAATAAAACATTTGCCATTTCTGTGGGGAGCCCCTACGGCTCCCTGGAACTACATAACCCAAGATAAGTAAAAGAGGGACTTACCTGGGAGGCAGCCGCCACGTGCTTCTCAGCTCTAAGTCGAGACAACTGACTGTAACCTGCGACCTAACGCCACACACGAAAGCCCAGGACCAGGAATGTTTACCAAATAACGGGCGGCCAGGACCTTGTTCGACCTCCAAAATCCCCGCACCCAAATGTCAGCCAAAGCAGGAAACTTATGAATGTCATGGGCACGAGGATAGACTGCAGGCTGGCTAGACTTAATAACCCTGCGAACAACTTGGGAGACCTGAGCCCTGGAACAGGGAACGAGTGAAACTGGATCAACCCAAAGCACATCCCTGGCCACTGCGGCCGAGGTGTGCAGATAACAGTGAACAGCCGCAACAGGACACGGCACATGATGGCCTCCCCGGCATCAATGACCCAAGGGCTCCTCCGGAAAGCTGCTGTCTCATTCTTCGCCAGAAAAGGAGGAGACAGCTGCAACTGAACAAACCGACCACCAGGACTGAAAGAGCAGAAACCCCTACGCCAGAGGAGAGCATGATGCTCGCCAACCCGAGCATCAACACAGTGGCCAATTCCAAGAAAAAACTTAAGTACTTCTTTAAGTAGAAGCTTAAAAGCTCTAAACTTAAGTAGAAGAAAATTAAGTACTTTTTAGACAAAAAAATATCTGAACCCCCCTAAGTTAAAGTTTCGTCCAAAAGGGGACCAAAAAATTCAAAACTGCATAGATATAAGTGAACTTTCTATATACCATACTTACGATTATTTGTAAAGATCTCTGTTGTGATGATACAGAATGACAACTTGCTCAGACTGAATATAACCATAACTAGTAGGATCATGTCTTGAGAAGCAACTAAGGGTCCTGTTCAAAAAAACCAGCGTTGAATGTAATGAAACGCCATTTTCTGGGTGAGCCCCGGAGGCTCCCTGGAGCTTATCGGGCTAATGTATGTTATGTTAGACCGGGACACTAGCTATGGAGTTCAGACCTACCAGGGACCAGCGCCAGAACCTGGCCCCTTCAGAGAGGTTTCAGGGAGCAATGGCCCTGGAAAACCCCATATGGTTGGGGGTTTTCCTTATCTGCCATCGACCGGGGTTAGGCACCCAGAAAGGTAGGCGTAACAAAACAAACCCCACATGGTAGAAAACTACAACAAACCGAACAGAGAGGTAGAAAAACTCCCTACAATCACAAGGAAAACAATCAAACAATCACTTTACTGCCGCGCCGGTTGTCCGCGCAGCCCTCCCCTCCCCGGGAGGGGGAGGAGGGGGGGCCCCGGACCTCACCGCGCCGGCTGCCGTCAGTTCGGAAACTAGGCTTCAACCAACGCGAAAAATCCGCCGACCGGACGGGAGGGAGGGTAGCCAGGGAGCCTCCGGGGCTCACCCAGAAAATGGCGTTTCATTACATTCAACGCTGGTTTTCTGTGGGGAGCCCCTACGGCTCCCTGGAGCTAATTACCCAAAGAGAAGGAAAAAAGGGGACGTACCCGGGAGGCGGCGGCCACAAAATCCTCAACGCGAAGTCGAGACAACTGGCTGCAACCTGCGACCCAAAGCAACACAAGAACGCCGAGGAGCACGGACGTTCACCAAATAACGGGCGGCCAGGACCCTGTTCGATTCCAAAAACCACGCGCCCGAATATGTGCCCAGACATATTACCAACACAGCAGCCAAAGCCGCAAACTTCCTAACGGCATGGGCACGAGGATAGACCGCAGGCTGGCTAGATTTAATAACCCTGCAGACAACCTGGGAGACCCGAACCCTGGAACAGGGAACGAGGGAAACTGGATCAACCCAAAGTGCATCCCCAGCCATACCGGCCGAAGCGCGCAAGCAACGGCGAAGTGCCGCAACTGGACACAACACATGATGCACCCCCGGCCGAACCAACCAAGCATCAATGACCCACGGACCCCTCCGGAAAGCAGCCGTCTCGTTCTTCGCCAGAAAAGAAGGCGAAGGCTGCAAACGGACAAACCTACCCCAGGGGACCAGAGCAGAAACCCTGCGCCGGAGGAGGGCATGAAGCACCCCTACCCGGCCCCCAGAGGCCAACGCCAACAAAAACAAAGCCTGGGAAAAATAATCAGGAACCGAAGGGGCCACCACAAACCGAGGAGAGGAAAGATAGAAGAGCACCCGGTCCAAGGACCAGGACGGCTCAGGAGGCGCATGAGCAGGCCGGAGGTGAAACATAGCACAGGAAAGCTTACTAAACGGGGCGGATGTAACGTCGACCCCGAAAGCTAGCCCGAGCAGCTCCGCCAGCGCCGCACGAGACGAGGCGACAGTATCAGGCATCAATCGACCGTCCTGAACAAGCCAAGAAAGAAAGGACAAAACCTGATCCGAAAGAAAACAACCTACAAAGAGCCAGAAAATGGCGAAAAGAACGCCAGGAAATCCATACTGTCGCCGAAACGAAGCTCTCAGGTGGGACACCATCAACGAAGCCACCTGATCACCATAGAATTGGTGATACACCCGCGTCAAACCCCAGACGCGAAGAGCAGAGGAGAAGGTCGAACCAGCCCCGTACCAGATCGGACCGACCTGCTGAAAGAGGCGGAGCCGCGGTAAACGTCCCGGTTCGGGCACCGAGTCAACAGCACCGGAAACCAAAGCCGGCCGGCCACCAATGGGCCACAAGGAGTACTCCCCTGGGAATGTCTCCAAATGAACCAGAACCCGAAGCAACAGCTGGACC
>WNGS01111181.1:16699017-16712608 GCA_020271785.1 Procambarus virginalis | reverse complement strand
ACTGGTATTTGATGAGATTAAACCACCCAAAGGTGGCACGTGCACGAATACCCGTAAGTGGTGACCCTTTGGAGCCATTACCCAGTATTATTAACTGATACTGGAGATCTGTGGAGGTGCGACTGCACCCTACGGATAGGTCGTGACTTGTGACTGATGGTGCTGGCTGGCTCCTATATATACAGGAAGGCACCGTCCAGGTGGCGCTGGTGTTCCTATAATGGAAGCCGGCTGGTAGAACGAGCACTGCGCTTGTTAACTAGCGAGTGCGTGATCTTGGGGGGGGGGGGGAGGCACAGGTGTGCTAGGCTGACTGGCCAAGGGGGAGGGGTAGAAATAGCCTAAGCTACTCTATCCCTTTGAGATGTATTTCTTTCTTATCTCAATAAACATACTTGAACTTGAACTTGACGGGCCCTGGGCGAGGTAGGGTGGTGGTACACTGTCTACTTCAGAGTACTATAGTTGTTGCTCTTGATTCTTGAATATGCAAACGTGATGTGGTAGAATAGGTGATGATGGAACAGGCCCAATCTCCTTCCTAGAGAGATTCTTGTAACAACATATATATACAATCATTTACACAAATACATATACACCTCGACACTGTACATCTATGGCGACTCACAGTTACTAGTCTTGTCCCACATCCACCCAACTGGGCGGCAGCTTTACAGTCATGTGCTCCACACCCACCCAACTGGGCGGCAGCTTTACAGTCATGTGCTCCACACCCACCCAACCGGGCGGCAGCTTTACAGTCATGTGCATGCATTACCTACAGTAAGCAAATTTAGAATACTTCATTAAGATTTCCGACAGTACATCATTATTAATGAAGCACTTACACATTTCTTGGAGTTCATTTATGGTGTTATCTCTGAAATCAGCGATTTTTCACATTCCTTTATATAATGACACAATGTATGCGAGTAGTTCTGCTGACAAAGAGTTTACATTTAGTTAATTCTACATCAGCAGATGTTACAAACTCCCAGAGGTACTTGTAGCCGAGCCTAAGCCTAGCAGTGGTAACATCTAGAAGTCTGCTAACCTTATTGGATGACCCATAGACGTGCAGTACTTCCTGCATAATAGAATAATGATGGAGCAACTGGTATGAATTTCATTTTGACTCAAGTCTACGAGATTTTGTTGTGTAGGGAGAGGTAGAGAAAGTCAATTTGGAAGGTTATCTTGAGATCTTTTCGGGGCTTAGCGTCCCCGCGGCCCAGTCCTCGACCAGGCCTCCTTTTTGTTACACATCCCTAGAAAGCAGCCCGTAGCAGCTGTCTAAGTCCCAGGTACCTAGTTATTGCTAAGTGAGCAAGGGCATCAGGATGAAAGAAACTGTTTCCGCCTCCGCCGGGGATCGAACCCGGAACGTTAGGAATACGAATCCTGAGCGCTGTTTACTCAGCCGTCAGGCTAATTGGATAAGAAAGAATGTGAGGTGAAAGGTGAGAAGGTATAGTGCCACTGTCAGATAATTTAGTACTAAAAATAAAACGCATGTATTATTATTTACACTATTTCCGCTACTGAAAAAATTCATTAAATTGTCGTATATACACTTCAGAACATGAATCTCTTTACCTGTTGTAATGACAGTGGCAGAAATCACTATATGACTAGCGTAATAAGAGGGGAGCATTAGCGCCTCTGGTGGTCAGAATCCTAACTGTATATCAGGTTGACAGTTTTGATATTATGGTGTACCAAGTGGTCAGTTGAGTGTCCGGGCGTCCCACTTCATAAAACATGGTCATTTGACGACGAGCAGCCGATTGGTATGGTTCAGATGGATTAACTGTGAGTATAATATCCATAAATGTTTAATCATTCATGATATTTTTGGGAGCTGGAATTGGAGATATTGTTGACAACATGAAAGATATCATGACGGGAAATGGGAACAAACCCATTATTTGTATTAGTGCAGGGGGTAATGATGTTGGACGAGTTAGGAGTGAGGAACTTGTACAGAAATTTAACAAAGCCATACAATTAGTTAGGAGCAAGGGAGGAATCCCGATCATATGTGGCATTCTTCCATGAAAGAGCGTTGGGAATGAATGGTTGTCGAGGGCACTTGGTGTCAATTGCCGGCTGGAAAGATATTGCAAATCAAATGCAATATCTTTCATAGACAACTGGGAACAGTTCTATGAAAGAAGTTAAATGTATGGTCGTGATGGAGTGCATCTATCGAGGGCTGGGGTTGTTGCTGTTGCGAACTCGTTGGAACCAGTGGTTAGAGGCATTTGTTTGGGTTTATACTGTTAGCAGATATAGGTATGGAAATTGATAGGGAGGAAGTAGGTAATAAAAATGTTTGACGAAGAAACAAATTCGCAAAATGATCAGGGAAAGAGAAGGGCCTCAAAATAACAATTCACTTAGGGTATATTACACTAACAGTAGAAGTCAATAGAAGAAACAATAAACGAGTTGAATGCTCTTGTCTGCACAGAAAAAAGATATTATTGCACTTACCGAAACGTGGATGTGTAGAAAAAAGAGAACTATTAGCTGAATATCAAATAAATAGATTTAAACTATTTCACAGATATATTAGACGAGGAGGGGGAGTAGCCATATATGTTAGGGATAATTTGAAATGTAGTCTCAAAGAGGGAATCAAGACTGAGCCCCACACAAACTATTTGGATAGAATTAAACGAAAAAGCAAATATTAAAATAGGAGTTATATATAGGCCACCAAATTTAGACAGAATGGAAGCAAAACATCTATGAGATGAAATACCTAGAGCATCTAGATCTAACAGTATTTGTCATGGGTGACTTTAATTTTAGTGGAATAAACTGGTTGAACAAAACGGGAAATAATAAAGACGATTTTCTAGAATTGACGATTGCTTTCTTACGCAACATATTAAGGAACCAACGCGGGGAAATATTTTAGATTGTGTTAACTAACAGAGTAACACAAATTAAGGACATAGAAATAGGGAGTGAGTTAGGGAACAGTGATCATAAAGAAATCAGATTTAGCATAGAATGGAACAGACCTGTAGGAGAAAATTCTGTTAAAGTACCTGATTTTCGAAAAGCTGATTTCAATAGGCTAAGAAATTTTTGGGTCAAATAGATTGGAATGTCTTAGGGATGGGGTGTGTGCTAGACGTGAACTCAGCGACAGGCGATGTAAAAGGGGATTAAGATATGGATTGAAAATATAACCTATTTAAAAATACTCTTAAGCAAAGCCCAGGAACGTAGTATACCATATAAATTGTATAGATCGAATACTAATGATCCAAAGTGGATAACAAATGATCTGAAAACCTTATAGGTAAAAAGAGAGCGTGGTACAAAAGGATTAAGAATGGGAAAGTTAGTTTAGAACAGGAATTCGTACAACTGGTTGGAAATGTTAAAAAAAGAGATGAGGAAAGCAAAAGAAACTACGAAGTTCGTATAGCAGGGCAAGCGAAGACAAATCCTAAAGGTTTTTTTCAGTTATATGGAACTAAGTCTAGGGAAAGGATAGGTCCATTAAAAACTGAGACAGGTCAAATAACGGATAATGACGAGGAGATGAGTAGTATTTTTAATAAATATTTTATATCTGTATTTACTAAAGAGAAAGTTAACAATATGCCTTCAGCCGAACAAGTCTATGTGGGTGAGGACGAGGACAGGTTGACTAGTTTAGCAGTTACCAGGGAGGATGTTCTTAAACAAATAGTAAAACTCAAACCAAACAAATCCCCAGGGCCGGATGAAGTGTTTGCCAGGGTGCTTAATGAATGCAAAGAGGAGCTTTCCAAGCCACTGTCTACCATATTTAATAATTCAATAGTTAGGTAGTGGCAGAGTCATGGAAGGGTAGCTAATGTGGTACCAATGTTTAAGAAAGGAGATAGATCACTTGCGTCAAACTATCGGCCAATTAACCTAACGTCTATTGTGGGAAAGTTACTTGAACCGATAATTGCAAATATAATTTGTCTTCATCTTGAACATAAATTAATAAATGAGTCGCAACATGGTTTTACAAATGGCCGTTCATGTTTAACAAATTTGCTATCTTTTTATTCCAGCATAGTTGAGGCAGTTGATAATGGTAAGGATTGTGATGTTGTGTACCTTGACTTTAGCAAAGCTCTTGATACAGTGCCACATGAAAGACTGATTAAAAAGATAGAGGCTCATGGTATTGGGGGTGCTATATTAAGTTGGATTAGGGCATAGCTATTCCAAAGGAAACAGTTAGTATGAATGGGGTTAAGTCAGAGTGGGATAATGTTGTTAGTGGAGTGCCTCAAGGCTCTGTCCTGGGACCTCTGTTGTTTATAATATATATAAATGATTTAGATTCAGGTTTGAGTAGCAACATCTGCAAATTTGCAGATGCTTCTTTTTGCTTTCCTTATCTCTTTTTTAGTATTTCTAACCAGTTGTACAAATTCCTGTTCTAAACTGATTTCCCCGTTCTTAATCCTTTTGTACCACGCTCTCTTTTTACCTATAAGGTTTTTCAGATCCTTTGTTATCCACTTTGGATCATTAGTATTCGATCTATTCAATTTATATGGTCTACTACATTCCTGGGCTTCGCTTAGAATAATATTAAATAAGTTATATTTTGAGTCCACATCGAAAACCCCTTTTACGTCAACTATCTCTGGGTTCACGTCTAGTTCCAAGACCGACCCACACCCCATACCCAAGACTTTTCAATCTATTTAACTCAATAAATTTCTTAGGTTATTAAAATTAGCTTTTCGAAAATCGGGTACTTTAACAGAATTTTCTCCTACAGGTCTATTCCATTCTATGCTAAATCTGATTTCTTAATGATCACTGTTCCCTAGCTCACTCCCTATTTCGATGTCCTTAATTTGTTTCCCTGTTAGTTAACACTAAATCTAAAATATTATTTACCCGCGTTGGTTCCTTAATGTGTTGCGTAAGGAAGCAATCGTCAATTAATTCTAGAAAATCTTCTGTTTCATTATTCCCTGTTTTGTTCAACCAGTTTATACCACTATAATTAAAGTCACCAATGACATAAATACTGTTGGATGTAGATGCTTTAGATATTTCATCCCATAGATGCTTTGCTTCCATTCTGTCTAAATTTGATGGCCTATATATAACTCCTATTATAATATTATTTGCTTTTTCGTTTAATTCTATCCAAATAGTTTGTGTGTGGCTCAGATTTGATTCCCTCTTTTGAGACTACATTTCAAATTGTCCCTAACATATATGGCTACTCCCCCTCCTCGTCTAATATATCTATCTGTGTGAAATAGTTTAAATCCAATTATTTGATATTCAGCTAATAGTTCTCTATTTTCTACATTCATCCACGTTTCGGTAAGCGCGATAATATCTATTTTTTCTGTGCAGACAAGAGCATTTAATTCGTTTATTTTATTTCTTAGACTTCTAGTGTAATATACCCTAAGTGAATTGTTATTTTGAGGCCCTTCAATTTCCTGATCCTATTGCCAATTCCTTTCTCCCCCAAACACATACCTTTATTATCTTCTTCCTCAAAATCAATTCCCATACCACTATCTACTAACAGTTTAAACCCAAACAAACACCTCTAACCACTGATTCCAACGAGTTCGCAACAGCAACAACCCCCCCCCCCAGCCCTCGATAGATGCACCCCATCCCGAGCGTACATTTCATTTCTTCCATACAAGTGTTCCCAGTTGTCTATGAAAGATATTGCATTAGATTTGCAATATATTATGGGGGTAGAAGTAGCCTAAGCTACTCTATCCCTTTGAGATGTATTTTTTTTATTGTCTCAATAAACTTACTTGAACATTGTAATTAAGCTGTTTTAAGCATGTTAAAATTTATACCAATTAACAGGCAAATAGAATAATAATACAAAGTACTTTAAACTAAGGTTAGCTAAAGGTTTTGTATCAGTGGAAGACTGTAATAAGACAATTTGTTTCTTTGTAACTATAAATGAACATTGATGCCTAGCCATAGCCTCGTGTGTCAAAGACAAAAAGATCATTGGAATGTTATCAGTCTTGCCTACTCCCTACTGTTGATACTCTGTAATTAATCTCCATTTCAATTTCACCTTTCCAGTGATTGGTTTCATTGTTCTTGATAGTCATAATTGTATGTTGTTACTCGATTATACTTGACAAACTTGTTTTAGTTGGCCATAATATATGTAAAAATTATTTTTTCAGATGTGTGAAAAGTGCCGTTCTGTTTGATGTTTGATCAGAGTCAAGGTAAAGGTGCCGGGTGTCCCCTGACACGTGGGTGATTTGGGATGCGTACTGTTTTCGCCTTCCGATATACAAGTTTCCGGAGAAATATTAGTCGACTCCTTGGGCGCAATGCTATGCCGTGCGTGGATCAGCTGCTGCTAAAGTGAACTCGACATCCTGCCCTACGGTGCGGCGAGTCTCCCTCCAACGTCCGCCTCTGTTTTCGTCGCCACTCCTCTCTCTACGGGCCGCGACATCTAACACTTTTGACTTTCTTCTCCTCCTATACGTCAACGCGTCTTCCTACATCTGTCCTGGTGCAGTCATCGGGAGGGTAACCCTTCATGCAAACTGCACCTATTCTCAACAAGAAGGTAAAGTGTTTATTTAACAAAGTTCTGGGGAGGCCCTGGTATTCGGCCAAAATGAGACGATAACGTGAAATTGTTGTACAGGCCAAAGCGCATATAGCGTTAGATTTTAATTACACGAGAGCCGAGGTTAAAGAGTTTGTCAGATTACAGATTAATACGGGAAGGAGGGCGGGGTAGACATTGATGTAATTAGTTGTATGTGAATTATATCCTGTCATGTCCTTTCCTATAGGTTCCAACTGTACATCAAATCATAGTCCTAATGTCTTGTAATAAATCGTAGTCCAGATTTTTTAAAAGATAAATATGATGAAATATGTAGTAAAGTGAAAATGTATTTATTTGGATTTAAATTGCAGGAGAAATTGTGAAGAGAGCCTACAGGGGAAGACGGTCATTATTACAGAGGCAAACAGTGGTATTGTGAGAGTGACTGTGTTGGTGATTGGCCGTGCGGCGAGCCAGAGGCAGTATGGTGTGGCTGGACATGAAGTGTCAAGAAGTTGGATGACGGAATTGAGGTACTGTCTTTCTTAGAATTGGATGTGGTGTGTAATAAATAATTTATAAATGGAAGATTTGATTTAGTGAATCTAAAGTTTCTTGTTTTATGAGCTGCAAACTTTGTTTCCAGATACCAGATTTTTGTTGTAGGCAAGGAAACACATTGCGGTGACTTTGAAATAAATACTTTCCACATTAATATTGTGAACACACCTTTGTGTGTGATAAGTTTAAAGTCACACACTTGAGTGTGTGACTTAGCCTCACAGGAATTGATCAGTAACTCTGCAAAAAAGGTGAATAATACTAATAATTTATTTAGGAAAAGTACATACATAGTTGCAGAGTTACAGTACAAACATTGTTTGATTTAAAGATAGAAGTAGTACATACAATACTTAAAGCCACTAGTACGCATAGCGTTTCGGGCAATAACAGTAAGTAAAATAGTGAGATGTAGTTATCTATATAATATGTAGTGTTTGTATATTGTACAGTGCAGTAATTAGCCAAGTGTAAACAAGACGAGACCATTGCTTGTGTTGTCTTCACAGCTGATGGTTTTATCAACCATGTTCTCAGTTGTTCTTACTATCTACTTTGCTTTCTTGTATTTATTCAGCATCTTCGGTTTCTTAGGTTGAATGTATGACCTTTTGTTCGTGAAGTTGCAAGTTTCAAAACGTCTTTGTCTATTTTTGTTTTTGTATCCTTCAACGAGGATATTTTATGCAGTTGATCATATTGCCGGTTTTCCTTCTTATCTTCTATCCCTGGCATATTTAATGGTTTCAGCCTCTTATAGCTCATGTTGTCAAGTTATGGAAGCAATGTAGTAGCATGTTGTTGTAATTTTGTTTGCATTTATTTGTGCTTCTTGACATATGGGAACCAGACCACTACTGCATGTTCCAACTTGAGTCTGAAAATTGAGTAGTTTTGTAATGCAGTATTTGTCCATCCCTATATTGGAATGGATTTCTGAAGTTTGCTAGTGTAGCATAGGCTGTTCTCAAAATGCTCTTTGTGATCCTGTAATGAGTTCTTTATACCCAGAAATACTCTAGATCTCTTCAGTTGTCAGGGTGTTCAAGTGTAGGTACATATACAGTTGGGCCAACCTTCCCTTGCTTACAATATTTCTTTGGCTGTGTCATAGAAAGTCTGTATGATCTCATTGAACATCCAAATTGTTGTCCATTACTATATCATTATCTGTTCCATTTGCTTATAATTTTGTCTAGGACTTTTACTACCATGCTTGTCAGTGATACAGGACTGTAGTTTAGTGGGTGTTCAGTTCTGTTTCCACATATCGTGTTGATTTCCTGTTTGTAAGGATATTTGGAAGATAATCTCCCTCCTCGTCCGGCCCATTGGCGCCGTGAGGGGGCTTGGTGAACGGCTGCCGGAATGTGATGCTCTGTGGGACAGTCCTCTGTCCTTTCGTGGCCTTACACTCCTGCTGCTGTCTTCTCTAATTGTGCCGGATCGCTTTTCCTTATGTTTCGTTTTTCTCCCCCCTCTTCTCCTATCTGCTTGTCGTTTCCTGCCGACCTTTTGCTTGTTTTGGTTATTCCTTTGGATTTGTTCTATTTTGATGCCTGGGTGCTTGAGGAGGCATACTCTTGCACCCGTAGAACTGTAGTACCCAACGTCTCGAGCAAGGGGAACCTTTTATTGTCAATCCCCCTTTCGTCGGGGAACCCGATCTCGACGGACTGACGGTTCTTAAGGTGGCATTTGTGGGGCATATACTCACGACGCACCCCTAGGGGGCTCTGGCATGATCGGCGATAGCTTCCTGTTGGGTGTCCTGCCTCTAATTGTGGCTCCATGGTGGATATGGGGGCACATTCGTGAATGAATTTCTCTCTTCATCTGTATGTCGATGAATGTTTCTGTTGTACCCTCTCAGGCTCATGGGGTGGGCGACCAATCCACCGAGTCGGCCTGTATTGGAAGACCGGGTTCTGTAGCCCCTGCTGCGTTGGGCCCCGACCTTGCTCCTCCTTTGACCCTCCTGACTTCTTCCCCCAGCTCCCCTCCCTCCCTCTGTGGTTAGGCCGAGCCTCAAGCCCCCAGTGGTGACCACTTGATCCCCTGGTGCCCCGGGGAACCCCTCTCTCTTTGGGGGTTCTCAATGCCGTCTGCGCCACGGCCACACTCGCTCGATTCCTTCCCGTACTGATGCGTATCAGGCCTTGTTTGGTCCCGCTTCATGGGCCAAATACTTTGATCTCCTCCCTCTTGATTCTGCGCCTCCTGATGATTTCTCCCTCCATCGGCATCTTGTTGAATCCGTGGATTCCTGTTACCTTCAACCCCACTCGTCTCGGTACACGTGTTGTTGCTGCTCCTTCTCAGGATGCAGCTTCCCGCTTGGCTGCCTTATCCTGCCTTGGCGAGATCCCTGTTCGGGTCTCAAAGAACGCTCGGTTGAATGGCAGTGTTGGCACTATTCTCTTCCCGCCCCATGTTCGGAATCTGCAGGACTGCCATGATGATATTCGGCATATCCTTGATGCCCAAGGCCATTCTGTCCTCCAGGTAGACTCGTTTACTCGTCCCCCCTCGTGGTCGTCGCCGTCAACCCCTTCAGGTTGTGAAGATTACCTTTGATGTAGGACCCTTCCATCCTCTGTCATTCTTGCTGGTGCCAGGTGCTTTTCCAGGAGTACATTCCTTCTCCTAGGCTTTGTAACAAGTGCTGGAGGTTTGGGCATGGTGCCCTCCGCTGCTTTGGGACTGTCTGTCTCTTTCCTTTGTGTGGGGGCGAAGGCCACCGAAGGAAGTCGGAGTGCACTTCTCCCCAGGCTCGCTGCCTCAACTGCTGTGAGGCCCACCCTACATTCTCCTGTGCCTGTATCCATTACAAACTTGAGGCAGCCGTCCTCAACTTGAAGCACCGGGAGCATTTATCTTTTCCTGAGGCAAGGCACCAGTTTCACCGGCTCCCGCCTTTTGCTAACGTCTCTTACGCTCGCGTGTTGCGCTCTTCCTCTCCTCGTCCTTCCCACCTTCCTCAGACCCACAACCGTTTCCGGGCCTTGGACCCTGATACGCCCACTTCCCCCTCCTCTGTTCCTTTGAGTTCTGTCCCGAAGAGTCCCCCTCCTGGTCCTCTGTCTGGGGTTCCCCTTCTTTCTGCCCGGTCTGTCATGTCTCCTGTGTCTTGTTCCTCGTCTCTCTCCGATCCTCTTTGCCATCCTTCTTCTCCATCTATTGACTCTCCCTGCTGCCCGTCAGTGCAGGCTGATGTCCATCGCTCTCCTACTGGCCGACGTGTGTGCTCTCATACGGCTTCTCGTGTTGAGACACTGGAATCCGTTGCCCAGTACGTAGTTGCTGGGACACCTGTCTCTTTACGTCAGAAGCGTAAGCCTGGCTCCTGTCCTTCCTCCTCCCCGGCAGGTAAGAAGGCTTCGCTTTGTTCCTCGGCCCCTACTTCTGACTCTATCGCCCCTTCCCCTCTCATTTTGGTGGTTGCGTCCCCTGTTCCTGCTATGGAGGTTTCTTTGGCACCCGCTTCCCTCTCGGTTGCTGACCTTGCTGAGGTGCGCTCCTCTCTTTCTCCTCCCCCTCTTCCTGCTGCTGTCCTTGACTACTCCTCTCGGTTGCCTCCTCCTCCTCCGGACCCCGTCTGTCCACCTCTGGTCTGTTCTCCCGCTTCCTTCCCTTCGTCTTTGCTCAGTTTACCCATACCCCCTAACCCAGACTTTGCTGACCCTGATGTTCTTTAACGTGCTATGTTGCTCTTTCACCTTTGTTTGTAACTTGTTCTCTGTTGTTGTCCTTTCTCTTCTCGTCGATATCTAATCTTCAATGGAACGTTCGGGGATATTACGCCAATTTCCTTGAACTCCAACTTCTGATTTTGCGATGTTCACCCGTTTGTGTCTGTTTCCAGGAGCCGATGCTTGGTGCTCGTCCTGGTCGCTTTCGTGGCCATTCCTTTCTCTCCCCTTCCCCAGTTATTCCTGGGGCTCGTAACTCTTCTGCTCTCTTGATTCGCTCTGATGTTCCCTTTGTCCCCTTACTTTTTCCTTCGCCTCTCCATTGTTCTGCTGCTCGTATCTTTGTGGGGAAATGGTACATTGTTCCATTTATCTCCCCCCGAGTGTCGTGCTTTCTCTTCCTGATCTGAAACACTTACTGGACTTCTTGCCGGAGCCTGTGCTCCTGCTGGGTGATTTCATTTGTCGTCATTCCCTTTGGGGTGATTTTCTGACGAACACCCGGGGTCGCCTTCTTGAGCCGTTTATCCTCTTCTTCCCTGTCACTTGTGAATTCTGGTGAGCCCACGCATTTGGACTCGCACCCTTTCCTGTCTTGATCTTTCTCTTTGCTCGTCTTCTCTTTACTTAGATTTCACGTGGCATGTTCTTGATGACCTCCGTGGCAGTGACCATTTCCCCATCCTTGTTACCTTTTTCTCTTTTCGCCCTCCCCTCTCCTTCCCTAGGTGTCAGTTTATGAAAGTGGACTGGAACCTCTTTACCCTCAGTGCTACTGTCTCTGACCTCTCCCTTCTGCCTCTCCTCCTTTTTCATGACACTGTCTTCGACGCTACCCTCTGCTCTATTCCTCGCTCTTCCTCTCGGGGTCCATGGAAGTGTGTTCCCTGGTGGAATGCAGATTGTGCTCGGGCTGTCCACTGTAAGCGTGCAGCCTGGAAGAGACACCGCCGTCGGCCGATTCTTTTCTTTTCTTTCGGAAAGCGAGTGCGGTGGCCCGTAGGGCCATCTGTATGGCTAAACGTGAATGTTGGGCATCTTATGTCTTCACCATTACGTCCGAAACTCCTCTGCCACAGATCTGGAAGCGTGTCCGCAAGATAGCGGGTAAGTTCGTTCCCGATGTTTCACCGGTCCTTCACCTCCGTGGCGGACCCGTTGCAGGTCGCTACTGAACTGGGTTCCCAGTTTTCTTCTGTGTGCTCTGGTCTTCATCTTCCCCAATTGTTCCTTCTAAGTAAACCTGTCCTTGAGTCTCGTCCTTTAGATTTCTGCACTCGTCTTTGACTTCCCTATAACGATCCCTTCTCTCTCTCTGAACTTGGTTCTTCCCTGGCCCTCTGTGGTGGGCTCCGATGGTATTCATTATGAGATGCTTCGACATCTCCCTCCATGCATGTCTCAGTATTTACCGAGTCTTATAATCGGATCTGGGAGTCGTCGTCAGTCCGAAGACTGGCCTGATGCCGTTGTCCTCCCTGTTCGCAAACCGCGGTCTCTGGGAACATCCCCTAAGGACTTTCGCCCTGACAAGTTGTGTCTGCAAACTCTTTGAATGTATGGTTAACGTTCGTCTGATGTGGTTCCTGGAATACCATCACCACCTCTGCTCTTATCAATTTGTTTTCCGCAAGTGCCGCAGCACGACAGATGTCGTTGTGAACTTGGAGGGGTATATTTGTAGTGTTTTGCTGCGAAGACCTCCGCTGTTGCCGTCGTTTTTGACCTGGAAAATTCTTACGACACCACTTGGCGATATCATATTCTATCCCAGCTTCATTCTTTTTGCCTTCATGGTCATCTCCCTCTCTTTCTCCGCAGCTTCCTCTCTCGTCGTTCCTTTCGGGTGCGGCTTGGTACCGCTCTCTCTTTCTTTTGTCAGCAATACGAAGGTGTGCTCCAGGGTAGTGTTCTGAGCACTACTTTTTCTGGTTGCCCTCAATGGTCTTTTCCTCTCTTCCTTCAGGCGTCTTCTCCCACTCTCTGTCGATGATCTTACCCTTTGCTGTCAGGGTGATGATTGTTGTTGATTTGTGGAACAGATTACTGGGTAGTATAAGAGACATATGATCACCTGATTGTTTTAAGCATATGTATTATGAATGTATACAGTACAGGCTTCCTGTTTCTGACGATACAATTATTTACATATTCAAGGATTCAGTAAGAGTACAGTACTGAATGCTGCCTGGGATTAGAGGTTGATATTGTTCAATTTGCTGATTTATATTGAGTAATTATTCATGGATAAATTCATCAGGGCAATTGGGGGGACCTTTGACAAGCTGCCAGCTTCATGTTCACATCAAGGACACTAAGAGAGATTATGTCCCTCAGGTAAATGCAGGTAATTAACGGTCAAAGATGTAGATCGCCAAATCACAAGATACTGTAGGCAAGCTATGGACAGATGATCGAATAATAGTGTTACGGAGATAGAGTGGGGTATGATACGTAGTACAGTCATAAGATTTTAGAGAAAATGCCTGTACGATAGTCTTTTACTTTTCTTTTAATTTTGTACAGTATATGGCAACTGAAATTCAGTTTGTTGTCAATGTGAGCACACAGTTTCAATTCCCAATTGAAAGCAGTCTACACTGCTTTCAATTTGGGAATCGAATATGAATTGTTAATTCGTATTTTGATTTGATTGGTGAACTTGTTTCCAAACAATATGTAATAATTTTTAAATGCACAATCCTATTAACGTGATGAATCAATGAGATTAATCAGTAGGAGCCATGATGTA
>WNGS01111181.1:16659912-16694918 GCA_020271785.1 Procambarus virginalis | reverse complement strand
CCTATTTCCAGACTTTTGACTATAAGGAAAAGTAGGTAATGGTTCAATAGTATAAATCTGTGGTGCACTTAGATTATTGTATCCAAGTATGGAGACCTATTTTTAGAAGGACATAGTTGCTCTGGAGAAGGTGAAACACAAGGCAACAAAAGTCATTCCAGAGCTAAATCTCTTGGATCCGGAACGCTTGAAGGCCATAGCGCTAACAACTGCAAACCATGACATGTGGATCTCATGAAACTTGAAATACTGAACAAGTTTTTTACTGAATTTACCAGAGGCCACTAATACTACTGGCCTCAATGAGGACAGGAAGCCGGCATCTTGTCACAGGTTCCCCCATTTTGCCCTGATGATCTTCCTGAGCTATATTTTAAAAATCAGCAAAGATTAGGGAAAGGATAGGTCCATTAAAAACGGAGACAGGTCAAATAACGGATAATGACGAGGAGATGAGTAGTGTTTTTAATAAATATTTTATCTCTGTATTTACTAAAGAGGAACGGAACAATATGCCTTCAGCCGAACAGGTCTATGTGGGTGGGGACGAGGACAGGTTGACTAGTTTAGCAGTTACCAGGGAGGATGTAATTAAACAAATAGTAAAATCAAACCAAACAATCCCCAGGGCCTGATGAAGTGTTTGCCAGGGTGCTTAAGAATGCAAAGAGGAGCTTTGCGAGCCACTTCTACCATATTTAATAAGTCAATAGAGTCATGGAAGGTGCTAATGTGGTACCAATTTTTAAGAAAGGAGATAGATCACTTGCATCAAACTATTGTCCAATTAGCCTAACGTCTATGTGGGAAAGCCATGATTTGCAACATGGTTTTACAAATGGCCGTTCATGTTTAACAAATTTGCTATCTTTTTATTCCAGCATAGTTGAGGCAGTTGATAGTGGTAAGGATTGTGATGTGTGTGTACCTTGACTTTAGCAAAGCTTTTAATACAATGCCAATGAAAGACTGATTTAAAAGATAGAGGCTCATGGTATGGGGGTGCTATATTAAGTTGGATTAGGGCATGGCTATAGCAAAGAAACAAGAGTTGGTATAAATGGGGGTCAAGTCTGAGTGGGAAAATGTTGTAAGTGGAGTTCCTCGAGGCAAATATTTAATTCATAATGATCTGTTACCAGACATTTTAGCCAAATATCCCCAGTTTGCTAACTGTAGGTAGTAACTAAGGGATTGTAACCTGTTCACCGCTGCTCACTGGATGGGGGGCGGTGTGCAGGACAAACATATCAATGTGACACTAACTCTCCACATATGTCAGTTGCTTAATTTAGAAACTGTACTTGTGGTTGATCTCGAACCCATTGATCATGTGACGACTTATACTGAATTTTGTAACGAGCTCATCAAGACTTGCTTAGCTAAATGAATTGTGGGGTACAGTCCCTGAACCCATTATGTGCCTCTGTAACCCTTTCCACTACCGCCCTCAAGATGGGTATGGGTTTCATAATAAATGAACTAAACTAACTCGAGGCTCTGTCCTGGGACCTCTGTTGTTGATAATATATATAAATGATTTAAATTCAGATTCGAGTAGCAGTATTTGCAAATTTGCTGATGATGCAAATATCGGTAGGGAAATAAACACGGAAGAAGACTCACTTCAAGTCGATCTAAATAGGGTTTTGAAATGGTCAAAAGATTGGCAGATGCAGTTTAATTCTGATAAATGTAAAGTTTTGAAGCTAGGTAATGATGATAGAGTTACAAGATACGAGTTAGATGGTGTTGAGATTGCGAAATGGATCTGGGAGTTATGATTAGAAAGAATTTAAAACCAAAGGATCAATGCATGAATGTTCGTAATAAAGCAAATAGGACACTGGGATTTATTAATCGAAGCGTTAGTAAGAAGACACTTGGCGTTGTTCTTCAGCAATTTCTTGCTCTGGTTAGGCCCCATTTACATTATGCAGTTCAGTTTTGGTCGCCATACTATAGAATGGGTATAAATTCACTTGAACGTGTCCAGCGTAGGATGACTAAGTTAATTCCCCAAATTGAAACCTTTCATATAAAGAAAGATTAACAAAGCTAAAATTGCATTCACTGGAAATGCAATTTCCAGTGAATGATTTAGTTTAGTTAAAATCTAAGTTTAGATTTAGGAAAAGACTAAGGTAAATACTGGTTCGGTAACAGGGTTGTTGATTTGTGGAACCAATTACCGCGTAACGTGGTGGAGGAGGGGTCCCTCGATTGTTTCAAACGTGGGTTGGACATGTATTTGAGTGGTTATAAATAGTAGCCGCCTCGTATGGGCCAATAGGCCTTCTGCAGTTACCTTTGTTCTTATGTTAACTCTTGCGTGGAATAGGTGTCACTTTATGGTGCGGCGATGGAGCTCCTACTGAGATTTCCTCGTCTGAGGAGTCCGTAGCGTATTTCGTAGTTGGTGGTTTTGTCTTTGTTCTTACAGCCTGAGGTAGTCTCAGGTGTCGTGAATTGGTGGTATAATCTATTTCAGGAGCGTCTATGGTGCTGTTAGTAGTCGTAGGCAAGACATATTAGCGAGCGCGTCGGCTGAGATGGTGATTGTAGGGGTATTGGGAGCTTTGAGCCGCCTGGGGCTTGGATGGTTCTGGAGGCCTAACTACACACTCAGACCTTGGCAAAGCACTTAGGAGAGTGCGTAAGATTTAGTGTAAATCTTTACATACAATTTACAAATATAGAAGTGTAGGTTTTTAGCCTATATGCACGAATGATATTAATGAGAATATTACAAACCACATCATTGATTTGCTGATGACAGATTTGTGGTAAAGTAGGAAGTGAAAATGACATGGAGGCCTTACAAAGAGCTCCACAAATGGTCAGAGGACCGGCAAATACTTTCCAATATAGAAAATGTAAGACCTTGCATGTGGGACATAACAACCCACGTCACAACTACCAAATTTCCTTGCAGCAGGAGGGGTAGAAATAGCCTATGCTACTCTATCCCTTTGAGATGTATTTTATCTTAATAAACGTATTTGAACTTGAACCTTGCAGCAGCTTGACGAAGGAGTTAAGACTCCATCATTCACTGAAAGTTTAAACGATTCTTCGCGGCGGGGATCGTATTCCAGGGACCTGCCCGAAACGCTACGCGTACTAGTGGCTGTACAAGAATGTAACAACTCTTGTATATATCTCAAAAAAAAAAAAAAAAAAAGTTGCACAACAAGTGGGAGCTGCAGTAAAAGAAAAGTTAATCAAACCTCAGTAATTATCAAGCAAACTTTTGACATTAAGCAAAACAGAAAGTAGTTTTTCAATTGTATAAATCTGTGGCGCGCCTCCACTTGGTTTATCGTATCCAAGCATGGAAACATTTACAAGAAAGACATATCAGGTTTGGGAAAAGATCTGGCAACAAAAATCCTTCCATAACTAAGTCGACTCTCATACGAGGAAGTTTTGAGAACCACAGAACTAACAGCACTGTAAATCAGACATGACAAAGTTGATAATAATAATTTTAATAATAATAAATTTTTATTCAGGAAAAGTACATACATAGTTGATTTACAAACAAAATGTTGTTTGTAAAACATAGTTCTTACCGGAACTTTTTAAAATACTAAACAATTTGGAGGATATTGCTTTGGATGCTTTGGATATTAGGATGCCCAAGAAATGCTATGATTGAGATAATGAGGATGGAGCTTAATCTGCAGAGTATTGGGGATAGAATTTCAGAGATAAATGTAGCCTCTGCCATTAGATTAATGAGAGGTGGGGGAGCTAATGAATTAATCCTCTCGGTACAAAAGGTGGGAAGTAGTGAACAGTGTATGATGAAGAAGAGAGTGTATATGAATAACTTATGTGCTAATGTTATAAAGTATGATGTTATTACAGAGTGTATTGCGGTGCCCAAGAGAAAATTCACACCACCATGGGAGGATTGTATCAGATGTAGTAATTACTCCCTTGCAAAAGAAAAAAAGTATGTATGAAATAGGAGAGCTGAGGGCGACATATGATTGTATAATTAGAAAACTGCCCACAGAAAACACTCTACATGTATATTGTGATGGGTCAGTAGCTAGGGATGGGAAGGCAGGATGTGGAGTCTTGATCAGGGAGTACACTGACATCGGCACTGTAGATACTGTTATTGGACGCCGCTTAACTGACAATGTCTCTTCAACGCAGGCTGAACTCCAAGGAGTTTTAGCAGGATTACAGGAAGTAGTCAAATGTGGTAAAAATGCGTGCTTCTTTATTGACAGCAGAGGAGCGTTAGAGTCTTTAAATAGCAGACGCCCAGTATATCAGAATATTGTGATAGAGTGTAGAGAGAATGTTAAGAAATTAGAAAAAACTGGGTATAAAGTAAGATTCATGTGGATCCCTTCACATGTGGGAATCCTGTTGAATGAGGTAGTTGATGACATAGCGAAAAGAGCCACTGAAAAACCTCTTGTTGATGTTATATGTCAGTTAACCTTGAAACAAATAAAAACAAGAATCAAGATGATCCAAGAGAGTGAAGAAATGATAAAGAGAATGGCAATGGTGGACAGTAGTAACACACTTAAGCATTATTCAATAATAAATACAAATTCGTCCTTCACCTATGGTAAAGGAAAGTCTACTTGGAAGGATTCAATTTACATGAGATTAAGATTAGGATACAAATATATTTGGCAATACGGTGTTGATGTCAGTGAAGAAGATAAGGAGTGTAAATTATGTAGTATGCCGCACGCCCACACCTTAGAACATTATGTATTAGTGTCAACTTATTGAAAACTATAGAAATAAGGAATTAAATAGTGTACCACATCAAATTGTTTGGATGTGTGATAATGGTATGATAGACAGTATACTTAGGAGCTACAAGAAGTTTGCCCCAAGAGTGTGACGATTATATACTGTACTTGCTATATTAACCTGCAATGTTAAATGGGATTCTTGTAAAATGCTGTACTTACTATATTAACCTGCAATGTTAAATGGGATTCTTGTAATATGCTGTACTTACTATATTAACCTGCAATGTTAAATGGGATTCTTGTAATTTTATTTGTGTCTTTGACTCACTGAATTTGTGCGCCCCTTGAGGGACTTGAAGTAGAGGGGGGGTAGAAATAGCCTAAGCTACTCTATCCCTTTGAGATGTATTTCTTGCTTATCTCAATAAACATATTTGAACTTGAACTTGAACTTGAACTTGAGTGGTTTCAAACTTAACAAGCCACATTGTAGGATTGAAAACGTGATTTTTTTTTTCACCCGCAGGGTTATAAGATACCCATGGAACCGCCTACCCGTCAAAATCGTAATTGTTAAACATCTGTTGAACTTTAAAATTCAGCTTGAAAAAAATCCTCAGTACAAATGGAGGGATCATTGACACGCTATCGAAATCCTGTCCTCTTCGAGGCTTCTAGTGTGTTAGTAGCCTTCAAGTAAATTCATACAAATAAACGCAAATAAAAATTTTTCGGCTGCATTATGTTTCTTGCGTAGTCATACTTAATATAAAATCGTTTTCTTTTAACACTGGTATAATCTTGGTAAATATGTAATACCGAATAACGCTCACCCAGCTCAAAGAAACAATTATAATTTAATTTATTTACCATATAAATTTTTTATATATTTTATATATTTTCCTGAGCAACAAACAATGGAAAAAGATGATTTAGAAGGAAAGTGTTTTGCTTGACGTGCTCAGTACGCTCCTTCTTCCCGTGATCACTCCGTCGAGTGGACCGCCGCCGTAAGTCTCTCCATTATCTTCCTTGTGAGCCGCAGGAGCCAGTGTTTTTGAGTTAGCAAGACTCCATTACGCTCACGAGTGTTGGGGCTTGTATTTGACGCAAGATTTGTGAGGAGGAGAGTTGTGAGTGAGTGGATGTGTGAGGATAAAGAGTGTGGCGGGGAGGAGGGAGCCATGGGCTGTGAGGTACAGTTTGTAAACAATCCACCGGGTCACTCATTGTCTTCACCATATATTCCCTCATGACTCGTATGAGGGATCAATTGTTTACTTATCTCTGGTAGTGCTGTATTAAAGCCCATGGCTACTTTTCTAATACAAAACTAATGTGAGGTTGATTTTCACGAGCGAAGGATGAACGTAACAACGAGCCTTTTGGGTTAGGTTAGACATGCTGTTGCTTAGGGTTCAACGTGTAAGTGTCCCTGGGGAGTGGGGTGGGTGGGACGTAGATATAAGCTTAACATATATATTCATATACATACACGCATGCTGTATGTCCCCCCCCCCCCCCCCTATACCATGTAATAAGCCTCCCCTCCCCCTTTCACTTGGGTCGTGCTACGTTACTATTAAACAAAATGAATTTGACCGTACCGAATGAAACTGCATTAATTTTGTTCATGTATTGTGTGTGTGTGTGTGTGTGTGTGTGTGTGTGTGTGTGTGTACTGTGGTTACATGTGGTTGTACATGCGGGCATATGTATTGTGGTTGCCTCGAGGGAGTATTTAGTTATTAACCTGGCGATTAGTTCTCGCATACTTGTTCTTACAGGGGTCGAGCTCTGCTCGTTGGTCCTGCCTCGAGTTGTGTACAGATTGGTGTAGGATAGGAAATGCTCTTGGCAAACATGCATTTGGGTTATCTTTTGGAGGGGAGATGGTACGATTAGGTTGTACATGAGTATTTTGCATGCGGTTCTCAAATTCTTATGACTTGATTACAGTAGTGTGTGATAGGTTAGATCGAGGTAGTTTTTAAGTATAACTGTGACGGCTGTCCGTAAAGAGGCCTACCAAGCTGCTGGTAGTATCTGGGTTTTATACTTATATTTCTGCTTTATTTTTGTTTGTTCAAGTTTTCACCCTAATTTGTCCCACAAGAATCAATTTTAGTTCAAAGTTACAGTAAGTTAGCTAGTAATAGATTAGCGAGTAGTATGTGAGAACAGCATTGGGCAACATAATGACTTCTGAGGGAATACTGACCGTTTTGAGACTTCGGTATGTGCTTTATAGTGTAATTTTTAATTTTGCCCCGAGGGGCGAGTTTATTGGGCAGCACCACTCCTCCTGTGAGTGGACACACTCCCATAGCACCATATACTACACTCCCCAATAGGAAAAAGCCCCACTTTGTTGTTCATCCTGTCACTTATACCCAGACACAGCTGGGACTTGCTTAACTGTCTCAAGTGAACAGCTTCAATGTCTTAGATTATAGAGGAGACATTAAACTTGATTTACTTGCCAAGTGACGGGATGAACAACCTAGCGGGTTTTCTCCTATTGGGGAGTGTTGTACATGCTGCTATGGCGGTGTGTCCACTCACAGGATGAGTGGCGCTGCCCAATACTGTCACTATGGCGGTGTGTCCACTCACAGGATGAGTGGCGCTGCCCAATAAACTCGCCCCTCGGGGCAAAATTAAATTAATTGATTTACATGCTCAACGATTGGTTTACAGATGTTGTGCTGTTCAGTCTTTTACCAACAAAAAGTAAAGTTTACTGCCGCTAGAGATTTACTTGTGGGAATCCCATGCCCATATAAATACAGTGACCAGAACTAAGTTTTGTCAAAGGGGTCCTTGCTAGGCTAAATATAATTTAAAAATTATATTAAGCATTTGTTGCAGATGCTTCTGGTTATAAACCAAAGCATCTGCACACAAACATCTGGTTTTATAAATCGTGTAGATGTTCGAACAGATGCTATACTTAGATTGTTAAAAAATGTCATGAGCAAATTACATTTAAATCTAAAATATGCTGCTACTGCATTTATTTACTATGTACGTATATATTTTCCAGATCATGTCGGGAGGTCTGAGTGTTATGAGCCTGGAGGAGAATGATGTGACAAGGTTCCTGGCTGCATCAACCCACTTAGGGGCTAACAATGTTAACTTCCAAATGGAACAGTACGTCTTCAAGAGGCGTCAGGATGGTAACTTGAAATTATTTTAAGTGTAAAATAACTATAAGGTGTAGAATGTCATATAATTAAAAATATGTATCTTTTCATGTACAATTACTGTACAATTTTTCTTTTAAATTTAGCAGCTTTAGGACCTACACATGCATGTACTTTGCGTATAGTAAGAGCTTTTTAAGTCGACTCTGCAGCTTGCCATCACATTTCAAATCTTCCCAAAATAATTTTAACAGATTCATTATGTTCCTACAATAGGTATATTATATCCAATTTGTTACTGATCAGTACAAGTTTACTTGGAATATATTATTAGTTCTTAACTAAGAAGAAAAATCTGGGTAAAAGAAATAATAATCTCCTCTGTACAGGTGTTCACATCATTCATTTGCGCAAGACTTATGAGAAAATCCTACTAGCAGCGCGTTCAATTGCTGCCATTGAAAACCCTGCTGATGTGTACGTGATATCATCACGCCCCATGGGACAGCGAGCTGTCCTCAAGTTTGCTAGATACACTGGTGCCACACCAATTGCTGGACGCTTCACTCCAGGAGCATTCACAAATCAAATCCAGGTAAATTTAAAATATTTTGATGTATATTTTTGGGCTGGACGGTAGAGCGATGGTCTCGCTTCATGCAGGTCGGCGTTCAGTCCTCTCCCATCCAGTGGTTGGGCACCATTCCTTCCCTCCGTCCCATCCCAAATCATTATCCTGACCTCTTCCAAGTACTATAAAGTCGTAATAGCTTGGTGCTTTCCCCTGATAATTAAAAAAATTGTAGGAAATTATTATAAGGTGTAAATCGTTACAAAGAATTCCAAACATATGATCATTTTATCTAATGTTTAGTCATGTTCAGTAAAAAGTCATTACATCTGCTTGATCATGAATTCTATGAAATGTCTCATTGTGACTGATGGATGCTGGTTTTATTCACTGCTTAGTTATTATAATTTATATAATTCCTTGATATAAAGTGCTGTATGATAAAATTTACAGGCTGCTTTCCGTGAGCCTCGTCTGCTAGTTGTGACTGACCCTGCTTCAGACCACCAGCCCATTACTGAAGCTTCATATGTCAATATCCCAGTTATTGGCTTCTGCAACACTGATTCTCCCCTTCGTTATGTGGATGTTGCTATTCCCTGCAACAACAAGGTATGTTAATGGGTGGTGTAAGAGGGTAGAACAGACATGCGATTATTATTACCATTATCATGGGGGAGGCATGATCCTGAAGGGAAAAGAAAAATTACAAGTAAAATAGTAAGACAGGTTATTCATATTATTAGAATATTTCTCATTCATTCATTATATTCACAGAAAAATGTTTACAGTAACACCTGCAAAATAGATCTGATCTAGATTTGTTAAATTTCCCTTTTCTGGCTGGTGGCATATTTTACCAGTTTCTTTTTAAGCAGGTGATACAATACATCTTTTTGCATATTTAGACCAAAATATATGAATTATATTAATAATTGTTCATGTAGCTGTCTTGTAACAGGGTTGGTTTTGATAAATTTGAGGCAGTAAAATTGTTATAGCACTAACATGCCGTGTGATAAACTGAAGTTGCCCTGAACCTGGTCAATAAAATCCTTAATATGTAAGGTTAATGTCATTGGTTTTGTATTGGGCTTAATGCCTGTCAGCCTTTGGAGAGCTAAGGCAAGCCCAAAAGCTTGCTAACCAACTAGCAAGAACACTAAATCCTCAACCTAGGCCAGGACAGGGATGCCAGATTTGAGTTGCCGAAAGTCGCGAGCTGAAGAACTAATTGTTACAAACTTTACAATAAAAGTAGCCAAATATTTTTTTCCGATTAATTTGCTATTTAGAATAAACAGCAAAGCTTATTTTAACTGTAGCCGAAAAAATAGTAAGTAGCGACGTACGTAGATGGTTTTTTAATTGAATGCAATTATCCTAATTGGTAACCGAATTGGGCTACAAGTAGCTCAATCTGGCATCCCTGGGCCAGGACTAAAGCCAGCTATGTATGTACTCTTTTTGAGAAGTGAGGTATACTTCTCAGTGCATGTATTCAAAGTGAACAATGTAATTTTTTTGGGGTGGGGGGAAGCTACAAACAACTATGGAACACTAGTAGTAATCCCCAGGCTGCATGAGCCAAATCCTTACACTTGAGTTGTGTTTTTGCCTCTTTCAACAATTGCTCGATCATTTTATTCGCTTAACTACTGTATATGTTCTACCTTACTATATTTTTGTCAAGCTGCAATAATACTATTGCCATACTTTGCGAGATGCTTGGCTTCCCAGCCATGATCACATTTTTTTAACAATCTGTCTACAAAGGAAAAAGGAAAGGCAAAGGAAACTTCCCTGATGTGGAAGTTTCAATTATGTCAGATCTCGGTCGCACGGGGGAAACACGGATGATACACATGCTCATAAATGAGGTCTTGATAACCTAGAAAAACTCATTATCTCAGTTGTATAATTTATAGTACAGTCCAGGTTTATTAAAACAAAATATAAATTATTTCAAATAGAAATAAAAAAGCAAGACTTAAAAACAAATAAGGAAAACTTAGGTTTACTACTGTTAATTAAAATCATTGATCTGGATGTTGCTGGTTTTCCCTCGGGTATAAATCCAGAAGACAGGTGGGATATGTTAGAGGTCTGGATTTTTGAGCGAGTACTGTAATTGGATGTACCACGGTAGATGGAATACCTCCATTGACAACTCTAATTTGACAAAGTATTAAAGTTTTGTACAGGCCTTACATACATTTTTTTAAGTCTCATTTCTGGATGGAGCCTCCTAGGTGGTTTCCTGAAGTTGTCTTACTAAGATTGCTCCATACAAATAGGTCAAATTAGATGGAGTTGTTTTTGACCTACCTATGACCAAAGGCAAAACCTGGTTCCCCCCATCTTCACAGAGGTGTAGATCAAATGACAATTTCCCACCACACTGAAAAAGCATCAAGAAAATCAGTGATTACCCCTCCAGTTTTACAGTCAACTGGAGGGGTAACAAAGCAAAGGGTAAAATGGCAGAATAATCTGCAAATGATTTGCACATAACACTTTTGAGAAATTAGTTGAAAACCAATGGTACCAAATGCCACCACCAGGTGTCCTGGCCTTAGCACAGTCATCCTTCCTTAGTTCTTTCGTTGATGCCGTACGGGTCAGTATTGTTAGAGGGTTGTTCAGACATACAAATTCCTAAGCTTTAAGCTAAGTGTTGGCCATCCTTGGACTAGTTCCTTTGGTGACCGTATACTTGATATTCTTCTATATGTTAGTATTTGTTTTGTGTACATGTTTCCTATGTAGCTTTTTGCATGAGTTTGGCTGTCTTGTTTTCTGGATTCATTATCAGAGTGCCAGCTAGATCTGCCCCACCACTGACATATTCTCGGCGTGTTCGGGAGTTAGGCCCGAGAGGCCAGGCAATGGCTGGAGAATAGCCTAATGCTATTCATGAGTCTCTGCCTTCTGTGTTTGGGCCCTTGGCTGATAACTTTGTTAATGCTGTTTGGTTTCATGTGTTTATATGATACACTGGTGGCAGCCTTTGCCAAGTTGTTGAGGGAGTTTGATTTGTGCCTGGGGTGCAAAATCAAGGGGGATATAAACACGGAAAAGGACTCGCTATCACTTCCAGATGATCTAAATAGGATTTTGAAATGATCAAAAGATTGGGAGATGCAGTTTAATGCTGATAAATGTAAGATTTTGAGGCTGGGTAATGACTGTTACAATATATGAGATAGATGGTGTCGAGATTGCGAAGGGGATCTGGGAGTTATGATTAGTAAGAATTTAAAACCAAAAAATAAATGCATAAATTTTCATAATAAGGCAAATAACTGGGGATATGTTTCTTGAAGTGTTAGTAATAAACACCTGGTGTTTTACTTCAGCTATACCTTGCTCTTGTTAGGCCCCATTTAGATTATTAACACTTTCGCATGCCACTGTCTTAAAAGTGCGTCATGTTTCGTCTACCCGCTCATGCACACATGACACAAATTTATGTCTTCGTAAAAAATATTTGTATAAAATTCAATTTTTATCCGATTTACTTCTGGTTTGTTTCAAACTGAGCGCCATGAAGTTCTCTTTCTCACTGCTAGGGCGCATGGCGCGTCGGCCTACCCGGTCACGTGACAGGCCCAATGTTTTCTCGTCACGTTTCGTGAGTCGATCACGTTTCCCTCGCGCGCCAAACTCGAACGGTTTTCTGCATTTATACCCGTTTCCGTGTGTTTTATACCCAATACATTCATCAACAATGGATCCAGGTCAAGGCCCAAGCCGTTCTACGCCCAAGGAAGTGTCCAAGTCCTCGAAAGAGGACAGAATAACTATGATTTATCAAAAGTTCAAGGGAATGAAACTCACACCCATGAAAATTCCTGAAGTTGTGGCAGCTTTATCAGAAGCTGAGTATGATGCAGGTGATGTTGAAGGACTTGAAGATGATTTGGATGACTACAACGATTATAGTGGCGTCCAAAGAGCGAATGATACATCAACGAGTGATGAGGAGACCGAGCACCTCACAGAGGAGGATGAGGCACCGCTACTCCCTCCTCCTCCTCCATCTAGGCGCACACGTGGTGCATGTAAACCACCTAGAAAACTAACTTGGGGTGTACACATGTGGCACAATTAGACTGCTATGCAGCGCCCCAAAGGAATTGCAAACTATAGCCAAGGCTAAATTTCCACTGGATACCACCATATACCGCCGCAAAGATAACACCTTCATTCTACTGTGGAAAGACAAGTGAGTGGTCAATTTGGGATATAGATAAATAGGCAATTTGGGCCCTATTGCACTGGGACACGGAAGATTGGCCTGAAATAGCAACAGTATCTCATCACTTGCAGCACGCTCCAGACATAAATGATGACACAGGTCCTGCCTATGCTGACGCCGTGCAAACTCCTGGACCATCTGGTGTGAGGCGGCCTTTATTTACTTCAACACCTCAAGCTGACGCAGGAACGGACTCAGAACCCGAGATGTCTGGCACACTGCCATTTGACGAGTCGGTTTTGTCAGATGACTCAAATGCTCAACCAACACCGAGAAGACGTGGCCCTATTGTTGATTCTGAACATCGCCTGAACTACAAACTGAAACATGAACTTTACAAACTGCCAAAACGTCTCAAGTGTCATGTCTGTGCACGGTCCGGTAAAAGGAAGGACACCAACATTGGATGCAAGACCTGTAACGTTGCACTCTGTGTTATTCCCTGCTATACCAGTTACCACCGGAAAAGAGTGTATTGGGTGGTGAAGAAGTAACCACCCGCAACAGCTTCACTCCACCTACAAAACATCTGTTGAGCAACTTCAGGAATGTTGTCCTGAAGAAGGTGGAGTGAAGAAAATTTGCTCAACTTACTCTTCCACAACCAGTTTTTTCTTGGTAAGTACACCTATTTTGTCCAATTTCTTGTAGTATAACTTATTGGGAGTATTTTGATACCAGAATGAACACTGTATCCCATAAACTGCCGTAAGTAGACTCGAAACTTCATAGATTTTTTCGGGGTGTTGCGTGTCTGCAAGAGTGTCCCAAACGGGTTGCAGGTGGGGTGACTTTAGCCGTTTATACTGGGCATGTTTACACCTTATCATTTATTATATGCATATGTCTGTTTAGGGAATTTTATTCCGATCCATGTACAACCAAAAATAACTGTGTGCAACAAGTATAAACTTGAAAAACATAACAATAGTATAAACATTTCGTGTGTGTTTGACGCTCACTGATATGTTCCAGCGTTGTTTTATATTTGGCGCTATTCTAACTTACGCTTTGTTGATCTTTTTACCTACGTGCTTATAGAACATTCTATTGGGAACACATTGACACAAAAACGAATGACGTACATACAAAAATAATGTCAGGACAGTCAAATAAGTATATACTTTCGAAGCACCGTATCGCGCTTGTGTCGTTGCGTCACCGATACCGGGTAACAGTTCCACCACTTCCCACACTCTTGCGGGTGGGCCGCGACTATGATTCTACGTTTATATTCATATCTCTGTGTTGGGAATTTCATTGCGAATCCATTGATACCAAAATTAACGCTGTAGGACAAGTGTGGAGTTGACAACAATCCCAAGAGTAGAAACATTTTGTTGCCGTTTTGCGCTCACGGCGAGTCATCTACGTAGTTCTTTATTTGGTGCTGGTCTCCGTATACTTTTAGTGACCTTTTTTTACTGATGTTCTTCTAAAGAATTTTATTGCGAACACATTGGTACCAAAATGAAATACGTAGCTCGAGAACTAACGTCAGAAGAGTAAAAAGAGTATACACATTTTTGTTTGGCCGCTTAAGCGACAAAACCGCCGGGAGCACTTACGTTTTTTTTTCCCTCGTTCGCCGGGCGGCTGAAAGTGTTAAGTTCAGTTTTGGTCAGCATACTATAGAATAGCTATAAATTAACTAGAATGCATCCAGTGTAGGATGACAAAGCTAATCCTGCAAATTAGAAATCTGCCATATGACGAAAGATTGACAAAGCTTAATTTACATTCTCTTAAAAGGTGAATAATTGAATAATTAGGGATGACATAAGAGGTGTACAAATGGATTAATGGGCATAATAAAGGGAATATTAATGAGGTATTAAAAGTATCAATTAAAATAGAAGAGACAAAATAATTGGTATAAATTAGGTAAGCTTAGATTTAGGAAAGACCTAGGTACTATGCCCCCCCCCCCCCCCCCCGAGTGCTCTCCACTCTGCTGTGAGACTGAGTGGAGAGTTATTTGTGTGTGTGAATATTGTTTGTGGAGTTTGGCATTTTTGAGGCTTTGGTCTTTGTCAACCCGCAATTTTCTGCAAAGCTTCGCTGAGTTTGTCGATGTGTTACCAGTGTGGTGGCAAATTGTCTCCTGCTCTCTGCATCTGTGAGGGGCATTGTATTGTATGATATTGTAGCTGTTGTTCCTAGTAGGTCGAAGGATTCGTGCATCTGATGTGACACATTAGCATAAAGCAATTTTGGTGAGCTAGCTTCAGGGAGCGGCCAGGGTCGTCCAGAAAGAGGCATTTCATTACATTTACTTTTTTTGTTTAAATATTAAATGATGAATGAGTGACAGGGACGTAATTCTGAATATTTCTGAAGGATTGTCTTGTCTGATATGTATTGGTTATGTTTTGCTTATTCTTTAATGTAGAACATGTTTAACAATCTTTAAATTTCAGAGCCCTCACTCGGTTGGTCTGATTTGGTGGATGCTGGCTCGTGAAGTTCTACGTCTGCGTGGCACCATCTCTCGCAACCTTCCTTGGGAGACTGATGTTATGCCTGATTTGTTCTTCTACCGGTAAATATTATTTTAATCCGTTTTGTTTTTTAGTTTAGTGTATAGATTTGCTTGAGTAGTCAATACCTGTGTATTAAAGTGTTTTACAGAATGGCTTGCAATGCTATGTTATGGCTCATTAGTAATATATTAACTTCTTTGACATTTGTAAGAAATGTACATATTTTGTTAATTGCAAAGTTAAGGGGTAGTGAAGATAGAGCTGGAGTTTCTAACAGCTGTTTTAGAAGGGTAATGTGGATTTTGGTCCCTGCAGCTATGTAATGGTTTGTCTATATACATGTAGGCTGTAAAACTAGTACCAATTCAGGGTGGAGCAGTGGTAAGGTGAGCAGCTGGGAGAGTGCCTTGGTGGTGGGTTGGAGTTACCTCTTGAGCTCCAGTTGGTTTTATCATTGATTTATATATCATTAGTGATAATTCATTGTGTATCCGAAGTTGGAGTGTATGACGAATGTGAAGTACTTTACCAGTACCAGTGTGTTTGGTGGTTATACATAAAATGTGCACTGTTGCATACACAATTAAATCGCTCGAACATGATATATCGATGAGAAAATCAGTTGGAGCCTTAAGGGGGATTTGAACCTACTCGGTTGGTACACCCAAGCTTGTGTCCTAGACCACTATGCCACGCCAGTTGTGTCGTGGCAGGTGATGATGAGAGGGAACGAGGACAAAGAGGTTAAGGGGGCGTCTGAATCCTGTTTGGCTCAAAAATGCAAAAATGAAAACTCGTTCGATTTCAATCAAACTTTTTTGACAAGTTCTATATGAAAAGTGTTTCATCTGGTCCAAGTTTCAGCATCGTAGCATAAATAGGAAGGGAGAAAAAAATAATGAAGTAGTTGTGAAAATTATGCCAAAATGGTCAAAATCGATTATGAAACAAAAGTGTCAACTGAAATCATAGCTATGACTCTTTGCTATCACAATAGCATATATTAAACAAATATTATAATTAGTTTAATTGGAAAAAAATTTAAGAGAAAAAAAAAAAAGGGATTTTTTTTTTTTTTTTCAATTTTTTTTTTTTTCATTTTTTTAGGGGCGATTTGTATCAAACTTACAGACCTTACTGTACGTAAGCCTATCTGTAAGGATGCCAATTTTGGAGAAAATTGGTTGATGTCAACCTCAGCCACAGATTTTAGAACCTTAGACTTTATTAATTTCTGTTTTTTTTTCAATTGACACAAATGTTGACAAAACTTTTTAATTTTTTATTCAATTTACATGAAACTTACACAGTATATAATGTATGGCTTCTCTCTACATGTGCACGTATCCCTGTTTCTCTAAGTTCATTTACTGATTTTATAATAGCAATAAACATGCCATATTTGCATAATTTTGGGGGGGAACTTTGAACATTTGTATTAGGAAAACTAAAGATGTTCTGGAAATTCTTTTACATGCAATCCTTTATTATATGCCAATGTGTCAGAAAAGGGTCACAGAATAATTATATCTGAAACGTGTGTGAAGAAGTGTCGAATTGAAAATGTGAAAAAAACGAAAAAAAAAAAAAAAAAAAAAAAACTCTCTTTCTATTTACGCTGAAGTACTGAAACATGGGACAATTGCAGCCCTTTTCATATACAACTAGTCAAAAAATATTGGTTGACATTGAACAACTTTTCTGCAACCATTGAAACGCCCCCTTAAAGAACAATGTGAAGCCCTGATAGGTTTCACGTTAAAGGATTAACCATCTCCAGCCTTGCACTTGCTTGTTCATTAAAAGCGAGCATGTACATGCATCCTCGCCCTCGATTGAAAAAAGATATACAAAGGAATAAAGAGAATGAGAAGAGAAGCATAAGCTAATAATGTGGAAAGAAGGTAGGAGAGGAGCTAGTGAAAGGGGAAATCTGTTTCCTGGGGGTCTGAGAACAGGATGTACATTTAGTTTTGTACCACTGTACAGATGTACCCTGTGTACCTGTGGGAGTTGTGAATATTTCACTATAGGTAGAATAGTGTTATCTTGGTGAGTTAGTGCAACACAGGGATTAATTAGCTAATACATATATTGTAATTGATTTATGGTATTGGAATAGCTTGTCTTAGCCTATTAATGTCAATAGATGATTTTAGATAGTCATTGGAACTTGTATAATGTTAACAGGTATGTATTTTATGTAACTGGTAATGTTAATTTTCCTTAGTGACCCCGAGGAGCAAGAAAAGGAAGAAGCTGCCAAGGCTGAGGCTGCCAAGGCTGAAGCAGAAGCAGCTAAAGCAGAAGCTCCAGCTCCTGAGACATGGGTGAATGACGTTGCCGATGCAGAGGCTCCGGTTGCTGCGCCTGCTACTCCTGTTGCTGCTGGCACACCAGCACCAGTGGCTGGGGGTGTGCCTGTGGCTGGTGCACCACCTGCTGCACCTGCGGCTGTTGAAGACTGGGGCCAGGCTGTAAGTTTGTCGATATATAAATATCTTTTATATTGACTAGTTATCTATTATTTATATCTGTTATTTATTTTTTATATAATAAGTGTATACAAAGGTTGTTTGTTTTCTGTGCATATAAAGTCCAAGATGAGATTAGACTAATTGTAACAACATATTGTGAAAATGTTGTTTGCACATTCTCAAGTGTGTCGGCACATGACAGCGAACCATTTCCGTGTTGCGCAGGAATATGGATTGCCACTGTGATGTCCATTATTCTCGTATCAATGAATTAAAGTTTGCATTTATATATACAGTAGTTATTTATATTATTTAGTCTATATAAATTTACTAGTGTATGATAAGGTAGTTAAACAGGTAATGTTTTTATTGAATTATTGGCAAATTTCAGACATAGGACATATGTTCATTTTTTTTTTCAAGTTTAAGCAATGGTAATCGTTATGTTTAATCACTGAACTGCACATTAGTTATGACAAGTATCGTCTGTACTTTCTGAACGTGAAGTTGGTTCCGGAGATGTGCCCTGATGTACATTTTTTTTTCTTTTGTTGCAGCGTATTGATGATCTTCATTGGTTTGCACTTGATAGTGTTGTAATAGTAGGCATTGTGTCCCAAACATGCTGTAGTTTGCAGTGGGGTGGGTTTTTGGCTTTGTTGCAAACATTGAGTGATATACATCATTTCTAAATAATGTACCTACAGTAAAGACTGATAAGATGTTGCATTGAGTGCTGTAGATGGCATTTGTGAAGTGTTACCAATGTAAAGTTTGTTGTCAGTTTCATTGTCAAGCCTCTTTCAGTTAGTATTACCAATATTTCTCCTAGTGTTGTTCTGTCCTTGCCTCCGTGGAGGGTCCTCCTAACTCAATTTTGTAAATCCCTGAACCCCATCATAAAAGCTTTTACCCCTCTTACAGTTCTGAAAGTCCTTTTCCTTGAACACTTCTTCACACTCCCGCTTCATTTCCATCTTCCCTGATGGGTCTAGGCCTGCAGATGGTGAAGGCTACTCTGTTGTTTTCCTGACCACACCTAGGTGTCTCCTGCCTCTGGAGACTAGCATCTTCACGGCCTAACTTTATGCTATTCTCTATGCTCTTTGTCCACTGCTTTCTCGCTGTCAATCCTCATTTGTGGTTGTAGTTCCCTCGTGACTGGAGTCCTTTAATTCAGTCCATCGGTGGCAGTCGAGATTCAACATTGGCTGTTTCTTACCTCCAGTAGATTTAAGACAGTAGAGTTTTGCTGGGTTCCAGCCATATTGGTTTCTCTTCAAATGAGTGTGCGGACTTGTCCCATCTCTAGTAAAGGTATTCTTTATTCGGACTTTCACCCAGTTATTCATTTCTCCATCCTTGCCTCCATCCATCCTTCATCCATAAGGTTGCCCGTTGGCAGGGTTGTTGGTCTTCTGTTAGTGGTAACAACCTGCGTACTCTTAAAGAGTAGTGTGCCCCTGTGGCCTTCCTCCTACCACCGTAACCAGCAGTGGGAAGTGGCTCTGGCAAGGTTGCGTATTGGCCATACTTGCTTAACACGTGGACACTTACTATCCAAACTGCATTGTCCCTCTTACAAGGTCATGGGATCCACTGGTTGGGGAGGATGGGATGATGTGGATATAAATTGGCAAGTGTTGTAGGGTAATGTGTAGTAGGTAGTGGAAACAGGTTGGATGCGAGTTAGGAAACGTTAGTTATGTAAAAAATAATTTGCTTTGTAGTTTAATGGTATTGTTACTTTTTCAGGGTGATGATTGGGCAACTCCTGCTGCTGGAACTGGTGATGAATGGGGTGGTGTTGCTGATAGTAACAACTGGTAAACATCAATAAATTGTACACCATACAATTTTTTTCTTTGTCGTTCAGTACCTTAAACTGCTAGACAGTAGCACTCGCGCTACTGTAGTTGGTGTACTCATATTGCACAGTAGCACGAGCACTGTGTAATGTGGAAAAAGCTTGGATAAAGGGGAGATAGCAGCAGGACTTTAGGGGGCGGGTGCATAATGTTAAATACTCCAACTTTTCCTAGTGGATGAACCTGAACAGAAAATAGTTGTCTATTCATTATGGTCTGAGAAGGGCATAACTTTCATTTTTGTAAATATTAAATTTAGTTTAAGTATAGTTTACTGTAAGAAAACTAAAAAAAGTGCTTGATTCGGGTAGTTCACTCAAAGCTAGGCTCAACTTTAGAGCTTTAACCAGAAACCTCTTCCCCTGTATTCTCCCATAAAGGTATTTTTTTATTATGACTAACCCAGTTATTCCTCCATTCTGGCCCATTGGTTTCTTGTTACTGGTAAAACTATGCTCTTAAGTCGGTGGCTTTCCTACCACCGTAACCGGCGGCGAGAAACTGCTCTGGCGAGGTTACGTATTTGCCATATATGTTAACTGGGCACTTTAAGAGAGAACAATGAGTAGCAAGGTGGCGCTAACTGCATTGTCCCTCAGTTGTGCATATCCTTGTCGAATGTCCCGACTGCCAGGACGAGCGTGTCTTCCTTTCCGACCGTCCCCGCGGTCACTTCCTAGAATTCTTGGCGAGTCTTTATACTTAACCGGTTAAGGCGAACGATGTCATGTTATTGGCATCCTTAGATATTTGGCACCCTATAATTATTGCTCACATTTTGTGCTATAGCCTTACCGGCTTTGTGCCATTTGATAATCACCGAGCGGCCTGCTATACACCACAGCTCTGCACCTTGAAAATTCTAAAGTTTTTTCGAAAATGTACACGGTTGTTCCGGCTAAGACTATGCAACTAACCATTTCACTCTGCAGAAATACGTTCCGAGAGGAACAAGGGCTGTGTTGAGGGTTCGAACCTACATCAGAGATGATCACCGTAGTCGACGAAAGCGCGTCTGGGATGAGGTTGGCACCCTCATCCCGGCTCTTATTTGTACATACTAGAACTTAAAACACTCATGACAGCTGGAGACTAGTAGTTTAATGTCAAGAAATTACATAAGCTCTTCCTACAGAGCTCCGCGACTCTAGCCCCTCTGTTCTGGAACATCATGATTGTATAATAACAGATGTATTGGTCAATACTGGGCAAGTCCAAAGTATATATAGGATATGTGGAAGCGTGTCAGAATTGCATTTCACATTTGTAAGCGCACAGAGTTACGTCTACCTTTTTTCTTTTAACGTAAGTGTGTAGGTTAGATTAGCATTAATTATTGCAATCACGTATGGTTGATTGTTCAATGAAACGTCGAACTATATTAACGTCTAACCGTTTCCACGGAATACAAGAATATATAGCATGGTAGTACAGTATTGTAAATGTGTTTACGTCTGGTAGACGAGAAGTTCTTCGTCTTATCAACTGACTGCTGTAACCATTACCACTAAATGAACGTAAATTCCGGACTTTGTGTAATCGACCTAATAAACTTAAATATTTTAGTTACGTTAGTAACGTACCTATTCTTGTTACAATATACTCCATTTGTTACAGTATCCCTTTTTTTCTACTTTATTATCTCATTCCTTTTGTAATATTCAGTCAGGTAGACATCTTTATTGTGCGCCCCATACTCATCCCGTGGTGGAAGAGGAACATAATGGGTTCAGGAACCGAACCCATACTTTTAGGTAAGCAAGTTAACTAAGCAATTGTTACATGCATATTGTGACATTAAGATTAATGATTAGTGGCTTATGGCAGATGGAATGTAAGGCACAGAAAAATTAGGATACAATTTTACTCCAGTGAAAGACAGGAAATACAAGAATAAGTACTTTAATATAGAAAGTAACTAACAAATAAGAATACTATTTGGCAGGCCTACATGGTTAAAAAAAACGTTAATGTAACGTTAAAAAAATAAATAAAATAGTACTGAAAATACAGAGTACTAGGTTATGTAAATCTACCACCACACAGGGTAGTGTGAGAGCAGGTGGAGCATTGAGGAGTATTATGACTGGTATTTGATGAAGATTAAACCACCCAAAAAGTGGCACGTGCACGAATAACCCGTAAGTGGTGACCCTTTGGAACCATTACCAGTATTATTAACTGATACTGGAGATCTGTGGAGGTGCGACTGCACCCTACGGAGAGGTCGTGACTTGTGACTGATGGTGCTGGCTGGCTCCTATATATACAGGGAAGGCACCGTCCAGGTGGCGCTGGTGTTCCTATAATTGGAAGCCGGCTGGTAGAAACGAGCACTGCGCTTGTTAACTAGCGAGTGGCGTGATCTTTGGGGGGGGGGGGAGGCACAGGTGTGCTAGGCTGACTGGCCAGGGGGGGGGGGAGAAATAGCCTAAGCTACTCTATCCCTTTGAGATGTATTTATACCTGGTTGATACCTGGTTGATGGGGTTTTGGGAGTTCTACTCCCCAAGCCCGGCCCGAGGCCAGGCTTGACTTGTGAGAGTTTGGTCCACTAGGCTGTTGCTTGGAGCGGCCCGCAGGCCCACATACCCACCACAGCCCGGTTGGTCCGGCACTCCTTGGAGGAATAAATCTAGTTTCCTTTTGAAGATGTCCACGGTTGTTCCGGCAATATTTCTTATGCTTGCTGGGAGGACGTTGAACAACCTCGGACCTCTGATGTTTATACAGTGTTCTCTGATTGTGCCTATGGCACCTCTGCTCCTCACTGGTTCTATTCTGCATTTTCTTCCATATCGTTCACTCCAGTACGTCGTTATTTTACTGTGCAGATTTGGTACTTGGCCCTCCAGTATCTTCCATGTGTATATTATTTGATATCTCTCTCGTCTTCTTTCTAGTGAGTACATTTGGAGAGCTTTGAGACGATCCCAATAATTTAGGTGCTTTACCTCGTCTATGTGTGCCGTATATTTCTTTCTTATCTCAATAAACATACTTGAACTTGAACTTGACGGGCCTGGGCGAGGTAGGGTGGTGGTACACTGTCTACTTCAGAGTACTATAGTTGTTGCTCTTGATTCTTGAATATGCAAACGTGATGTGGTAGAATAGGTGATGATGGAACAGGCCCAATCTCCTTCCTAGAGAGATTCTTGTAACAACATATACAGTATATACAATCATTTACACAAATACATATACACCTCGACACTGTACATCTATGGCGACTCACACAGTTAATAGTCTTGTCCCACATCCACCCAACTGGGCGGCAGCTTTACAGTCATGTGCTCCACACCCACCCAACTGGGCGGCAGCTTTACAGTCATGTGCTCCACACCCACCCAACTGGGCGGCAGCTTTACAGTCATGTGCTCCACACCCACCCAACCGGGCGGCAGCTTTACAGTCATGTGCATGCATTACCTACAGTAAGCAAATTTAGAATACTTCATTAAGATTTCCGACAGTACATCATTATTAATGAAGCACTTACACATTTCTTGGAGTTCATTTATGGTGTTATCTCTGAAATCAGCGATTTTTCACATTCCTTTATATAATGACACAATGTATGCGAGTAGTTCTGCTGACAAAGAGTTTACATTTAGTTAATTCTACATCAGCAGATGTTACAAACTCCCAGAGGTACTTGTAGCCGAGCCTAAGCCTAGCAGTGGTAACATCTAGAAGTCTGCTAACCTTATTGGATGACCCATAGACGTGCAGTACTTCCTGCATAATAGAATAATGATGGAGCAACTGGTATGAATTTTATTTTGACTCAAGTCTACGAGATTTTGTTGTGTAGGGAGAGGTAGAGAAAGTCAATTTGTAAGGTTATCTTGAGATCTTTTCGGGGCTTAGCGTCCCCGCGGCCCAGTCCTCGACCAGGCCTCCTTTTTGTTACACATCCCCAGAAAGCAGCCCGTAGCAGCTGTCTAAGTCCCAGGTACCTAGTTATTGCTAGGTGAGCAAGGGCATCAAGATGAAAGAAACTGTTTCCGCCTCCGCCTGGGATCGAACCCGGAACGTTAGGAATACGAATCCTGGGCGCTGTTTACTCAGCCGTCAGGCTAATTGGATAAGAAAGAATGTGAGGTGAAAGGTGAGAAGGTATAGTGCCACTGTCAGATAATTTAGTACTAAAAATAAAACGCATGTATTATTATTTACACTATTTCCGCTACTGAAAAATTCATTAAATGTCGTATATACACTTCAGAACATGAATCTCTTTAACTGTTGTAATGACAGTGGCAGAAATCACTATATGACTAGCGTAATAAGAGGGGAGCATTAGCGCCTCTGGTGGTCAGAATCCTAACTGTATAACAGGTTGACAGTTTTGATATTATGGTGTACCAAGTGGTCAGTTGAGTGTCCGGGCGTCCCACTTCGTAAAATATGGTCATTTGAGGACGAGCAGCCGATTGGCATGGTTCAGATGGAGTAACTGTGAGTATAATATCCATAAATGTTTAATCATTCATGATATTTTTGGGAGCTGGAATTGGAGATATTGTTGACAACATGAAAGATATCATGACGGGAAATGGGAACAAACCCATTATTTGTATTAGTGCAGGGGGTAATGATGTTGGACGAGTTAGGAGTGAGGAACTTGTACAGAAATTTAACAAAGCCATAGAATTAGTTAGGAGCAAGGGAGGAATCCCGATCATATGTGGCATTCTTCCATGAAAGAGCGTTGGGAATGAATGGTTGTCGAGGGCACTTGGTGTCAATTGCCGGCTGGAAAGATATTGCAAATCAAATGCAATATCTTTCATAGACAACTGGGAACACTTCTATGAAAGAAGTGAAATGTATGCTCGTGATGGAGTGCATCTATCGAGGGCTGGGGGGGTTGTTGCTGTTGCGAACTCGTTGGAACCAGTGGTTAGAGGCATTTGTTTGGGTTTAAACTGTTAGCAGATATATGTATGGAAATTGATAGGGAGGAAGTAGGTAATAAAAATGTTTGATGAAGAAACAAATTCGCAAAATGATCAGGGAAAGAGATGGGCCTCAAAATAACAATTCACTTAGGGTATATTACACTAACAGTAGAAGTCTAAGAAACAATAAACGAGTTGAATGCTCTTGTCTGCACAGAAAAAAGATATTATTGCACTTACCGAAACGTGGATGTGTAGAAAAAAGAGAACTATCAGCTGAATATCAAATAAATAGATTTAAACTATTTCACAGATATATTAGACGAGGAGGGGGAGTAGCCATATATGTTAGGGATAATTTGAAATGTAGTCTCAAAGAGGGAATCAAGACTGAGCCCCACACAAACTATTTGGATAGAATTAAACGAAAAAGCAAATATTAAAATAGGAGTTATATATAGGCCACCAAATTTAGACAGAATGGAAGCAAAACATCTATGAGATGAAATACCTAGAGCATCTAGATCTAACAGTATTTGTCATGGGTGACTTTAATTTTAGTGGAATAAACTGGTTGAACAAAACGGGAAATAATAAAGACGATTTTCTAGAATTGACGATTGCTTTCTTACGCAACATATTAAGGAACCAACGCGGGGAAATATTTTAGATTGTGTTAACTAACAGAGTAACACAAATTAAGGACATAGAAATAGGGAGTGAGCTAGGGAACAGTGATCATAAAGAAATCAGATTTAGCATAGAATGGAACAGACCTGTAGGAGAAAAATCTGTTAAAGTACCTGATTTTCGAAAAGCTGATTTCAATAGGCTAAGAAATTTTTTGGGTCAAATAGATTGGAATGTCTTAGGGATGGGGTGTGGGCTAGACGTGAACTCAGCGACAGGCGATGTAAAAGGGGATTAAGATATGGATTGAAAATATAACCTATTTAAAAATACTCTTAAGCAAAGCCCAGGAACGTAGTATACCATATAAATTGAATAGATCGAATACTAATGATCCAAAGTGGATAACAAATGATCTGAAAAACCTTATAGGTAAAAAGAGAGCGTGGTACAAAAGGATTAAGAATGGGAAAGTTAGTTTAGAACAGGAATTCGTACAACTGGTTGGAAATGTTGAAAAAAGAGATGAGGAAAGCCAAAGAAACTACGAAGTTCGTATAGCAGGGCAAGCGAAGACAAATCCTAAAGGTTTTTTTGTTATATGGAACTAAGTCTAGGGAAAGGATAGGTCCATTAAAAACTGAGACAGGTCAAATAACGGATAATGACGAGGAGATGAGTAGTATTTTTAATAAATATTTTATATCTGTATTTACTAAAGAGAAAGTTAACAATATGCCTTCAGCCGAACAAGTCTATGTGGGTGAGGACGAGGACAGGTTGACTAGTTTAGCAGTTACCAGGGAGGATGTTCTTAAACAAATAGTAAAACTCAAACCAAACAAATCCCCAGGGCCGGATGAAGTGTTTGCCAGGGTGCTTAATGAATGCAAAGAGGAGCTTTCCAAGCCACTGTCTACCATATTTAATAATTCAATAGTTAGGTAGTGGCAGAGTCATGGAAGGGTAGCTAATGTGGTACCAATTTTTAAGAAAGGAGATAGATCACTTGCGTCAAACTATCGGCCAATTAACCTAACGTCTATTGTGGGAAAGTTACTTGAACCGATAATTGCAAATACAATTCGTCTTCATCTTGAACATAAATTAATAACTGAGTCGCAACATGGTTTTACAAATGGCCGTTCATGTTTAACAAATTTGCTATCTTTTTATTCCAACATAGTTGAGGCAGTTGATAGTGGTAAGGGTTGTGATGTTGTGTACCTTGACTTTAGCAAAGCTCTTGATACAGTGCCACATGAAAGACTGATTAAAAAGATAGAGGCTCGTGGTATTGGGGGTGTTATATTAAGTTGGATTAGGGCATAGCTATTCCAAAGGAAACAGTTAGTATAAATGGGGTTAAGTCAGAGTGGGATAATGTTGTTAGTGGAGTGCCTCAAGGCTCTGTCCTGGGACCTCTGTTGTTTATAATATATATAAATGATTTAGATTCAGGTTTGAGTAGCAACATCTGCAAATTTGCAGATGCTTCTTTTTGCTTTCCTTATCTCTTTTTTAGTATTTCTAACCAGTTGTACAAATTCCTGTTCTAAACTGATTTCCCCGTTCTTAATCCTTTTGTACCACGCTCTCTTTTTACCTATAAGGTTCTTCAGATCCTTTGTTATCCACTTTGGATCATTAGTATTCGATCTATTCAATTTTTATGTTCTACTACATTCCTGGGCTTCGCTTAGAATATTTTTAAATAAGTTATATTTTGAGTCCACATCGAAAACCCCTTTTACGTCAACTATCTCTGGGTTCACGTCTAGCTCCAAGACCGACCCACACCCCATACCCAAGACTTTCCAATCTATTTAACTCAATAAATTTCTTAGGTTATTAAGCGATGAGTCACAATACGTGGCTGAAGTATGTTGACCGACCACACCTAGAAGTTGAAGGGACGACGACGTTTCGGTCCGTCCTGGACCATTCTCAAGTCGCTTGTGAACACAAGCGACTTGAGAATGGTCCAGGACGGACCGAAACGTCGTCGTCCCTTCAACTTCTAGTGTGTGGTCTGGTCAACTTAGGTTATTAAAATTAGCTTTTCGAAAATCGGGTACTTTAACAGAATTTTCTCCTACAGGTCTATTCCATTCTATGCTAAATCTGATTTCTTTATGATCACTGTTCCCTAGCTCACTCCCTATTTCGATGTCCTTAATTTGTGTTTCCCTGTTAGTTAACACTAAATCTAAAATATTATTTACCCGCGTTGGTTCCTTAATGTGTTGCGTAAGGAAGCAATCGTCAATTAATTCTAGAAAATGTTCTGTTTCATTATTCCCTGTTTTGTTCAACCAGTTTATACCACTATAATTAAAGTCGCCAATGACATAAATACTGTTGGATGTAGATGCTTTAGATATTTCATCCCATAGATGCTTTGCTTCCATTCTGTCTAAATTGATGGCCTATATATAACTCCTATTATAATATTATTTGCTTTTTCGTTTAATTCTATCCAAATAGTTTCTCTGTGTGGCTCAGATTTGATTCCCTCTTTGAGACTACATTTCAAATTGTCCCTAACATATATGGCTACTCCCCCTCCTCGTCTAATTTATCTATGTGTGAAATAGTTTAAATCCAATTATTTGATATTCAGCTAATAGTTCTCTATTTTCTACATTCATCCACGTTTCGGTAAGCGCGGTAATATCTATTTTTTCTGTGCAGACAAGAGCATTTAATTCGTTTATTTTATTTCTTAGACTTCTACTGTAATATACCCCAAGTGAATTGTTATTTTGAGGCCCTTCAATTTCCCTGATCCTTTTGCCAATTCCTTTCTCCCCCAAACACATACCTTTATTATCTTCTTCCTCAAAATCAATTCCCATACCACTATCTACTAACAGTTTAAACCCAAACAAACACCTCTAACCACTGGTTCCAACGAGTTCGCAACAGCAACAACCCCCCCCCAGCCCTCGATAGATGCACCCCATCCCGAGCGTACATTTCATTTCTTCCATAGAAGTGTTCCCAGTTGTCTATGAAAGATATTGCATTTGATTTGCAATATATTATGGGGGTAGAAGTAGCCTAAGCTACTCTATCCCTTTGAGATGTATTTTTTTTATTGTCTCTATAAACTTACTTGAACATTGTAATTAAGCTGTTTTAAGCATGTTAAAATTTATACCAATTAACAGCCAAATAGAATAATAATACAAAGTACTTTAAACTAAGGTTAGTTAAAGGTTTTGTATCAGTGGAAGACTGTAATAAGACAATTTGTTTCTTTGTAACTATAAAAGAACATTGATGCCTAGCCATAGCCTCGTGTGTCAAAGACAAAAAGATCTTCCGTTGCAATGTTATCAGTCTTGCCTACTCCCTACTGTTGATACTCTGTAATTAATCTCCATTTCAATTTCACCTTTCCAGTGATTGGTTTCATTGTTCTTGAAAGTCATAATTGTATTTTGTTACTCGATTGTACTTGACAAACTTGTTTTAGTTGCCCATAATATATGTAAAAAATATTTTTTCAGATGTGTGAAAAGTGCCGTTCTGTTTGATGTTTGATCAGAGTCAAGGTAAAGGTGCCGGGTGTCCCCTGACACGTGGGTGATTTGGGATGCGTACTGTTTGCGCTTTCCGATATACAAGTTTCCGGAGAAATATTAGTCGACGTCTTGCGCGCAACGCTACGCCGTGCATGGATCAGCTGCTGCTAAAGTGAACTCGACATCCTACCATACGGTGCGGCGAGTCTTCCATTAACGTCCGCCTCTGTTTTCGTCGCCACTCCTCTCTCTACGGGCCGACACATCTAACACTTTTGACTTTCTTTTCCTCCTCAACGTCAACGCGTCTTCCTACATCTGTCCTGGTGCAGTCATCGGGAGGGTAAACCCTTCATGCAAACTGCACCTATTCTCAGCAAGGTAAAGTGTTTATTTAACAAAGTTCTGGGGAGGCCCAGGTATTCGGCCAAAATAAGACGATAACGTGAAATTCTTGTACAGGCCAAAGCTCATATAGCGTTAGATTTTAATTACACGAGAGCCGAGGTTAAAGAGTTTGTCAGATTACAGATTAATACGGGAAGGAGGGCGGGGTAGACATTGATGTAATTAGTTGTATGTGAATTATATCCTGTCATGTCCTTTCCTATAGGTTCCAACTGTACATCAAATCATAGTCCTAATTTCTTGTAATAAATCGTAGTCCAGATTTCTTAAAAGATAAATATGATGAAATATGTAGTAAAGTGAAAATGTATTTATTTGGATTTAAATTGCAGGAGAAATTGTGAAGAGAGCCTACAGGGGAAGACGGTCATTATTACAGAGGCAAACACTGGTATTGTGAGAGTGACTGTGTTGGTGATGGGCCGTGCGGCGAGCCAGAGGCAGTATGGTGTGGCTGGACATGAAGTGTCAAGAAGTTGGATGACGGAATTGAGGTACTGTCTTTCTTAGAATTGGATGTGGTGTGTAATAAATAATTTATAAATGGAAGATTTGATTTAGTGAATCTAAAGTTTCTTGTTTTATGAGCTGCAAACTTTGTTTCCAAGATACCAGATTTTTGTTGTAGGCAAGGAAACACATTGCGGTGACTTTTGAAATAAATACTTTCCACATTAATATTGTGAACACACCTTTGTGTGTGATAAGTTTAAAGTCACACACTTGAGTGTGTGACTTAGCCTCACAGGAATTGATCAGTAACTCTGCAAAAAAGGTGAATAATACTAATAATTTATTTAGGAAAAGTACATACATAGTTGCAGAGTTACAGTACAAACATTGTTTGATTTAAAGATAGAAGTAGTACATACAATACTTAAAGCCACTAGTACGCATAGCGTTTCGGGCAATAACAGTAAGTAAAATAGTGAGATGTAGTTATCTATATAATATGTAGTGTTTGTATATTGTACAGTGCAGTAATTAGCCAAGTGTAAACAAGACGAGACCATTGCTTGTGTTGTCTTCACAGCTGATGGTTTTATCAACCATCTTCTCAGTTGTTCTTACTATCTACTTTGCTTTCTTGTATTTATTCAGCATCTTCGGTTTCTTAGGTTGAATGTATGACCTTTTGTTCGTGAAGTTGCAAGTTTCAAAACGTCTTTGTCTATTTTTGTTTTTGTATCCTTCAACGAGGATATTTTATGCAGTTGATCATATTGCCGGTTTTCCTTCTTATCTTCTATCCCTGGCATATTTAATGGTTTCAGCCTCTTATAGCTCATGTTGTCAAGTTATGGAAGCAATGTAGTAGCATGTTTTGTAATTTTGTTTGCATTTATTTGTGCTTCTTGACATATGGGAACCAGACCACTACTGCATGTTCCAACTTGAGTCTGAAAATTGAGTAGTTTTGTAATGCAGTATTTGTCCATCCCTATATTGGAATGGATTTCTGAAGTTTGCTAGTGTAGCATAGGCTGTTCTCAAAATGCTCTTTGTGATCCTGTAATGAGTTCTTTATACCCAGAATACTCTAGATCTCTTCAGTTGTCAGGGTGTTCAAGTGTAGGTACATATACAGTTGGGCCAACCTTCCCTTGCTTACAATATTTCTTTGGCTGTGTCATAGAAAGTTTGTATGATCTCATTGAACATCCAAATTGTTGTCCATTACTATATCATTATCTGTTCCATTTGCTTATAATTTTGTCTAGGACTTTTACTACCATGCTTGTCAGTGATACAGGACTGTAGTTTAGTGGGTGTTCAGTTCTGTTTCCACATATCGTGTTGATTTCCTGTTTGTAAGGATATTTGGAAGATAATCTCCCTCCTCGTCCGGCCCATTGGCGCCGTGAGGGGGCTTGGTGAACGGCTGCCGGAATGTGATGCTCTGTGGAACAGTCCTCTGTCCTTTCGTGGCCTTACACTCCTGCTGCTGTCTTCTCTAATTGTGCCGGATCGCTTTTCCTTATGTTTCGTTTTTCTCCCCCCTCTTCTCCTGTCTGCTTGTCGTTTCCTGCCGACCTTTTGCTTGTTTTGGTTATTCCTTTGGACTTTTTCTATTTTGATGCCTGGGTGCTTGAGGAGGCATACTCTTGCACCCGTAGAACTGTAGTACCCAACGTCTCGAGCGAGGGGAACCTTTTATTGTCAATCCCCCTTTCGTCGGGGAACCCGATCTCGACGGACTGACGGTTCTTAAGGTGGCATTTGTGGGGCATATACTCACGACGCACCCCTAGGGGGCTCTGGCATAATCGGCGATAGCTTCCTGTTGGGTGTCCTGCCTCTAATTGTGGCTCCATGGTGGGTATGGGGGCACATTCGTGAATGAATTTCTCTCTTCATCTGTATGTCGATGAATGTTTCTGTTGTACCCTCTCAGGCTCATGGGGTGGGCGACCAAGCCACCGAGTCGGCCTGTATTGGAAGACCGGGTTCTGTAGCCCCTGCTGCGTTGGGCCCCGACCTTGCTCCTCCTTTGACCCTCCTGACTTCTTCCCCCAGCTCCCCTCCCTCCCTCTGTGGTTAGGCCGAGCCTCAAGCCCCCAGTGGTGACCACTTGATCCCCTGGTGCCCCGGGGAACCCCCCTCTCTTTGGGGGTTCTCAATGCCGTCTGCGCCACGGCCACACTCGCTCGATTCCTTCCCGTACTGATGCGTATCAGGCCTTGTTTGGTCCCGCTTCATGGGCCAAATACTTTGATCTCCTCCCTCTTGATTCTGCGCCTCCTGATGATTTCTCCCTCCATCGGCATCTTGTTGAATCCGTGGATTCCTGTTACCTTCAACCCCACTCGTCTCGGTACACGTGTTGTTGCTGCTCCTTCTCAGGATGCAGCTTCCCGCTTGGCTGCCTTATCCTGCCTTGGCGAGATCCCTGTTCGGGTCTCAAAGAACGCTCGGTTGAATGGCAGTGTTGGCACTATTCTCTTCCCGCCCCGTGTTCGGAATCTGCAGGACTGCCATGATGATATTCGGCATATCCTTGATGCCCAAGGCCATTCTGTCCTCCAGGTAGACTCGTTTACTCGTCCCCCCTCGTGGTCGTCGCCGTCAACCCCTTCAGGTTGTGAAGATTACCTTTGATGGTAGGACCCTTCCATCCTCTGTCATTCTTGCTGGTGCCAGGTGCTTTTCCAGGAGTACATTCCTTCTCCTAGGCTTTGTAACAAGTGCTGGAGGTTTGGGCATGGTGCCCTCCGCTGCTTTGGGACTGTCTGTCTCTTTCCTTTGTGTGGGGGCGAAGGCCACCGAAGGAAGTCGGAGTGCACTTCTCCCCAGGCTCGCTGCCTCAACTGCTGTGAGGCCCACCCTACATTCTCCTGTGCCTGTATCCATTACAAGCTTGAGGCAGCCGTCCTCAACTTGAAGCACCGGAGCATTTATCTTTTCCTGAGGCAAGGCACCAGTTTCACACCGGCTCCCGCCTTATGCTAACGTCTCTTACGCTCGCGTGTTGCGCTCTTCCTCTCCTCGTCCTTCCCACCTTCCTCAGACCCACAACCGTTTCCGGGCCTTGGACCCTGATACGCCCACTTCCCCCTCCTCTGTTCCTTTGAGTTCTGTCCCGAAGGGTCCCCCTCCTGGTCCTCTGTCTGGGGTTCCCCTTCATTCTGCCCGGTGTGTCATGTCTCCTGTGTCTTGTTCCTCGTCTCTCTCCGATCCTCTTTCCCATCCTTCTTCTCCATCTATTGACTCTCCCTGCTGCCCGTCAGTGCAGGCTGATGTCCATCGCTCTCGACTGGTGACCTACCAAGATTGACCATGTATATATCAATTATACAATGTATGTATATGATGTAACTATATAACCTGAGCTTGTAAAAGCACCTTAATCACCTTCAGTGATTAAGTGCTTAATTGCACACTAGTTTCTTTATCAGCTATCTCACCCTGTCAGAGTAAATGAGACAAATGTATGTGAATGCATGTGTGTGTGTATTTATGTATGTATATGTGTGTGTATGTATATGTATGGGTATAAAGTATATATGGAAGCTGATGAGAATTACATTTCACCTTTGTAAATGTACATTAATGACACTATGTAAAAGACACATCGAACACTTTATGTAAGGCATACGTAAATCTGTGTATCTTTGTATTTACGTATGTAGGTTAGCTTAGCATTTTAAAAGCACCGAATCACCTTCTGTGGTTGAGTATTCAATAAACCCTTGAACTATATGTTTAACACATCTCTAACCTTGTCCATGGAGGACAGAAGAAAATGTATATATATGCTGGTTAGCATTGTAAATGTGTGGCCACGTCTGTGGTAGAAAATAAAAAAAAAAAAACTTGTACCCAGACACAGCTGGAACTTGCTTAACTGTCTCAAATGAACAGTTTCTCCAGCAAGAAGATTAACTTTGTCAACCCTTAAAATCTTACCAGTTCTGAGACACCATAATTTTAATCTAAACGTGTCAATTCTAGACAAATGAAACCAGAAACTTAATTTCCGTGTTCCCAAGCCCTCAGAACCAGACTCATCTGCTCGCAGCTCTGGGCTGTGATTCTCAGCGGCCTCAACACTGTGTGGTTTTTCCCTTCAAGACACTTCGCTTCTGAATTATATCAAGCAGAGTAAGTGACGGTTTCTGTCACCCAGACGTGAGCGAAAAGTGTTCGAATTTGACAGTACTTTTTACGCCGCGAGTTAGTCATTGAATCATGAAAATTACGTAAGTTATCCCTTTCAGTGCTAACAGTTACAGAGAGAAAATATAAGTAATAGTCCTTGTAAGTTCCACTAAGAATCTGTGAACTTTGCAGCAGAGATGGTGGGAAAGTCAGCAGGAATAACCCTCCAATCTTCTATTCCTTCCTCCTCTTCCCCCTTATTCCTTCCTCTTGCTCCTACTCCTGCATCCAGTTAGCTGAATACTCTTTCTTTTCATCTTTCTTATATTTCTCTACCTCTTTCACCTTTCCTTTTCTTTCGCAACATCCTCCCCCTTCTGCTGCTAATCCTCCTCTTCCACAACCCCCACTCACAACTTTTCCTCTATTTTTCTCTTTCTACTCTTTCTCAGCTTCACCGGTCTTCAGCTGTGCCTGTGAGCCTCCCCCGCGACCCCAGCCGGGGCCGGGGAGGTGGCGGGAGGCGCGGCGTGTGGGTGCCCCGCTTGGCAGGAATGTGCTGGAGGTGGGATCAAAGGCCGGACGCCGTGGGGGAGTGAGTGTCCACATGCACACACTCGCCACCTGGAAGGTCTTGGTGAGGCCCAGTACACTGTGAGTCCATGTGGATGGTCCAGGGTGGGGTCAGACGTAGTATCCAAGGGTCACCACATCCCCCTCAGATTAATATCTCAAGTTTAACAAATACGCTATAATGACCTTCCGGGTCACTATAGCATTAGGACACGATACATAATCACTTTCACGGCCAAAAGGATGAAGTGAGGTCTCATTGAGTACAGTTCCAAGCATTCATTCTTCCTGATTAGCATACGCTGCTACTCCTTTGCATGAGCAAAAAGGTATATCTTGAGGTTATCTTGAGATGATTTCGGGGCTTTAGTGTCCCCGCGGCCCGGTCCTTGACCAGGCCTCCACCCCCAGGAAGCAGTCCGTGACAGCTGACTAACACCCCAGGTACCTATTTTACTGCTAGGTAACAGGGGCATAGGGTGAAAGAAACTCTGCCCATTGTTTCTCAGCGGCGCCCGGGATCGAACCCGGGACCACAGGATCACAGTCCAGCGTGCTGTCCGCTCGGCCGACCGGCTTGTAGGGCCACGTGGATGGTCCAATAGGGAGACCACATGGATGGTCGAGGAGGGGCAAGGTAGAGTGAGTATGGCAGAATATACCTTAAAAATCGTCCACGTAATGTAGGCATAGCTGTTGGGAGCAGATCTCAAGAGGAAGGTTGGCAGCTAAGATGTGTTGGGTGGCGGAGAGGAGGCAACATGGGCGTGGCGGCCCCATGTGCTGGCAGGGCATGGAGATACATGCCCATTAACTG
>WNGS01111181.1:16607582-16659887 GCA_020271785.1 Procambarus virginalis | reverse complement strand
GCAAACATTGTACCAGCGTACAGATTGACTGATTTGTTCTTCTATCCCTCCTGTCCTCAGTTACCTTGTCACTGGTCGATGGTTTGTCTAATGGTTACCTCAAACTTTGTAGCAGTGTTTGAAGCTTTGAAGTGGTTCAGTTATAGTCTGCATTCAGTGCCTCAGCAGCCCATCAACATCTGCTCGTTCATTCCATGATTCCATCATGGTCGGGAACCCACAATAACTTGATCACCCTTCCGTAACTGGTTAGCATTTTCACTGTTCTCTTTATTTTACGAAACTATCGCCCAAAAGGTTTTTTTTTGCCTGTTATTTAAGGCTCTTCTTGCAGTTTTGAATCAGTTGTAGATCACTGCATCATTGGTGTTTCTTTCTAGGAATATTAACGCCATAACAACGGCAGTTAGCTCTGCTTGAGTGAAGAGCAAGCTTCTCAATATTTTTTCTTCATTTACGTGTGAAAGAATTTATTCCTAATTACAGTGTAGCTGCACCAGCCCTACCATTAGTAGGATTAGATGGCCTCAGTGTGGATTTGATCTAATTCATTTCCGGTTTCTATTAATTTCCTCCAGATATGCATAAATTATTGTGGTATCTTGTTGGATTTTTTCATCGTTATCTATTCTAATCTTATACTATTCATCCTCCCATCCCTAAAGAGATTTTCAAGCCAGGATATTCCTTCACTGAATACATTTATTTATTTATTTTTTATTTTTTATATATATACAAGAAGGTACATTGGTTTGTGAGAAACATTGAATAGTACAAGATTTAGAATCTTGTACGCCACTAGTACGCGCAGCGTTTCGGCCAGGTCCTCAGGTACCATGTGGTGCTTAGAGGAAAAATTTCATATTTTAATGTTGTACAGGCCCCAGGTAGTGTATATCTCCCTGTGGGCGACATACACTAATGATTGCAGGTTGGGAGCGTGTATCTGCCAACTGCAGCGGACGATTGATAGTGGTGCTTCTTTTTGAGGTTATCTTGAGACGATTTCAGGGGCTTAGTGTCCCCGCGGCCCGGTCCTCGACCATGCCTCCACCACCAGGAAGCAGCCCGTGACAGTGACGAACACCCAGGTACCTATTTTACTGCTAGGAACAGGGGCATAGGTGTGAAAACTTGGGAGAGTGTATCTGCCAACCTGCGGTGGTGACGATTGATTAGTGGTGTGATCTTTTTGAGGTTATCTTTAGACGATTTCAGGGCTTAGTGTCCCGCGGCCGCGTTCTCGACCAGGCTCCACCCCCAGGAAGCAGCCCGTGACAGCTGCTAACACCCACGCGTACCTATTTACTGTAGGTAACAGGGGGCATAGGGTGAAAGGAAACTCTGCACATATGTTTTCGCCGGACCGGCGCCTGGGATCGAACCCAGGAACACAGGATCACAAGTTCAGCGTGCTTGTTCGCTCGGCCGACCGGCTCCCATGATGGTGTCAAGTTCAGAGGGTTCTTGTCTTAGCCCCCACATTAGCCATTTTCCATCTGTCTGGTAGAACTCTACTTATCAGAGGAAGGAGGTAATGTAAAGTAATTATCAGAAGGCACTGGGCCATTACAATTATATAGTACTTGGGGAAAGGATGAGGGAAAGGAATTTTTACCCACCCACTTGGCTGGGTTTTTTCCGGGGTTTGAATCCCGACCTTTAATAAGCAATGTTTGGTCGCTCTACGTTCCAGTCCAAGTGGTTGGACTTTCAGAGTTGGAGAGGTTTGTGTCACATACAGTCAGCGCCTTACATTTCTATTTTCAATTTCTATCATTGTTTCCTTCTTGTTGTGCCGTAACTAACCATTTTGGTTGGACGGTAGAGCGACGATTCTCGTTTCATGCAGGTCGGCGGTTTTTCAATCCCCACCCGTCCCAGTGGTTGGGCACCATTCTCTCCCCCTCCCGTCCCATCCCAACCCTTATCCTGACCCCTCCAATTGCTATATAGTCTTAATGACTTGGCGCTTTACCTTGATAACTCCCTCCCTCTGTTGGTATTCTTAAAGCTCTTCGCTCTAATGGCAAGAGTGTGTTCATCTAGTTGTATTTCACCTAGTTTTGTGTTTGCGGGTGGTTGAGCTCTGGCTCCTTTTTTCCCGCCTCTCAAATGTCAATCAATTCAAGGATATGTTTTTTCCCTCACAAACACACACACACATCCCCAGGAAGCAGCCCGTTAGCAGCTGTTCTAACTCCCAGGTACCCATTTACTACTAGGTGTGAACTGGGGGCCATCAGGGTGAAAGAAAGTCCGCCCATTTGTTTCCGCCATCGGCCGGGGATCGCGTCCCTAGGATACGAGTCCTGAGCGCTTTGGCTTTGTCCACTCAGCCGTCAGGCCCCCCTGGCGGCTCTTGTGTGTGTGTGTGTGTCTTAAGACATAACAACTAGGCTGGTGGAGGCCCCGCCACGCAGGTCCACTCCTGGCCTGTGCTCCACAAAGATGAAGGCGCCATCTTGGCAGCTCCGGTTACCTCGGCGCGCTGTTCACACGGTGCTTTCCTTTATACGCGTGTGTAAGTGAGCGGAAAAGCAAATTAAGGCACGAAGAATGTATAATGGTCTTCTTGCTGGCGGAATAGTGTGGGTTGGTGCGGGCATTCCACCGCTGCGCCGGCCTCCATAAATGTACATCACTTTGCTAAATAAGTTAATGCGTGTTACTTGCCTCCAGACGTTCGTTGGTTTGTACGGAGCCTTGCAAGGTTACCTTCCTCTCCGGGGTTACGGAAAAACCTATTTTGTTAATGAGGTGGTGTGACAGGAACCGGGCTACGTTTGACTACCGTTTAACAGGTTGAGAGCAATTCCCTCCTTTCTATAGCTCCACGTTATATTATTGCCTTATTACCACTATTTGTTATATCCCTGGACACACATCCCGCGTTTAAATGTGGGTTAACAACAACATGTACGCACATTAATGCTGGTGGGGGAACAGGGTGCGAACAGTTTTTTTAAAGATCGACGCCCCGACAAATACCTTATTCCTGCGCTAGGACTAGAAACCGAGGCGAGGTTGCGGGGAGGCGAGTGGTGGTACCAAACTACAGAAGACAGAAGTCATGGTATTTGATCGGAGAGGAGAGATAGGAGATGCTAGAGAAGAATAATATCGATAGTCTCTATTTATCTCTTCTCAGCTCTCTCTCTCTCAGATCTCTCATCTTCATATCTCTATCTCTGGCTTTAGCGATTTTCGATCTCTTTCGAGGATCTCTTTATCTCGATATCTATCTATCTCTTCTGATCTCTCTCTCTCTCTCTCTCTCTCTCTCTCGAATCTCCTCTCTCTATCTCTCTCTCTCATACTATCTCCTCTATAGGTAGGGTAATATCTACGTCTCTGTGTGGTATGTTAATCAAGCTAGTTCATTAGGCTACTGTATTTATGTCAGTCTGTCTACCTATGTCTGTGTCTGTCGTCTCGACTCTTCGCTTGTATACCCACTGGTGTAAACTGTGTATACTGCTGGTTTACAACCTGTGTATTCTGCTTGGTGTACATTTTCAACAACTGCTGGATTAAATGATTTCAAAACTTTTGGTTTACACAGTTTCTTACCATTTGGTTTAAACCGTGTAAACATTAAGCTTTACCCCCTTGTATACTCAGCTTGGTTTTACACCGTGAGTACACCACTTGGTTTACACCGTGAGTACACCAATGACACGTTGCTCATCTTACCCTGCGCTAGGCGTCATAACTTACCTTGCGGCAATCGACATGGAAATTATTGTCTTTTTTTGGGTGGTGGTTGCCACATGGCGTTTCGTTTTATGGGGTGGCAACAAGTAAATCATTTACAATAATTTACAATTGGCATTAATTTCTTGGAAATCATCATACACACACACACACACACAAATTCTTGTAAAGTTAGAAAATGTAACAACCAAATGTTTTTAAATAAAATTTGAGTATATTCTCTATATTAATTGAAATTAAATAATAATAAGTAGCTCACAAATATACTTTAATTTTTTAATTTATTTTGTCACATACACTAAAATATGTGTACTGGTCATAGTATTTTAATAGGAATGGTGGGGTTAGCCCCCTTAACCAGACATACTTTATTTAGTGAAAAGTGGAAAACCAGGAATTTCTATGTCCAGATTATCCATTAAATAGGAATTTGGGTAATTCTGCCTTTTTTGAAAATGGGGGTGACATTTGCCTACAGTATTTCCAATCTAGGGGAACTATTTGTTGGTCCAGAGTTTTTGTGGAAAGTAATTTCAGTCGTAGGCATAGTTCTTCTGCCATTTCCTTTAAGGCTTTTGGGTCTTTTAGTTTGTCATTGTTCTTCCTGATTATGTTGCATGTTATGGTTATATTCCTAAATTCATTCTCTTTATCTCCTTCAAAGATTTGTGTGGGTGATGGGATGTCGTCTAACCTTTCTAGTGTGAATACTGATGTAAAATATTCATTTAGTGTGTTTGCTGCCCTTTTATCATCCATTATAATTTGGTTAGTCTCATCTTTTAATGTATGTATAGCCTTACTGCATGTCCTCCGACACAGTGAATTGAATTATTTTACACGAGTCATTTTTATTACATGTATATAGCTCAAGTGTTACAGAACAGACAGGAAAGTGAGGAGAATGATTATGAGGAAATAATGGACAGTTTCATTGCCGATGCTTGAAATACTTGGGAAGAATCTGTATGTGCCACAATATATTTATAATTCATATATGAATGATATATACAGTAGAGGATAAATACTATGCATATTACCAATTTCAAAGTAAACACTAAGACATAATTTTCAGATGAATTCTACCTTGAAGATGTCAGAAATAGCGACTACAGATCACGTAGAAGTAGAGATGATCGAAGCTGAACCAGCTGACGAAGATGACAATGAAGAAGAAGATGGGCAGCAGAATGAATATACTGATCTTCTATCTGTAAGTCTGAAGTGATCACAAAGCTGTATGATTGTGAGTTACTTAAGAAACAATTAGGGTGTTAGGAGAAATTATTTACCAAAATGAAATGTAATGGACAATAGACCTTCCAAAATATAGATTATACAGTATTGTTTTGGATCCAATTCCAGAATAAACTGGATTTCCTGACAATTGCCATTTTTTTTACTATTTATTGCCAAATGTTCTTGATTATTATTTTTGCCAATTATACATGTTTCTGTATATCTAGTATCACAATAGGAGTCATACTAATGCACTTACAAGGGAAGTAAACCAACTTTAATCAATTCTGAATCTACATCTTGATGAATCGCCATGTTAAATTTAAAACTAGGCTCTCTAGCCTCATCAAATAATCAGTCCCTCTAAGGAGTCAATGCAGTGGGACTATTGAACTAGTAATTACTACCTCGCTTATATGGGAAAATTCAGTCTGCTACTGCAGAAGTTAGTCCCACATTAATAAAGTCATTGGCAGCATATGCAGAATTCAGTTTTTATTTCAGATTAACTTTACAATAAGTAAACTCATCTCTCAATGGCCCTGTGTCTTTAGTACAGTATTGGATCAAACTTTCCTCAAAGAGCAAAATTCATCAGGAAATCAGTTAACACTCAATCCAAAATTCATTTTCTGTAAATTGTGAAGAAAAGGCACTTTAAAAACACAATTTTTTTTTTATAAATTTAATTTAAGAAAAAATTAAATACAGGTATACCATCTTGAAAGTGTTTATAAGTCCACCAAATACTATGCATGAATCTCTCACTGATTAACTATTCTCTCATCTTCAAGGTTGATAAACACTGAATGGACACACTCCACCTCAAGTGGAATGTGTTCAAGTTATTGACCTCAAGCTCAAGTTATTGTGTATCACCTTTGATGCATCTTGTAATATGACAAAAATTATGTTCTTCACCTTGGGGTGGGGGAAGGGGAAATTATTTACGATCTTTACCTATTTGCATGGCATTTTGAATGCTGTTTTACAGTATTCCAATAGTACAGTACAGTGGTCTGCGTCCGTGGATCTCGATGAAGGATCCTGGATTCAGTCCCAGGATAAGATAAATGACTGGGCATATTTCCTTTCACCTGATGCCTCTGTTCACCTATCAGTAAATATGTACCGGGAATTAGTCGACTGTTGTGAGTTGCATCTCAGGGAAGGGCAGTAGTTAAGGAGACCTCAGTAATCTAAGTACTTCTTCTAAGCTGCTGCTTCTCTGACAATGTGAAATATGAACACAGATGATATTATATCATCTGTGCTCATATTTCATACCATTAAAACAGAAGTACTGTATTTAAAAATAAGTTATTGTGATTAAAAAAAAAGCAAAATGGTAACGCCTTTTAATACGGTGTAATACAGTATAATTAATTGTTATATTTTGCAGATGGAGCCCCTTAATGCCGAGATGTCAGAAATTCTAGAGCATAACGACTTTGCAAGAGAGTCTCCAAGTGTTTACTCATCAGCCATCTCGGAGGAAAGAGAAGTCTTGGGGCTGCCACATGTATGTATATATTGGTAACATTTCTTCCTCCGTGTCTGTCGGAATTTGTATTTTCTGACCACCACTATATGTACATGAGATGTGAATGGCTTCTTTGAGTGGATTTCTAGAAGACATATTTTATTGCCAAAACTACTCATCAATATGCAAATTAAATTCACCAAAATATTATCAGACTTTGACTTTGTCCTTTACTATTGTCAGTAACAATAGCTTTTATTAAACAGTAGTTCTTGGTCTATCACCAAATAAATGTGCTTTGAAGAAATCCAGGATTTTTCCCCAATATAGGAGTTTAATGCTGGACTTATTTTTGTATTCTGTATTTTAACACACATGATAAAAATATGTCATTATTTTAATAAGCATAAATATTTACTTCAATTTACCTGAGGGTCACTCTCTCGAGTGGCCTCAATGAGGACAGGAAGCCAGTAGCTTGTAAGTGGTTCCCTCATTTCTTCTGATGATTTTATTGAACCGGATTTTAATTTTCAGTTCTGTTTGGCATTTATGCCGTCGGTGGGTAGGTGTTTATAACTATTTGTGAATAAGCATCTCCTGTTTTCCATACTGCATTGTGGCTTATTGAGCTTGAAACCATTGCTTCATGTTTGTTTGAAAGAAGTGGTCTGGATTAATATTCTCCAAATTGTTTGGTATTTTAAAAGTCTCAATGAGATCAGCCCTGACATGTCTGGTTTGCAGTATTGTTAGGCCTGTGACCCTTGATCATTATCGTAGGTCTGCTGAGTCCCTCTTCAGGAGTGGGAACAACCAGAATACCCACCAAAGGGACAAGGTCAATTTGACCATTCCTGAGGCTAGGTGACCAGAATACAGTGGCGGGAAGGTTACTCGATCCGAAAGCCATGACCAGTGCAGAGCAAGTGCTAGTGGGCACCCTGGGAAGGGACCCAAAGCACATGCAGCTGAAGCAAAGCAAAGCCAAACCCACCCTACAAGCTGGATATAAAACATGCATGTGAAACAAAAACTGAAATTTAGAACATAATGCAAAGCAAATGGTCTCCATTTGAATAAGTCCAAGGTGTTGGCATTCTGTACTGTGAGTTTCACTCTAATTTTGAATGTTTTTCTTGTTCCATGTGAATCGTTTGTGAACTTTGATGGTTTCCAGGCTTGGAGCTTTGTTAACCTTCTAGTTGTCTGTAAAGCATAGCTGACTTTCTGGATTCCTTCCTGGTGTGGTGGTGAATTGTCACTTGCTCTCTATGCCTCTTTTAAGGGAGCCAGATTTTGTTTCTGGTCTTCAGTAGGCCAACCAGAACTCTTGCATCTGATGTGACCCATTTGCATGGAGCAAACTCAACGAGATAACTTAAGGGAGGCACTGGGGGCTTTCCCAGAAACAATGGATTTTTCATGGATTTAAATTCACTTAATTGTTTTGTATTAATTTCCACAGTGCAAATAGGAGTTCTGAAAGTGACATATAATAAAATTATTAGAGCAGATACTGTTTTATATGATGGTGTAGGGCCACTGGGCTAACAACACTGCAGACAAGGCATGACAGGGAGATCTAATACAAACCTTCAAAATGCTAAACAATTTGGACGGTCGATCTGGACACTTTCTTCAAAAGGTCAGATGTAACACGAATGAGGAGCAACGGGTTCAAGCTCAACAAGCCACAGTGTAGGACAGAAAAGAGGAGCTGCTTTTTCACCCATAGGGTTGTAAACCCGAAGAACCGCCTTCCTACCGAAGCCAAAAAATGCCAAAACTCTGCTGGGTTTTAAAATACAGATAGAAAAGATCATCCGGGCAAATGAAGGGGGGGGGGGCCTTTGACAAGTCACCAGTTTCCTGTTCTCGTTGAGGTCACTAGTATTAGTGGCCCTCAGGTGAATTCAGGTAAATGTCAATAGTTTTGTTTGGTTTTGCAGACAATTCCAACAATTGAAGCAGTGGATGTTAGTATGGAGAACTATTTACATATGACAGTAGCAGAAGCAACAGGAGAAGAAACGGAAGATGACGAGGAACCCATCACAGAGCCCGTGGACAGGAAAAGTCAGGATGAACTCATAAATCGTCTTATGACAGATGGAATGTCCTTCTCAGAGGTACTGTAAAATACCATTTGTGTACTTGAATTAATTAAAGAAATACCTGTATAACAGTTTAGATGTTAGTGAAAAGATAATCGTAACACTTTCTTGTTAGGGTAGACAATGGAATTAAGTCTTGAGCAAATTCTTTAAATAAAGTTTTTGAAGAATTATTATTGATTGTTAAGAATTGTTATTGAGATCGCTAAAATTAAAATAGAAATGTACTTAAATTTGCATATTCATTACAGGTAGCATTTGTAAAACTGGTTTCTTATGCATATTTGTATTGATAGCTACCATAATTTAAGTTTTCTTTGTTAAACAACTTTTTTGACTTTGCACCTTTTTCTTCAAGCTAATCATTTAGCTTGAATTAACTTCACACAGAGAGTAATGAAAATAACTTGAATCTTAAAGTGTTATGATTTATGAAAGCTCTGGCTGTAGTGCCGGGTTCTAGTGTTCATAACCGGTATGCCAAACAGGAATCCATAGCTATTGTTACCTAGTTGCTGGGAGACATCTCGGTCAGGTAGCTGCAAAGAGCCGCCAGGGGCTCACCCAGAAAGAGGAATTTTGTTACATTCAATGCTGGCTTTTTCCATCCAGGGCAAAATAAAAAAATTGTGTATAAGCAAATCAGTTTCTGTTATTAATTGTGCATCATGGTCGTTTTTTATTTCTTAATATCAAATTTGGTCAAGCCCTACTTATTTTTTGCTATATGCCTACTTCACATGGCCATATGTTGCAGGTGGCAGCTCTGTGGGGAGAAGATGCTGATGCAGACAGTGATGTAGAGGACATTCCACCAGCTCCCGAAGGCACTTTTGAGGTGAAAGAGGATCATGCAGCCGAGTTTGAAAAGGAGCTTAATGAACAACAGCGGTAATATTATTTTTGATGGTACCCAGTATATAAATTAGATACAAAAGTTTAGTGACCTGTATCTACTGTTTGCGTATTTATCCGAGTGTAATAATAAAATTACTTTATTCCTAAAATATACAGAGGAACATATTACAGTTGTTATCATAGTAGGTATAATACAGTATTTGTATATTATATAAAACTTTTCTTTTGTTTGCAAAAGTTTTCTTTTGCAAACAGAGTGGTAGACGGCTGGAACAAGCTTAGTGAGAAGGTGGTGGAGGCCAAAACCGTCTGTAGTTTCAAAGTGTTATACGACAAAGAACACTGGGAAGGCTGGACACCACGAGCGTAGCTCTCATCATGTAACTACACTTAGGTACTGTAATTACACACACACACACACACACACACATTGACCTCACAGATCTTTACAGATGTAAAGACCTCACAGATTGAGGTCTTTACAATAGAACAGGGAGATATCACGGCGCTGGGAGAGGTGGCAGCAAACCAGGTGACCTTGGATAGGTTCGAAATTACAAGAGATGAGGTCAAAAAGCACCTATTGGAGCTGGATGTGAGAAAAGCTGTTGGGCCGGATGGAATCTCGCCATGGGTATTGAAAGAGTGTGCAGGAGCACTTTGCTTACCACTCTCCATAGTGTATAGTAAGTCACTGGAAACGGGGGACCTACCAGAAATATGGAAGACTGCTAATGTAGTACCAATATACAAAAAGGGTGACAGACAAGAGGCACTGAACTACAGGCCAGTGTCCTTAACTTGTATACCATGCAAGGTGATGGAGAAGATTGTGAGAAAAAACCTAGTAACACATCTGGAGAGAAGAGACTTCGTGACAACCCATCAACATGGGTTCAGGGAGGGTAAATCTTGCCTTACAGGCTTGATAGAATTCTACGATCAGGTGACAAGAATTAAGCAAGAAAGAGAAGGGTGGGCGGACTGCATTTTTTTGGACTGTCGGAAAGCCTTTGACACAGTACCCCATAAAAGGTTGATGCATAAGCTGGAGAAACAGGCAGGAGTAACAGGTAGGGCGCTCCAGTGGATAAGGGAGTACCTAAGCAATAGGAAGCAGAGAGTTACAGTGAGGGGTGAGACCTCAGACTGGCGTGAAGTCACCAGTGGAGTCCCACAGGGCTCTGTACTTGGACCTATCCTGTTTCTGATATACGTAAATGATCTCCCAGAGGGTATAGACTCATTCCTCTCAATGTTTGCTGACGACGCCAAAATTATGAGAAGGATTAAGACAGAGGAGGACAGCTTGAGACTTCAAGAAGACCTGGACAAGCTGCAGGAATGGTCGAACAAATGGCTGTTAGAGTTTAACCCAAGCAAATGTAATGTAATGAAGATAGGGGTAGGAAGCAGGAGACCAGATACAAGGTATCATTTGGGAGATGAAATACTTCAAGAGTCAGAGAGAGAGAAAGACCTGGGGGTTGATATCACGCCAGACCTGTCCCCTGAAGCTCATATCAAGAGGATAACATCAGCAGCATATGCCAGGTTGGCTAACATAAGAACGGCCTTTAGAAACTTGTGTAAGGAATCTTTCAGAACATTATATACCACATATGTCAGACCAATCCTGGAGTATGCGGCTCCAGCATGGAGTCCATATCTAGTCAAGCATAAGACTAAACTGGAAAAGGTTCAAAGGTTTGCCACCAGACTAGTACCCGAGCTGAGAGGTATGAGCTACGAGGAGAGACTACGGAATTAAACCTCACTTCGTTGGAAGACAGAAGAGTTAGGGGGGACATGATCACCACATTCAAGATTCTCAGGGAATCGACAGGGTTGATAAAGACAGGCTGTTTAACACAAGGGGCACACGCACTAGGGGACACAGGTGGAAACTGAGTGCCCAAATGAGCCACAGAGATATTAGAAAGAACTTTTTTAGTGTCAGAGTGGTTGACAAATGGAATGCATTAGGAAGCGATGTGGTGGAGGCTGACTCCATACACAGTTTCAAGTGTAGATATGATAGAGCCCAATAGGCTCAGGAACTGTACACCTGTTGATTGACGGTTGAGAGGCGGGACCAAAGAGCCAGAGCTCAACCCCCGCAAGCACAACTAGGTGAGTACAACTAGGTGAGTACACACACACACACACACACAGTCATAACAGATGCTGTGTTTCCAAAGGACTACTATATAGTAAGGAAAGAGAGGGAAGGGCGAGGAGGTGGAGGAGTGGCCCTGCTGATAAGGAAGGACTGGAGTTTTGATGAGATTGAAATTCCGGGCTGTGACGGATTCAGAGATTACATAACAGGAACTATAACAGTGGGTGGACCTAAGATAATAGTGGGAGTCATTTACAACCCTCCCCTAAATGACAGAAGACCTAGACAGGAGTTTGATAGGAACAACATGGCAATCATTAATATAATAGAGAGAGCAGCTTCAGTTGCCTGCAGGAATGGCTCAAGACTCTTAATCATGGCCGATTTCAATCATGGAAAGATAGAATGGGAGAATGGGGACCCACATGGAGGTGCAGATACGTGGAGAGCTAAACTCTTGGAAGTGGCAACAAGGAATTTTCTGAGCCAGCAGAGTGTAGTACTCAGAGTACTCTAGAGTGGAGTACTGCTGTACAATGACAGCCCCTTTCAAAGCTGGAGAAATTGCTGAGCTGGAGAGCGTGCAGAGATCCTTTACTGCTAGAATCCACTCAGTAAAACATCTAAACTATTGGGACCAACTAAAGAGCCTAAATCTGTACTCCCTTGAGTGCCTTGAGTACTCCCTCACCAGTGATGAGGTCAAAAGGTGTCTGCTGGAGCTGGATGTGACAAAGGCTGTTGGGCCTGACAGAATCTCACTATGGATACTAAAGGAAGTAGAATAAGTAAATAATAAGTAGAATAAAATCCAAATCTGTATATTTTAATTTAGAAAGAATTATTTGTTAAGAATTCAAGTGTGTTTGACAAAACAGTACTGTAATATATCGACCATTCCCCCTCAACTCAACTCTCAGCCATAGAGGATGATATCGCTCATGTTGAGAATACTTGCTGTAATGCATATGTTTTTCAAGAGGAGAATGTCAAAATAATTAAGATTTCAAAAGAAGAATAATATATTTGTAGAATGGATTCTGCAAAACTACGTGTTATCTGGTGTATGTTTTTTTAAGCATTTAATATCATCTTGAATCAAACAATATTGTGATAACAAAATATATTGGGTACTGTAATTACTTTCAGATACCAGCTGAAGCGTAAAGGCGGTAAAGAAAAACGGAGAAGACGACGTTTGCCAGCCGCTTTGCAGGGCCTCATGGGTGAGCCAACCTGCGGTATGCCGCTGCGAATACGATGAAGCCATAAAGATGTGCATGGAGGTTATAAGACAGTTTTCACATTCACCAGAGCCATACCAGGTACATTTGACTACTTGAAATATTTTAGCACCATTTCATAGTTTGCAGTGCAGGTGAGTGTTCTTTGTTACACTTTCTTAAGAGCGAATTGACTATAACGAGGCCTTTGAATTAACAAAATCCTGCCGCAACATGCTCAACATGAACCATAGTCCTGGCTTTGTTGCTGTTGACTCTTCCCTTTTACAGTACATACTTAAATGCCCCAACCTTTTAAACAAATGTGATGTGACTTAAGCCTACCCCTTTTTTCTCTTTTCTTTTTCTTACATTTTCTCTTACCTTCCTCTTATTCTTACCTCATCCCAGTCTTACCTTCATCCCATTTTTAGATTCATCCCATTCTAACCTTTCATCCCATTCTTATCTTTCATCTTATTCTTACCTCACTCTCTTACCTTATTTATTTGCCAGTACCATCCTCTTCTCTCACACAACTTGATAATAGTCCAGGATGGACCAAAGCTGTTGTTTCTCCATTTTCCGATGTGTGGTTTGGTTATAAAAAAAAAATCTGAACAACGTTTGGTGGTAAAGGCAGTGGGGAAATGCATGGCAGCCTCCAGCTATTTGTTTCAGGCAGCCTGTCCCAGCTTCCAGGTCCACCACACCTCCTCCTTTTATGTTGTTTCACTTATTATGCTTGCCAGACTGCCTCATCATGGAGCTCCCTCATTTACAATTTTTTCATTCATTTTCTTTTTCTTTTTATCTCGGTGCACACTGTCCGCATTGTGCTCTAAGAGGCCAGTTAATGCACATAATAGCAATGTTGCTCAAAAGATGAAGAGAAAGGCTATTTTGCTTGAAATGAAGGATTATATAATATAGCACACAGAAATCACAATTGCGTGATGCATCAAATGAACAAATCCACAAGGGCCGTGACGAGGATTCGAACCTGCGTCCGAGAGCATCCCAGACCCTGCCTTAATCGACTGAGCTACGACATGGTCATAAGAGTTGAAACCGAAGTTCTAGTGAACTTACTGGATCCTGCAGCCTCTCCGCGGCACAAACCAGGGTTTTACACAACTCTCCCCATGCACTCGAGCTATGTCAATAGGCCGTTCTCATGCAATTGTGATTTCGTGTGTAATGAAGTAAGGGCGAAGAGGGAAAATGGCCTATTGACATAGCTCGAGTGCATGGGGGGAGTTGTGTAAAACCCTGGTTTTGTGCCTCGGAGAGGCTGCAGGATCCAGTAAGTTCAGTAGAACTTCGGTTTCAACTCCTTATGACCATGTGATGGTCAGTCAATTAAGGCAGCGTCTGGGATGCTCTCAGATGCAGGTTTGAATCCTCGTCACGGCCCTTGTGGATTTGTTTATATAATATAGCACTTTTTAAATCTGGAGAAAAAAGTTAGCAACTCGAGTAACAGAACTCGAGGCCTTTACCACACAAACCGCTCTTACTATACATAAGGACAGCACCAGTATTATTGCCCAGACACAAAGAATGATGCCAGTAAATGAAGTAACATGATCAAGGAAGCACAGTGCATTTAATGTAAAATATAAAGGAGTTGCTGGGCATGGGGGCCGAGCACCAGAATCGGCGCCACGTGCCCTCAGGGTACAATGTTGACTTAGACCAAGATGCATAGTTTGCTCAGTGATCTCAAGAAGCAAGGCAGTAAAAGTGCAGAAAGTGAGCAATTTGTTTGCAATACTAGTGGTTTTTCTTAAGAAATAAAGCACTTCAATTTGCATTGCTTTAAGATGACTTTGTAGGGCTAATGTGTCACCAGCACCAGACTGAAGTTTAGAAGAAACTTTTTAATGATTTTTGCAGCAATAAGGGATAACATTAATTGGAATATCTTGTTCATTTTCAAGACTCGGTCACTATTTAGGGCTACAGTATAATGATTAATGAAAATATGAAATGTAAACAAAAATGAGAACACAATAAGTTACAGTGTATGAAGGAAAAAGAAGACAGATTAACAGATTAATTTTTATTTTTGTATTTTTTAACTAAAATATATACAATTCCTTGGTGATTATGCTTATTGCTAGACCATAGATGAATTTATGCTCGTCACAGAAGGGAAACTAAAGAGGAGAGTCACCACTGCAGAAAACACAAGCCTACCAGGTACAGGTTTATCTTTGATCACTAGTCGGTTAATGTCCAGACACACGAAGAGCGTGTCAACACACATGAGAAGTGTTCACCAATTTATCATAATCTTAATGCACAAACAAAATCTGAAGTGGTTATGGATAACACACACTACTTAACTGAAGTACTGTTCTCCGTATGCCTTCATGGCCTGCAGCCACGGTTAGTCAGGATGCAAATTGAATACTGTAGTTTGGGTTAGAGGGCTGTGTTGTGGTGTCGGTGCTGCAACTTGTAGCATTTTAATGTTCTAGTGGATGAATCAGTAGTTAGCTAGAGCACTACTTGGCATGTCCATGATGCCAACTTTCTACTGGAAAGGCTTTGGAGGTTATGTTATGCACTTTTCTATCATCATTTGATTGGGTGTTCCCTAATGTCAAGGTTGATCCGTTATGAACTGTCTGAATAGCTACCTGTTATGATTGTGACAGCCTAACTAGAGATCAATAGCATCGTGCCTTTAGTCTGCACCAGGGTGAGCCGGTTTGCTCATCAACAATTTATACAAAATCTTTACCCAAAGAAACATTTGTTGGGTATAGAAAGCCGTGTGAGCCTATTTTGAAGACGGTGTGACTGCTTTTAATTTGTTATATTATGACCTTTGTTCTGTGGAGGTCCCATAAGGTTATTCAAAACATATTCAAACATATCTTCTTAAATATAGATTTAATCAGGCTAAAAAACACAAAGTATAGTACTTAGAAAATCTTAACCACTGATTCAGCTTTGAGCTTGGGAAAGCCATTGGGCCTCTTTTTCAGAAAGATTGTAAAATACAGTATATTGTAGCTGGTTTTTATTTCAGTTTCACACTGTCAATCTAGCTATATCACCTTAAATACTGTGCAGTGTGCAAATAAAATTGTGCATACCGTACTGTATTATAATAGGTACTGAAGTGCATAATATAATTTGTTGTCATCAAATTTTTAGTCTTGCAACACACACTGTTATATCTAGGGTGTTCAGTAATGTACAGTACTGTATATCAACATTGATTAGGGAGTCAGCTTTGTCTTATATTTTTGAAGTTGAATAACAACAATATTTGCTTTCCACTAACATTATACAGATACTGTAATAAATAATTTCATAGCTTACTTTTTTAATAACAGTTTTAGCAGTGTGACTGAAAATATCTTATCATTTGACAGACCTTAGGAATGATATATGAAGAGAAGAAGATGGTGAACAAGTCCTTGCAGTTTCTCCTCATTGCGGCATTTCTTAGCCCAAATGCTGAAGAATGGGAGAAGTTAGCCGACTTGTCTCTTCATCAGGTTGGTCCGTTTGTATTAAATATTAGCTTGTACATAAATGTTCCTTATTGTTTTTGTTTCTTATGCAAAATATTTGACAATGTATCGGTATGATTTAGTAATATGATACACGTACTGTATTAGTTTTGAGAATATGTGTTTTATGAAATCAGACTAACAATCAAGTCGCCAACATACTGCTGCCGCAGTTATGCTGCAAGCAAAATAAAATATATTACTCAATAAGAACGATACTATTAAGCCACAGGTCTTAGTATAAAGTATAGTTTATACTACAGTACTTTATACTGCTATTGCAGTATAAAGCATTATATGACAAAAAGTGCTGGGACGATGGGACACCACGAGCATAGTTCTCATCCTGTAACTACACTTAGGTAATTACTTAAGTAATTACAGGTGAAGTAGCAACCTCATCCATCCTGGTCCTTACAAGCTCTGTGATCATCCGCTCTGATGTTGTATCAATTATGTTTTCATTTAAGTAGAAATAATGCCATTCAAATCTCTCAAATGTCAAAATCATCCTTCTTCTAGGGTGATATCCAGCAAGCAGTGTTCTGTTGGGGCCGAGCTATTAAAGCCAACCCGCAGAATCTGGACTACCACTGGGCTCGGTGTGACCTCCTTGAGCAGCTAGGAGAGAAACTGAAAGCATTGAAGGGGTATTCACACATGCTCAAGTACCTGAGAACTGATCAGGGAAAGGTAAGTAATGGTTTTGATAAAAGTGAAATGAGAAAATTAATGATAGTAAATATTCATGGGGAAAAAATATTGGATAATTGAAAGACATTTGTGATTAAGATATTGCAATGCTAAGCATTGCGTTAGAATGTTAATAGAACCAGCGGGAATGACAGAAGCGAGAACTGGTATCGTTTCTAAGGATGAACAGTTTAATAATGTGCTAGTTTTATGCAAGAGGAAGGTCAAAGAAGGTGAGAATGTAGAATAGAATGAAGTAACTTTTGTCAGAGAGGAAGTGAAAGAAACTCAGAGAAGTAAGGTTATACTTGCTGATTCATGTAAAGTGGTATGGAGTATTGAATTACTTGGTAGTGCTCACATTTCAAATATCTATGGGGAGTAAAATCTAGCTCTTCATACTATATGAAGAAGATAACCTCTTCATACAGTAAACAACTATAAACAATAGCAAAATGGTTTTTCACAGGTGTGGGTTAACTTCACTGCATCCTCATAAATCATATATGTATATCATAACCCATATTTACATCATTTGTTCAAAAACCAGGAAATAATAACTAAAGTCAACATATGATGACAACCACATTACATTGATATCTTCATTACTTTATATTTACTTGAGTTGAACTTTAGTACAAAGGATCAATGTATGATATTACAGTAACCACATTTTAAGGGGGGGGGGGAATTATCAGGGGCGCCAAGCCCTTACGATTATATATAGCACTTGAATGGGGTCAGGATAAGGTTTTGGGATGGGATAGGGAAGGGGGGGAAAGAATAGTGCCCAACCTCTTGGACAGTCGGGGATTGAATGCCGACCTGTATGAAGTGAAACTGTCGCTCTATTTTCCAGTCCAGGTGATTGGGCCCACATTTTAAGGACTAACATGGTCTTTTATGAATTTAAACTTGTGTTCTATTTTGTGTTTATATATTTAACATTTTTATTTATATTCCTTTTGTTTATACCATTTCATCCATTGGTACACTTCAAATCACAACACCCCTTGCTTTTTGGCCCTTCTAGAGAATGTAAATTAAGCTTTCTTAATTTCTCTTGATATGTGAGGTTTCTATTTCCTAGGATTAACTTTGTCATTCTTACATGGACCTGTTGAAGTCCAACCTATAGTATGGTGAACAAAACTAAACTGCATAATGTAAATGTGGTCTAACAAGAGAAAGATAAATCTGAAGAATAACATTAGATGCTTTATTGCTGAAGCTTCTAGAAATACATTCCTGTATCATGTTTGCTTTGTTTCATACATTTATGCATTGTTTGTTTTGCTTTAGATCCCTTATTATCCTTGTTTCCCAGGACCTTTTTCATAATCAGATTTTGCAGTTTTAACATTATTTAGCTCAGTGGTTGCTAACCTTTTATTGGTGGGGAACATCCTTATTTTCTAATTCTGTATCCTAAAGAGCCTTGCAACCCACCACTTGGGAACCACAGATCTGGAAACTTATCATTATTACCTAGGCCCAGAGCCCTACATTTTTCAGCATTAAACTGCACCTGCCAATATGAAAATATAGGAAGACATCAAATAAGTAAAGGGGTAAGAATTATAGCATGAGTGGTCGAAAGATGGAAGGGTTTGTGGATATATTTTAGTCTCCTTGTATCTTGATTGCAGGATGGTCTCAAGCTGGCCAAAGAGATCGCAAAGATTCATTACGAGAACAAGGATGTCCACCTAGCTCGAGATGCAATGGAAACGGCTTTCACAAAGTACCCATCGTATGTCACCCCCGAGGACGTCAACCTTATGCTGGAAGTCTTGATGCATCAACAAGAATATCTCCGCTGTGTACAAATTCTTGTTCTTCATGGGGGCGTACGTCTGTTACATAAGGTAACAAGGTGTAATTTATAATTTAAAGGTTCCCCCTCTTCCCTTGTGGAGAGGGGGGGGACCTGCTGCATGGGTGACAGCTTCTCCCCTGTGTCAACCTATCTTGGTTTTGCGCCCTGAAGAGGCCATTCTAGACCGACAACCAGAATGGAGCTCCATAGTCTCCTGAGATTGATGGATGCCTACTACTACTAGTACAAACCCATGTAGGAACAATACAGCAGAATTCATATTTTTCTGTGGGGAGCCCCTATGGCTCCCTGGAGCTTATCGGCTAATGAATGTTATATTAGACCGGGACATTAGCTAAGGAGTTCAGACCTACCAGGGACCAGCGCCAGAACTTGGCCCCTTCAGAAAGGTTTCAGGGAGCAATGGCCCTGGAAAACCCCTTGTGGTTGGGGTTTTCCTTATCTGCCATCGACCAGGGTTAGGCACCCAGAAAGGTAGGCATAACAAAACAAACCCTACATGTAAAAAACTAAAACAAAAAACCGAACAAAGAGGTAGAAACGCCCTACAATCCCAAGGAAACAAGCAAACATCACACTTTACTGCCGTGCCAATCGGCCGCGCAGCCCTCCCCACCCTGAGAGGGGGACGGGGGGAGCCCCGGACCTCACCGCTCCGGCTGCCTAGCATCAGTTCTGAAGCTAAACTTCAACCAACGTGAAAAAAGTTTTAGTTTTTTACCATGTGGGGTTTGTTTTGTTATGCCTACCTTTCTGGGTGCCTAACCCGGTCGATGGCAGATAAGGAAAACCCCAACCACAAGAGGTTTTCCAGGGCCATTGCTCCCTGAAACCTCTCTGAAGGGGCCAGGTTCTGGCACTGGTCCCTGGTAGGTCTGACCTCCTTAGCTAATGTCCCAGTATAATATAACATACATTAGCCCGATAAGCTCCGGGCTCACCCAGAAAATGGCGTTTCATTACATTCAACTCTGGTTTTTTATGCTTAAACTACATAAAATTCCTTAATAAGGTTTTTTCTTGTATTTATGATGATATTTAATAGATTTGTAATTTTTAGCCTTGATCCATATCTTCTACGTACTTTAAAAAAAGGGTCTGCAAAAGCATTTTTTTCTTCTATGAAATATATATTTTTAATTTTTTTTAAGAGACAGTGTGCAAAAAAAGAAAGTACCCCTTTCTTCATAGAGATGCACACTATTAAAAATAAGGAAACTATCACCCTTTCCCCTCCTTTCAAAAGAAAAGAGACACTAAAAATAATGAAGCAAAATGTGTGATCTGAGGCTGATTTTCATATTTAGTTTTATTGTACAAGTAGTTTGATATTCTCGGTACCAATGACTTAGATTGGCACTGAAATTAATGCCCTGAATAGTCAAACATTAACTTCGTGAACCTGATTAAAGATCGGGATGTTTACCTTTCATAGATTCAGTTCATCAATATTCCTATCATGTTTACGCTGAGAATCAACTGTTGTTGATGTAACTTCATATTTGTTTCATTATAAATCATGCTGAAAATTTAGGATAATGATAAAGAAGTATTTAAAAAAAGTTACATATAATTACTGTTGAATTTCATAAACTGTGGAAGAACTGCAGTGTACTTTAAGCATGTGGGATATGTATAGAAATAATAAAGAGGTACAGCATAACAAATGTGGAAAATAACCAATTCGGTGCTACCTAAAGGTGATGCCCAAGAAAATAATTGTTGCTTCCTTTTACAGACCCAACCACTTGGGCTGGACGGTAGAGCGACAGTCTCGCTTCATGTAGGCTGGCGTTCATTCCCCGACTGTCCAAGTGGTTGGACACCATTCCTTTCCTCTGTCCCATCCCAAATCCTCATCCTGATCCATTCCCAGGGCTATATAGTCTATTGGCTTGGCACTTTTCCTCTGTTCTCTTTCCTTCCTTTTACAGGAGTAAAAGGAAGGGAATACTGTGTGTAAGTATTGTCCACACAGTACCTGTGTGGACCATAAGAGGTCTGCAGGTCCACAAAGGTTTTGGAGATTTTCTCATATGAATTTATAATTTGACAGGATATCGATGAAGAAGAATTGCAAGAACGAGAGTTAGAAGACCAGCTATCAGTCGCTACTGAATGTTTTGTTCCTCTTGACTTGCCAATTGATCTCCGAACTAAGCTGACTGTCGCTCTTATCCATGTTAAGGCCTTTGAACTTGCTGACCCTCTAGTGGAGTTGCTGATGAAGTAAGTACAATATTAAATACTATATTTGATGAAATCTAAATCTGAGCATATATTTTGCTTAGAATCTGAAAATTGTTTACATTACATTTTGTGAAAATCACATCTTCAATTTATAATGAATCTTCTAAAAGTAATGGGAGATGCAGATCTATATATAAATTACATTTGTCCCTTGTTTTTTAACTGTTACTTTAGTTTTTGTATTTTGTGACCAACCCTCTCCTTCCTTCTGTGATATTATGGTGGTTCTTGATGGTCACTCTTTCCAGAAACTAAGGTAACAGGTATATTAAAAATAAACAGTTCCTCCTATCTCGTCCCTTATTCTGATCCCTTTCAAGTGCTAATTAGTCGTAATGGTTTGGTGCTTTCTCCTTATAGTTCCCTTCCCCTTCTTTCCAGAACCCATTCTTAAGTCTAGTAAATACTAAAAAGGACTCCATATATATAAAACCTAGACAATCCAGACTGACTCCAGACCCATTCTGCATTTTCAAGTACAGTACCTTCTATTTCTGAGCTAGGGTAAAGTCACTGGTATTTGACCACTAGCCCAAACAAGCTTTAGTGCCAGTACCATTGGAACGAATGAAACTACAAAAATACCAGGATCATTTTGAAGCATAAAGAGCATACTGTATATATAAATAAATAAATATATGTAGCAAAAATGTGAACATGCCATTTTCCACAGCTCTGCATGCTTTTTTTCAAGTGGTAAGAATGTTTGGGATTTTATTTTCTTGGATTAGTTCTCTCTTATTTTCAGGTGTATTTAAGATACATAAACTATATAATAACACAGGAATAGACACCCAGACATGTGCATTATGGGTAATGATATGGCTGGATACCAGTATTGCCCCCTGGTAGCAGTATTTGGCGACCCAAACCAAGTATTGTGTCACTAAGCTATTTACAAGCACCGCCAATCCAAACTGATGCACCATGTTACCTTTCATATTAATATCAGTACTTAATGGTTAGTGGTTCCAGTGGAGCAAACCACTAAACATGGGGTAGTCGTTACTTGTGTCCTTCCATATGGCTTAGGGTAAGGAATCGGCTCGACACTGGTCAGGAGTTGAAAGGTGCTTCTTATCTCAGCTCTACAGCTGGTATTTGCTCTTCTTTGTTGGAGAGTTAAGTTTGATTGAAAGCATTGACAGATAAAATGATATGGTTTTCATTGATTCCTCTTTGACTTACATGAGCACTTCATGCTCTCTTCAGCCTGTATCCATGTTGTGGAGCTACTGTACTTCCCTACTCAGTTTGAGTGTGATACAGTACTTTGGTTGTGCATGTGAAGGGAGTCGGATGGTTAAGTGCTTGATACGTTCCTCTGAATCCAATCCTCGTGGTAAACAATCTTAGGAGATTTATCACTCCTGTTGTGAGATGGGGTCCATCTCACAACAATTGCTCATATTCTACATCTTGCATTCCAGATGCCACTGTGTCTGTAGTTCATCAAGTGGTGGCAAGCCATGTGTGCATAGATTCCCTAGACCTCAAAGATATGATAAAATATCACATATTGACATGTACTATTGCAGTATAGGGTTAAAGATTGCCATGGCTGGTACTTAGCCAGTACATTCAAACCTTCAAATAATATTTAAATAAAAATCTAAGCAAATAATACTTAATATTTTAAATATTCATTATGAAATTGTTATATCATTTTATTTTGTTTTTAATTACTGTATTTCTGTAATTATTATAGATTTTTGCTCAAAAATAGTGTTACACAGACCTTTGTTTTGTTTTTGTCAGTGAATCTGAGGAAGAGTTTGGGGACTTGTACTTAGACATAGCAGAAGCCTATATGAGCGCGGATAATCACGAAGCAGCACTACCCCTGTTACGTCCGCTGATCGACTCCAACCATTACAATGTAGCTGCTGTGTGGCTCCAATATGGAGAGTGTTTGGCAGCTGTCGATCAAATGGAGGATGCAGCTCAGGCATATTGTCAAGTAAGTTTGAATTACAATAATTGGTAATGGATGCATGAAATGACTCGTCTTGCAAGAAAAGAAGAAGAATGTTGTTAGGAAATAAAAGATGAAAGTTTTGACTGCATTTGTGCCTTAGTGAAGGTCAGGTTTTGTTGTTAAGAAAGATTCACTAGTGGTTTTTTGATGAAAAGAGTGCAGTTATCATTCAACATATTTATAATCATAAACTATGAACAAATACAAATTTGTTTCTTATCATCTGTGTTAAACCCTTTAATGGATTAAAATATGAATGTGAATGGATCTGATCTTGGAAACCAATAACCCTAAGACTGTTAACATCAATAGAAAGAAACTGAATAACAGTAGTAGATGTATTAATAATGCTCATTGATCACCTTGTTTATTATTGCAATAATTCTTCTCAATTATTGGATGGTTAAATTTTTGGTAGTGCCTCTTTTATCTATATTTGGGGGAGATATTCTTTAGAAACCTAATAGCGAGAATCAAGTTTTTGAGTTAGTTTACTAATTAATAATATTAAGTTATACGTTGAAAACAGACTATAGTGCACTAATAAAAATTATTGAATAAAGTAATGTATAAAGTAAAATATACTGAAGCAATTATTCATTATGTATTGGACCTTGAACAGCAGGTTTTTTGGAATTGCAATGTATAGGATTGACTTTTGCTTTTGGGGGGATTTTTTAAGCCATGTGATTTTCCAGTACTGGGCAAGTCTTGTAGGCTCATTGAGGTCTCCCTGGGGCCAATTAAACAAATCCACAAGGGCCGTGACGAGGATTCGAACCTGCGTCCGGGAGCATCCCAGATACTGCCTTAATCGACTGAGCTACGACAGGGTTAAAAGGGTTCATGTTTGTTCATTTGATGCAGCACGTTAGTGTGATCTCTGTGTGTGATGATGTCTGGGGCCAATTATTTAATTTTCCTAGGATATAACTTGCAACACTTGCCTAACCCCCAGGTACCCTTTTAATGATTGATTTGAGAGTTTGGTCAAAGAAGACTGTTTAAATATTAGATTAGTTTTTTATTCAGGTAAAGGTACATGCATTGAAGATGAACAACCCCATCGAACAGTCTGATTGACCAGACCACCAACCTGGAGGCCTGGTCAAAGACCGAGCTAAAGGGATGTTGATCCTTGGAATCATCAACAGGTAATCGGCAGGTTGCCGATCGCAATCAACCTAAGAAAGGGATCTGAATCAGCAAAACAATATCCTTGTTATAACATGAATAGCAATCAATCTGATTAGGCACTGGATGTTGTACATCCAATTTGCCTAGACTAGTGTGTGTGTGTGTGTGTGGTAAAAAAAAAGTTAGTAGTTAGTAACAGTTGATTGATTGACACTTGAGAGGCGGGCCAAAAGAGCAGAGCTCAACCCCCGCAAGCACAACTAGGTGAATACACACGGTAGTTATCAATGTAAAAAGGATTTGCCATAGCAAGTAGTTCAACCTTAGGAATGCAGCCCTACACCTATATGTGTTTGATTCAACTCAAAGGGAATCTGGTGTCAGATCTAATGAGCAGTTTTATTTGATTGAGCATCAACTAAATCAACATCAAAAGCCCAAAACTTTTCAACCCTCTCACCCTACACATATGAGGCATAACTAGCTGACCTCGAGCAGTGTTCAAAAGGGAACTTGACAAACACCTTCAGAGGATACCAGATGAAACAGGTTGCGGCTTATACATCGAGCTGCAAACAACCCCATCGAACAGTGTGATTGACCAGACCACCAACCTGGAGGCTTGGTCAGAGACCGAGCTAAAGGGATGTTGATCCTTGGAATCAACAGGTAATCGACAGGTTGCCAATCGCAATTAACCTAAGAAAGGGATCTCAATCAGCATCAATAATTTATTTTTGACGGGCTACATTATTCCATTAGTAGAGGACTGTGATAAATGCAAAAGAGAAAGGATTATGTAAGGTTTTGAAGTATTTGTAAACATAAGTTTATTTATATGCAGTACTAGAATTATGTATAAATTGAAGGGGATATTTATGACTAATGAATTGTCAATGAAAAGCTAATGTTAGAAGGACTTATGGATCCAACTTAAAAAGAATGGAGTTTGCAGTAATTCAAACTGTTCATGCAAAATGTTTACTATGCTTAACACTGCAAATGGACAGTTCTCAGTGTTGCATCAGGCTCATTTGGTAAACACTAGGGGTTTTAAGTAAGCATTTGAGAACATGTGCATGCATATATGACATGTGCTGTATCGCTTGATAAAGCACTGTCCCTGTCTTAGGGTAAGTGACACGTAGGAAAGCTTCCTCAGATGCATGCGCACTGAAAGCTGAGTTAACAACTCAGCAGTCTCAGGATTTGATTGGGCACTTGTTCAAGAGTTGACAGTGAATCTCAGCTGGGGCTACATGTGTGTGTCTGCCTCGCACAAGATCAATAAAACAGTGGCTTAATAAGCTAAAAATTGTGCACCATGACTCATTTTTAAGTAGAGACAAACAGAACCTCAAGCATACAACAGCTGCAGCCACATGTGGCATGTAGTGGACACGTGGTGGCGTGGTGGTGAGGTCAACTCCTTGTGATAGCTGGCCTGGTACCAATTTTTTAATGAAATTGTTCAACTGTGAAGTTTTTGTAGTAATAAGCTGTGTATTTATTTTATTTTGTATATGTATTGTTTCTTCATATCTATACAAAGCACAAGAAATATGAATGCCAAAACAGATGATAGATTGCAGGTGAGAGCCTTTTGAAATGTGTGTTTTTGACTGAAGTAGCCTAGAGTAGTGTATGAAGTGGTTTAGAATGTAATTGGTGCCTTTTATTTCTATCATCAGGTTGTCAAATTAGCACCACAGCATGCTGAAGCCAGGTTGACTCTTTCATCAATTTTACAATCTCTTGGTCGCCTGGATGAAGCTCTGCTCATCCTCAACCAAGAGAGTGACTCTGAACCTCTTGACTCCCAGCTTCTGTATCAGCGCTGCAAAATTCTCCTAGACCAAAATCTTGTTGATGATTTCATCAATGCTGCAAAATTGCTTTTCCGCAGACATTTCATTCACATCCGGTAAGAGTGTACACAGACTGGTTTACAGTCTTTGCTTTATCAAACACAATTTGTTTTTTATAGAATACTGTACTGTATCTATTTGATAGAAAGTATGAAAATACAAGTATATTAAGATTATACTGTACTTTTAGTGTCAATGTCATTTTGTTGCCGAGCGATGTAATATTGCAATGATTCCCAGAAATGTTATAGACTAGATTTTCTGTGAAGTGATGCATTGCATTTGTTAGCCTTATGCAAATATATGTATATCTGTTTCCCTCAGGAATCGGGATGAAGCAGAAGCCATGCTTAGCAACAAGAAGCTAAGTAATAAGTATGAAGCTATTCGGGAACTTCGTCGGTCAAAGAACGAGAATCTTGAAGACAATGGGCCAGCATTTACTGGACCTGATGTTCCGCTAGAAGATCAGTGGGATATATTTACCACAGTATGCAACATTCTTCATGACAAGGGCAGGTAGGATGAAAGGCATGCACACTGTTTCTCTGCATGGCCTTTTTTTTAAAGGTCTTTTGTTACAAAAAAATGACATTACTGTACAGTATTTCAGATTTTTTTCTGATTCGCTACATAGCTACATCATCATTTGCTTTAGTTTAAAAAATTACATTAATCATACTGCAGTAAAAATGCATTAATGCTCCTCTGGAAAGGAGTATGCTATTTAAGTTTTCCTGATATAGTAATAGATTCAATCTTAAATGGCAATGTGATGTCAGTATTAAAATATGTACGGCATACACGGTCCTAGTGTTTATCCGTAAATCAATATGATACAATAAACACACATCATGATCATAAACATGAACATTTATAGTCTCCTCTCTTGTAGACTGGTTAGTGGGCTTCATTAATTTAAGAAAATATGACTGTGTGCGTGTTCCATATCACCCAGAAATAGTTTGCAGAGGGAAGTAGTAACCCAAGATACAATTCAATCTTACTAAGCAGTATAGCTGTAATTATTTGTAATATAATATCGTGTGAAAGAGCAAAATACAGGCTTAATTTTATTACTTTACCCTTTAAAAAAAACTAAAATTAAAACCATCATGCATGTCAATTATTATTTAAGAAAACAGATGACTGCCATTTGTTGAGAGAATATCAGTGACCCATGATGGATTAGCTGGTCTTAACTCAAGATAATCTCAAAGCCATGACAAGCTCAAATCACTTGGCAAGCAATGTAGAAAATATGTTATTAAGTACAAAAATTAGCCAACACTAAAATTCTGACATTGTTAAATTACTGTATATTAATTTATTTAATGTAATTTATAGGAAATTTTGTATTGCATATGACCTTTAAACAGTAAATTTTTGTAATGTTCATGTGAACTAAAAGGTTTTAGAACACTAAGTCAACACAATAATGGTGCTTTTAGGTTAGTAATTTTTAATTAAACTTAACCGTTGTGAGCTACTAAATTTTATGTGGTGGTACTTGTCTCACCATGTGTAATTATGTAAGTGTAGTTACAGGATGAAAGCTATGCTCATGGTGTTCTGTCTTCCCAGTACAGTACTCTTTGTTGTATAATACTTTGAAACTACTGCCAGTTTTGGCCTCCACCAACTTCTCACTTCGCTTGTTCCAATTAACAAAAGCGTGTGTGTGTGTAAATTGTACACACTTTAGTTTTCATCTCCACCTGACTGAAAATAGTAAACAAGGTTGTGCTGATGAGGAATTTTTTGTATAAATTCATCTTAAAAACTTATTTTATTACTTTTCAGATTTGAAGAACTGGAAAGAATGACCTTCAGTGCACTTGGGTCTAAAGATTTCATGAGGGAGAAGGAACGTGCCCGAGAAATAGATTTTATGTGTCTACTGGCATGCATTTATAACGATAGTTCCTATTTTGCATATAACATCATGCGAGAGTTAGTTATAAAAAACCCAGACAACACGAGATGCTGGAACTTGCTCAATCTCATCATTTCTAAAGCTGATGACTTTCGACATAATCGGTTTTTGCTGCGTCTTACACACAAACATCCTGATTTAGTTGCTTTAGGATTATTGAATGGTCACAACTGTTTGGTTGCAGGGACATACAAATACTCCTTAGCAGAATACACTCAAGCTTTTAAACAAGACCCCTTAAATCCACTCATTCCACTTATGTTAGGTTTGACTTTCACGCACATGGCTTGTCAGAAATTCAGTGGTAAAAAGCATTCCTTAGTTGTTCAGGCATGTGCATTCTTAAACACCTACGTAGAGATGCGTGGAGAGTGTCAAGAGTCGATGTATAACTTGGGTCGAGCGTTTCATCAGCTGAATCTCCTGCCACAAGCAATCCATTACTATAAGCTTGCTCTTGACTGCCCTACCGTGGAGGAACCACCTAATGGGCCTAGGCTTGATTTATCTCGTGAGATTGCCTTTAACTTGGCCCTCATTTACCAAAATAGTGGCTCACCTAACTTAGCCAGGATGTATTTGTACAAATATATTAGAGTTTAAATTTAATACATGTTCATTTATAGGAGTGTTTAAAAGATGCTTCTTTCAACATGTCACACTGTATAAACTTTATAAAGAAATAATAAATCTTTGTTAAATATGAATAATTTTGTTAGTCCACTGCCCATCTTGCTGTACTGACAGAGATGGTTTATTATGGTTTCTACCTGCACTTGAGTATTTAATTGTCCCCCAGCTCAAAAGGTTTCAGGCGATGTGGATATGATGCACACTGTTTGCATACAGTTGAGTCAGGAAATCTAACTATTCTCTGACATCTTTATTTATTATCCTCAACACAGCTGAAACCATTGTACCTCTCATGGTTGCTCCAGTCAAAAAATTAGTCTCCCATTAACAGATGGCAGTAATGTTGTGTATCTGCCATCTTCTGCCAATGGAAGGAGGGGCATCTTCTCTTAAAAACATAATATCCAAAAAAGAAAGTATGTGTGATCTAAATAAAAAATGAAAGACTTCAAGAATGGCTAAGTAACTGAATATTCATTAAAAGGTGATGGTGGTAGTGTAGATTGGATGCACAAGCTGTGTGTAAACATCAGAAAGATGCTGAATAACTGTATGAGAAAAGAAATAACTTTGAGTGGATGGTGTAGTATGGAAGGTTTATAGGAATTAGCATATTGAGTAAATCAGCAAGAGTGTGTAAAAAGAGTAATGTATAATTAAATATATAAATAATATAATTTATATTTTTGTGGTTGCAAAATGTGATAGTACTTGAATCAAGAAAATAGCACCTAGACTGCGATATGTGACCTTTTTATATGCCTTAAAATTGTGTTTGAAGTCATACAAGGATCACCCAGGTCCTTTGACCTAGTAATTGCTGAGTTTGTGGCAACAAAATTAAATTTCATCCTGTGCATTTGCACCAAAAGTAGTCAATTATACCTACGTCAAACACTTGTACTGACGCCTGACACCTATTTTTACATAATTAATGTATGTTATCCTACTGTGTACATTGTAACATGTTGTGTACAAGCAAGATATATTTAGTATAGTTATGCACATTGGAGGTAATTTGCTAGCTTAAACGTTTTGTATCCAATGTTATTTCTTCTTCTTCAACCTTTATTCAGTTTTTAGTCTATAGCATAAGTGGCTATTCACTGTACAAATTGGTGTGCCGCCATTTGAACTGCTATATCCAAGTATGAAGACCTCTCCTTCAAACAGACATTTCTGCATGAAAAGCACTAATGATAGGACTAACAGCACTTCAAATTAGACATGACATGGGCTGATCTCATTGAGACCTTTAAAATACTGAACAAGTTGGAGGATATTAATCCAGACCACCTCTTTAAAGGGTCAAATGTAACACACAAAAGGTGTAACTACTTCAAGCTCAATAAGCCACATTGTAGGACAGAAAACAGGAGATTCACTCAAAGGGTTATAAACTCGTGGAACNACGACTTGATAATAGTCCAGAATGGACCAAAAGCTGTTGTTTCTCCATTTTCCGATGTGTGGTTGGTTATAAAAAAAAAATCTGAACAACGTTTGGTGGTAAAGGCAGTGGGGAAATGCATGGCAGCCTCCAGCTATTTGTTTCAGGCAGCCTGTCCCAGCTTCCAGGTCCACCACACCTCCTCCTTTTATGTTGTTTCACTTGTTATGCTTGCCAGACTGCCTCATCATGGGAGCTCCCTCATTTACAATTTTTTTTATTCATTTTCTTTTTCTTTTTATCTCGGTGCACACTGTCCATATTGTGCTCTAAGAGGCCAGTTAATGCACATAATAGCAATGTTGCTCAAAAGATGAAGAGAAAGGCTATTTTGCTTGAAATAAAGGATATATAATATAGCACACAGAAATCACAATTGCGTGATGCATCAAATGAACAATCCACAAGGGCCGTGACGAGGATTCGAACCTGCGTCCGAGAGCATCCCAGACGCTGCCTTAATCGACTGAGCTACGACATGGTCACAAGGAGTTGAAATCGAAGTTCTAGTGAACTTACTGGATCCTGCAGCCTCTCCGCGGCACAAACCAGGGTTTTACACAACTCTCCCCATGCACTCGAGCTATGTCAATAGGCCGTTCTCATGCAATTGTGATTTCTGTGTGTAATGAAGTAAGGACGAAGAGGGAAAACGGCCTATTGACATAGCTCGAGTGCATGGGGGGAGTTGTGTAAAACCCTGGTTTGTGCCTCGGAGAGGCTGCAGGATCCAGTAAGTTCAGTAAAACTTCGGTTTCAACTCCTTATGACCATGTGATGGTCAGTCATATTAAGGCAGCGTCTGGGATGCTCTCAGATGCAGGTTTGAATCCTCGTCACGGCCCTTGTGGATTTGTTCATATAAATAGCACTTTTTAAATCTGGAGAAAAAAGTTAGCAACTCGAGTAACAGAACTCGAGGCCTTTACCACACAAACCGCTCTTACTATACACAAGGACAGCACCAGTATTATTGCCCAGACACAAAGAATGATGCCAGTAAATGAAGTAACATGATCAAGGAAGCACAGTGCATTTAATGTAAAATATAAAGGAGTTGCCGGGCATGGGGGCCGAGCACCAGAATCAGCGCCACGTGCCCTCAGGGTACAACGTTGACTTAGACCAAGATGCACAGTTTGTTCAGTGATCTCAAGAAGCAAGGCAGTAAAAGTGCAGAAAGTGAGCAATTTGTTTCCAATACTAGTGGTTTTTCTAAGAAATATAGCACTTCAATTTGCATTGCTTTAAGATGACTTTGTAGGGCTAATGTGTCACCAGCACCAGACTGAAGTTTAGAAGAAACTTTTTAAAGATTTTTGCAGCAATAAGGGATAACATTAATTGGAATATCTTGTTCATTTTCAAGACTCAGTCACTATTTAGGGCTACAGTATAATGATTAATGAAAATCTGAAATGTAAAAAAAAATTGAGAACACAATAAGTTACAGTGTATGAAGGAAAAAGAAGACATTAACAGATTTAATTTTTGTTTTTGTATTTTTTTTACTAAAATATATACAATTCCTTGGTGATTATGCTTATTGCTAGACCATAGATGAATTTATGTTCGTCACAGAAGGGAAACTAAAGAGGAGAGTCACCACTGCAGGAAACACAAGCCTACCAGGTACAGGTTTATCTTTGATCACTAGTCGGTTAATGTCCAGACACACGAAGGGCTTGTCAACACACATGAGAAGTGTTCACCAATTTATCATAATCTTAATGCACAAACAAAACCTGAAGTGGTTATGGATAACACACACTACTTAACTGAAGTACTGTTCTCCGTATGCCTTCATGGCCTGCAGCCACGGTTAGTCAGGATGCAAATTGAATACTGTAGTTTGGGTTAGAGGGCTTTGTTGTGGTGTCGGTGCTGCAACTTGTAACATTTTAATGTTCTAGTGGATGAATCAGTGGTTAGCTAGAGCACCACTTGGCATGTCCATGATGCCAACTTTCCACTGGAAAGGCTTTGAGGTTATGTTATGCACTTTTCTATCATCATTTGATTGGGTGTTCCCTAATGTCAAGGTTGATCCATTATGAACTGTCTGAATAGCTACCTGTTATGATTGTGACAGCCTAACTAGAGATCAATAGCATCGTGCCTTTAGTCTGCACCAGGGTGAGCCGGTTTGCTCATCAACAATTTATACAAAATCTTTACCCAAAGAAACAGTTTTGGGTATAGAAAGCCAGTGAGCCTATTTTGAAGACGGTGTGACTGCTTTTAATTTGTTATATTATGACCTTTGTTCTGTGGAGGTCCCATAAGGGTTATTCAAAACATATTCAAACATATCTTCTTAAATATAGATTTAATCAGGCTAAAAAACACAAAGTATAGTACTTAGAAAATCTTAACCACTGATTCAGCTTTGAGCTTGGGAAAGCCATTGGGCCTCTTTTCAGAAAGATTGTAAAATACAGTATATTGTAGCTGGTTTTTATTTCAGTTTCACACTGTCAATCTAGCTATATCACCTTAAATACTGTGCAGTGTGCAAATAAAATTGTGCATACTGTACTGTATTATAATAGGTACTGAAGTGCATAATATAATTTGTTGTCATCAAATTTTTAGTCCTGCAACACACACACTGTTTTATCTAGGGTGTTCAGTAATGTACAGTACTGTATATCAACATTGATTAGGAAGTCAGCTTTGTCTTATATTTTTGAAGTTGAATAACAACAATATTTGCTTTCCACTAACATTATACAGATACTGTAATAAATAATTTCATAGCTTACTTTTTAATAACAGTTTTAGCAGTGTGACTGAAAATATCTTATCATTTGACAGACCTTAGGAATGATATATGAAGAGAAGAAGATGGTGAACAAGTCCTTGCAGTTTCTCCTCATTGCGGCATTTCTTAGCCCAAATGCTGAAGAATGGGAGAAGTTAGCCGACTTGTCTCTTCATCAGGTTGGTCCGTTTGTATTAAATATTAGCTTGTACATAAATGTTCCTTATTGTTTTTGTTTCTTATGCAAAATATTTGACAATGTATCGGTATGATTTAGTAATATGATACATGTACTGTATTAGTTTTGAGAATATGTGTTTTATGAAATCAGACTAACAATCAAGTCGCCAACATACTGCTGCCGCAGTTATGCTGCAAGCAAAATAAAATATATTACTCAATAAGAATGATACTATTAAGCCACAGGTCTTAGTATAAAGTATAGTTTATACTACAGTACTTTATACTGCTATTGCAGTATAAAGCATTATATGACAAAAAGTGCTGGGACGATGGGACACCACGAGCGTAGTTCTCATCCTGTAACTACACTTAGGTAATTACTTAAGTAATTACAGGTGAAGTAGCAACCTCATCCATCCTGGTCCTTACAAGCTCTGTGATCATCCGCTCTGATGTTGTATCAATTATGTTTTCATTTAAGTAGAAATAATGCCATTCAAATCTCTCAAATGTCAAAATCATCCTTCTTCTAGGGTGATATCCAGCAAGCAGTGTTCTGTTGGGGCCGAGCTATTAAAGCCAACCCGCAGAATCTGGACTACCACTGGGCTCGGTGTGACCTCCTTGAGCAGCTAGGAGAGAAACTGAAAGCTTTGAAGGGGTATTCACACATGCTCAAGTACCTGAGAACTGATCAGGGAAAGGTAAGTAATAGTTTTGATAAAAGTGAAATGAGAAAATTAATGATAGTAAATATTCATGGGGAAAAAATATTGGATAATTGAAAGACATTTGTGATTAAGATATTGCAATGCTAAGCATTGTGTTAGAATGTTAATAGAACCAGCGGGAATGACAGAAGCGAGAACTGGTATCGTTTCTAAGGATGAACAGTTTAATAATGTGCTAGTTTTATGCAAGAGGAAGGTCAAAGAAGGTGAGAATGTAGAATAGAATGAAGTAACTTTTGTCAGAGAGGAAGTGAAAGAAACTCAGAGAAGTAAGGTTATACTTGCTGATTCATGTAAAGTGGTATGGAGTATTGAATTACTTGGTAGTGCTCACATTTCAAATATCTATGGGGAGTAAAATCTAGCTCTTCATACTATATGAAGAAGATAACCTCTTCATACAGTAAACAACTATAAACAATAGCAAAATGGTTTTTCACAGGTGTGGGTTAACTTCACTGCATCCTCATAAATCATATATGTATATCATAACCCATATTTACATCATTTGTTCAAAAACCAGGAAATAATAACTAAAGTCAACATATGATGACAACCACATTACATTGATATCTTCATTACTTTATATTTACTTGAGTTGAACTTTAGTACAAAGGATCAATGTATGATATTACAGTAACCACATTTTAAAGGGGGGAGGGAGGGAATTGTCAGGGGAGCACCAAGCCTTTACGATTATATATAGCACTTGAATGGGGTTAGGATAAGGATTTGGGATGGGATAGGGAAGGGGGGGAAAGAATAGTGCCCAACCTCTTGGACAGTCGGGGATTGAATGCCGACCTGTATGAAGCGAAATTGTCGCTCTATTTTCCAGTCCAGGTGATTGGGCCCACATTTTAAGGACTAACATGGTCTTTTATGAATTTAAACTTGTGTTCTATTTTGTGTTTATATATTTAACATTTTTATTTATATTCCTTTTGTTTATACCATTTCATCCATTGGTACACTTCAAATCACAACACCCCTTGCTTTTTGGCCCTTCTAGAGAATGTAAATTAAGCTTTCTTAATTTCTCTTGATATGTCAGGTTTCTATTTCCTAGGATTAACTTTGTCATTCTTACATGGACCTGTTGAAGTCCAACCTGTAGTATGGTGACCAAAACTAAACTGCATAATGTAAATGGGGTCTAACAAGAGAAAGATAAAGCTGAAGAATAACATTAGATGCTTTATTGCTGAAGCTTCTAGAAATACATTCCTGTATCATGTTTGCTTTGTTTCATACATTTATGCATTGTTTGTTTTGCTTTAGATCCCTTATTAACCTGATTCCCAGGATCTTTTTCATAATCAGATTTTGCAATTTTAACATTATTTAGCTCAGTGGTTGCTAACCTTTTATTGGTGGGGAACATCCTTATTTTCTAATTCTGTATCCTAAAGAGCCTTGCAACCCACCACTTGGGAACCACAGATCTGGAAACTTATCATTATTACCTAGGCCCAGAACCCTACATTTTTCAGCATTAAACTGCACCTGCCAATATGAAAATATAGGAAGACATCAAATAAGTAAAGGGGGAAGAATTATAGCATGAGTGGTCGAAAGATGGAAGGGTTTGTGGATATATTTTAGTCTGCTTGTATCTTGATTGCAGGATGGTCTCAAGTTGGCCAAAGAGATCGCAAAGATTCATTACGAGAACAAGGATGTCCACCTAGCTCGAGATGCAATGGAAACGGCTTTCACAAAGTACCCATCGTATGTCACCCCCGAGGACGTCAACCTTATGCTGGAAGTCTTGATGCATCAACAAGAATATCTCCGCTGTGTACAAATTCTTGTTCTTCATGGGGGCGTACGTCTGTTACATAAGGTAACAAGGTGTAATTTATAATTTAAAGGTTCCCCCTCTTCCCCGTGGAGAGGGGGGACCTGCTGCATGGGTGACAGCTTCTCCCCTGTGTCAACCTATCTTGGTTTTGCGCCCTAAAGAGGCCATTCTAGACCGACAACCAGAATGGAGCTCCATAGTCTCCTGAGACTGATGGATGCCTACTACTACTAGTACAAACCCATGTAGGAAACAATACAGCAGAATTCATATTTTTCTGTGGGGAGCCCCTATGGCTCCCTGGAGCTTATCGGGCTAATGAATGTTATATTAGACCAGGACATTAACTAAGGAGTTCAGACCTACCAGGGACCAGCGCCAGAACCTGGCCCTTCAGAAAGGTTTCAGGGAGCAATGGCCCTGGAAAACCCCTTGTGGTTGGGGTTTTCCTTATCTGCCATCGACCAGGGTTAGGCACCCAGAAAGGTAGGCATAACAAAACAAACCCTATATAGTAAAAAACTAAAACAAAAAAACGAACAGAGAGATAGAAACTCCCTACAATCCCAAGGAAACAAGCAACAAGCAAACATCACACTTTACTGCCATGCCAATTGGCCGCGCAGCCCTCCCCGCCCTGATAAGGGGAGGGGGGGAGCCCTGGACCTCACCGCGCTGGCTGCCTAGCATCAGTTCGTAAGCTAATGTCAACCGAGGCATTCAGGGTGGATGCCTTTCGGCAGGACTGTCAAGGTGAGGGTCCCTGTTCCTCTTCTCCCGTCCAGCTGTTGCTTCGGTTTTCTGGCTCGGTTGGAGCCCATACCCACGAGAGTAGTCCATATGGTCCCTTGTGGCCAGCCCAGCTTTATTTTCAGACGCTGCTTGATAGGTGTCCGAACCCGGGGTGTTTTCCCGTGGCTCCGCCTCTCAGCAGGTCAGACCGGTCCTGTACGTGACTCGTTCGGCCTTCTCCTCGGCTCTTCGCGTCTGGTATTTTGACACGGGTATCACCATCTCTGTGGTGATCAGGTGGCTTTGTTGACGGTGTCCCACCTGCGAGCTTCGTCTCAGCGACAGTATGACGTTCCTGGTGTTTCTATGCACTTTTTTCTTGCTCTTCGTAGGTTGTCTTCTCTTTCGCATTGGCTTGTCGTGTCCTTTCTTGGTTTTCAGGACTACAGTTATTTCATGTTTCTTACTGTTGCCTCGTTTTGTGCGGCGCTGGCGGAGCCGCTCCGGCTTGCGTTCATGGTGGACGTCACATCTACCCCGTTCCCTACGCTTTCTCGTGTTTTCTTTCACCTCTGGCCTGCTCAAGCGTCGCCTGAGCCGTCCTGGTCCTTGATCAGGGTGCCCTCTTATCTTCTCCTCAGTTTGTGGTAGCCCCTTCGGTTCAGGTTTCTGCTCTTTGGTACTGGTGGTAGGTTTGTACGTTTGCAGCCTTTCTCCGTCCTTCTGGCGACGGCCGAGACGGCTGCTTTCCGGAGGGGTCCTTGGGTTATTGATGCTTGATTGGTTCGTCTGGGGGTGCGTCCTGTGTTGTCTGGTTGCACTTTTTTTTGCCGTTACCTGCGTACCGTGTCTGGGGATGCGTTTTGAGTTGATCCAGTTCCCCTCGTTTCCTGTTTCAGGGCTCGGGTCTCTCAGGTCGTCCGCAGAGTTTTAAGTCTTCCAGCCTGTGGTCTATCCTTGCGCCCATGCTGTTCGGACGTTTGCAGCTTTCGCTGCTGTGTTGGTGACGTTTAGGGCTCATTTCGGGCGCAGGGATTTGAGGGGTCACACAGGTTCTTGACCGCCCATTCTTTATGCGCGTGTCTGCTCCTGTGTGTTCTCGTTGCCTTAGGTCGCAGGTTGCAGCCTGTTGTGCCTGCTTCGCGTTGCGGAGTTTGTGGCGGCCGCCTCCTGAGTCAGCCTTTTCTTGTCCTTCTCTTTGGGTATGAAGCTCCAGTTAGCTGTAGGGGCTTCCCACAGAGAACCAGCGTTGAATGTAATGAAACGCCATTTTCTGGGTGAGCCCCGGAGGCTCCCTGGCAACCCTCCCTCCCACCGGTCAGCGGTTTTTTTCACGTTGGTTGAAGCTTACCTTTCGAACTGATGCTAGGCAGCCGGCGCGGTGAGGTCCGGGGCTCCCCCCCCTTCCCCTCTCGGGGCGGGGAGGGCTGCGCGGACGATCGGCGCGGCAGTAAAGTGTGATGTTTGCTTGTTTCCTTGGGATTGTAGGGAGTTTCTACCTCTCTGTTAGGTTTTTTGTTTTAGTTTTTTACCATGTGGGGTTTGTTTTGTTATGCCTACCTTTCTGAGTGCCTAACCCGGTCGATGGGCAGAGAAGGAAAACCCCAACCACAAGAGGTTTTCCAGAGCCATTGCTCCCTGAAACTTCTCTGAAGGGCCAGGTTCTGGCACTGGTCCCTGGTAGGTCTGACCTCCTTAGCTAATGTCCTGGTATAATATAACATACATTAGCCCGATAAGCTCCAGGGAGCCTCTGCGGCTCACCCAGAAAATGGCGTTTCATTACATTCAACGCTGGTTTTTTATGCTTAAACTACATAAAATTCTTTAATAAGGTTTTTTCTTGTATTTATGATGATATTTAATAGATTTGTAATTTTTAGCCTTGATCCATATCTTCTACGTACTTTAAAAAAAGGATCTGCAAAAGCAGTTTTTCTTCTATGAAATATATATATATTTTTTTTTTAAGGGACAGTGTGCAAAAAAAGAAAGTACCCCTTTCTTCATAGAGATGCACACTATTAAAAATAAGGAAACTATCACCCTTTCCCCTCCTTTCAAAAGAAAAGAGACACTAAAAATAATGAAGCAAAATGTGTGATCTGAGGCTGATTTTCATATTTAGCTTTATTGTACAAGTAGTTTGATATTCTCGGTACCAATGACTTAGATTGGCACTGAAATTAACGTCCTGAATAGTCAAACATTAACTTCGTGAACCTGATTAAAGATCAGGATGTTTACCTTTCATAGATTCAGTTCATCAATATTCCTATCATGTTTACGCTGAGAATCAACTGTTGTTGATGTAACTTCATATTTGTTTCATTATAAATCATGCTGAAATTTAGGATAATGATAAAGAAGTATTTAAAAAAGTTACATATAATACTGTTGAATTTCATAAATGTGGAAGAACTGCAGTGTACTTTAAGCATGTGGGAAATGTATAGAAATAATAAAGAGGTACAGCATAACAAATGTGGAAAATAACCAATTCGGTGCTACCTAAAGGTGATGCCCAAGAAAATAATTGTTGCTTCCTTTTACGGACCCAACCACTTGGGCTGGACGGTAGAGCGACAGTCCGCTTCATGTAGGCTGGCGTTCATTCCCCGACTGTCCAAGTGGTTGGACACCATTCCTTTCCCCTGTCCCATCCCAAATCCCATCCTGATCCATTCCCAGGGCTATATAGTCTATTGGCTTGGCACTTTTCCTCTGTTCTCTTTCCTTCCTTTTACAGGAGTAAAAGGAAGGGAATACTGTGTGTAAGTATTGTCCATACAGTACCTGTGTGGACAATAAGAGGTCTGCAGGTCCACAAAGGTTTTGGAGATTTTCTCATATGAATTTATAATTTGACAGGATATCGATGAAGAAGAATTGCAAGAACGAGAGTTAGAAGACCAGCTATCAGTCGCTACTGAATGTTTTGTTCCTCTTGACTTGCCAATTGATCTCCGAACTAAGCTGACTGTCGCTCTTATCCATGTTAAGGCTTTGAACTTGCTGACCCTCTAGTGGAGTTGCTGATGAATAAGTACAATATTAAATACTATATTTGATGAAATCTAAATCTGAGCATATATTTTGCTTAGAATCTGAAAATTGTTTACATTACATTTTGTGAAATCACATCTTCAATTTATAATGAATCTTCTAAAAGTAATGGAGATGCAGATCTATATATAAATTACATTTGTCCCTTGTTTTTTAACTGTTACTTTTTTTTGTATTTTGTGACCAACCCTCTCCTTCCTTCTGTGATATTATGGTGGTTCTTGATGGTCACTCTTTCCAGAAACTAAGGTAACAGGTATATTAAAATAAACAGTTCCTCCTATCTCGTCCCTTATTCTGATCCCTTTCAAGTGCTAATTAGTCGTAATGGTTTGGTGCTTTCTCCTTATAGTTCCCTTCCCCTTCTTTCCAGAACCCATTCTTAAGTCTAGTAAATACTAAAAAGGACTCCATATATATAAAACCTAGACAATCCAGACTGGCTCCAGACCCATTCTGCATTTTCAAGTACAGACCTTCTATTTCTGAGCTAGGTAAAGTCACTGGATTTGACCACTAGCCCAAAAAAGCTTTAGTGCCAGTACCATTGAACGAATGAAACTACAAANTTTCTAAAGCAAGGTCCCAGTGGCGCAATCGGTTAGCGCGCGGTACTTATACGACAGTGTCTGATCCATGCCGAGGTTGTGAGTTCGAGCCTCACCTGGACATTCCTTTAAGGTGATCCGTGGCGCACTAATTAGCACCTGACAACTAACCGGTGAGTGAGTGATCGATCCCAGGTTCGATCCTCCGCCGATTTGGACACGTTGATGCGTCTGCTGGAAATAGTTGAATTCCCAGTTGAATTCCACTTTATATCCAGTAGGATTTTGTTCCGTTCGGGAATTGAAACTACAAACAGTATTTTTAATTTCGTTTAGTCTTTAAGTCTTTAAGTCATTTAGTCTTTAGGTTAAGGATTGGTCATTAGGCTGGGTTTGTTTAAACAGTAGCCATAACGCAGCCCTTTATTAATATGGCCCAGGTGTTACACCCTTCTCAAGGACAGTTTGAAATGTCCCAGAGAACGGGAAACATAACCACTCTATACGATTTCTTGTTTTCACTTCTACCGGACTTGGAGCATATAATATTAAACTTATGGTTAGCTAGATATTTACCACGTAATCAAATAATTGTTATGCAAATTCTTCTGACGTACATATCTTACAAATTGTAATATTGCCCAGTAATGCCTGCTTTGGACATTTTTATTATATATGAAAATGGTTTAATTTACTTATGCTATTATAAAAGGTGGAGATATGTCTTGTTAATTTATCTGTTAAAAAAATCCATAATTTACAACAAAAATGCCTTTTGCTGGATTGGCTGCATTAATTCAGTGTTACACACACACACACACACACACACACACACACACACACACACACACACACACACACACACACACACACAAATATATATACGGGCTGCTTCCTGGGAATGTGTGTGAAAATTAGGATTAAAGACCTGCCCGAACGCTATGAGTGCTAGTAGGGCTATACAAGAATGTAAGAACTCTTGTATATATAAATAATAATAATATTAAGTCTCCGTGGTGTAGTGGTAAGACACTCGCCTGGCGTTCCGCGAGCGCTATGTCATGGGTTCGTATCCTGGCCGGGGAGGATTTACTGGGCGCAATTCCTTAACTGTAGCCTCTGTTTAACGCAACAGTAAAATGTGTACTTGGATGAAAAAACGATTCTTCGCGGCTGGGGATCGTATTCCAGGGACCTGCCCGAAACGCTACGCGTACTAGTGGCTGTACAAGAATGTGACAACTCTTGTATATATCTCAAAAAAAAAAAAGTATGCTGAAATTTATAACATAGATACCCCTAATATTTAAACGACCAAACTTCCATTTTCTACCATGGTGAATAAAGTACGTTTTCTGTGTTTAACTGCTAATGCTAAAATATGAATGAAAATACGTCAATCTCATATAATTTAGGTCAGGTACAATATCGTATTGTGTATCCGATACTCATCCTGTGAGTATCTCTTTGTGTCTGTGTGTAAATATTTTGACCAAATGTAAACTGTGTCAACAAAATTATTCGCACACCCTCCGTCACTATGTGATGGAGTGCGAAAAGATACGTGAATTTAGAGACAATTCTATAACCAATGTTCCAGCGATGTGTAAATATTTCATTCAAAATGATCTGCTACCAGAAATTTTAGCCAAATATCCCCAGTTTGCTAACTGTAGGTAGTAACTGAGTGATTGTAACCTATCCACCGCTGTCCACTGGATGGGGGGCGGTGTGCAGGACAAACATAAATTGTGACACTAGCTCTCCACATATGTCAGTTGCTTAATTTAGAACCTGTACTTGTGGTCGATCTCGAACCCATTGTTGATGTGACGACTTATATTGAATTTTGTAACTAGCTCATCAAGATTGTAACTTGCTTAGCTAAATGAATTGTGGGGTTCAGTCCCTGAGCCCATTATGTGCCTCTGTAACCCTTTCCACTACCGCTCACAAGATGGGTATGGGGTGCATAATAAATGAACTAAACTCTCAAACAAACCACCGCACCACTGCTCACCAAACACACTAACTACCGTGCCACAGCTCACCAAACACACTAACTACCGTGCCACAGCTCACCAAACACACTAACTACCGCGCATCTAACTACCGCGCCACAGTTCACCAAACACACACTACTCAACTACGGCGGTATTAAAGGAATGTCCCAGGTGAGGCTCGAACTCACAACCTCGGCATGGCTCAGACACTGTCGTATAAGTACCGCGCGCTAACCGATTGCGCCACTGGGACCTTGGATACCTTGAGGATACCTTACCTTGAGGTGCTTCCGGGGCTTATCGTCCCCGCGGCCCGGTCATCGACCAGGCCTCCTGGTTGCTGGACTGATCAACCAGGCTGTTGGACGCGGCTGCTCGCAGCCTGACGTATGAGTCACAGCCTGGTTGATCAGGTATCCTTTGGAGGTGCTTATCCAGTTCTCTCTTGAACACTGTGAGGGGTTTGCCAGTTATGTCCCTTATGTGTAGTGGAAGCGTGTTGAACAGTCTCGGGCCTCTGATGTTGATAGAGTTCTCTCTCAGAGTACCTGTTGCACCTCTGCTTTTCAACGGGGGTATTCTGCACATCCTGCCATGTCTTCTGGTCTCATGTGATGTTATTTCTGTGTGCAGGTTTGGGACCAGCCCCTCTAATATTTTCCACGTGTAAATTATTATGTATCTCTCCCGCCTGCGCTCAAGGGAATACAGATTTAGGCTCTTTAGTCGGTCCCAATAGTTTAGATGTTTTACCGAGTGGATTCTAGCAGTAAAGGATCTCTGCACGCTCTCCAGGTCAGCAATTTCACCCGCAGTGAAAGGGGCTGTCATTGTGCAGCAGTACTCCACTCTAGAGAGCACAAGCGTTTTGAAAAGTGTCATCATCGGTATAGCATCTCTAGTGTGAAAAGTTCTTGTTATCCAACCTGTCATTTTTCTTGCAGTTGTGACGGCTACTTTATTGTGTTCTTTAAAGGTAAGGTCTTCCGACATGAGGAGGACCTTACCTTTAAAGAACACAATAAAGTAGCCGTCACAACTGCAAGAAAAATGACAGGTTGGATAACAAGAACTTTTCACACTAGAGATGCTATATGTATGCCTTGGGGCATACAACCTTATTAGCTTTTAAAATAATGTGTCGTCTGTTAACAAAATGTTGGTACACGGCAATTACTGCGTTGCTAGTTTATTCTATATAAGGAATTAGAGATTATAGATCAAGAACTAGCTATGTGTTTATATAATAACCCCTCTTCTCCATCTCATAGGTGTTTATTTGCCTGAATTTACCCAGAGGGACACCAACACTTTAGTGTTAGTGCCTCGACGAGGACAGAAAGCCGGCGGCTTATCAAAGATCCCCCCCAGATTTGTCCAGACGATTTTATCGAGCTGGATTTTAAAATCAGCAGCGTTTGGGCATTTACGGCTTCGGCGGGTAGGCGGCTCCAATAACCCTATGGGTGAAAAAGCATCTCTTTTTTTTTCTGTCCTACATTGTGGTGTCTTGAGAGGAGAAAACCATTGCTCCTTGTTTGTGTTACATCTGACCTTTTGAACACGTTTTTCTGAAACCACAATCCTCCAAATTGGTCATTATTTTAATTCATATAAATAATAAAGTATGTAAGCATGTAAAAGATTACACAGTGTAGATCAGAAACTAGCTATAAGTTCATCTACTATCCCCCATCTCACAGGATAGTTAGTCTGTTGTTGTTTAAGATTTCGCTACTTGGAACAAAAATTTCCAAGTAGCACGGGCTATGGTGAGCCCGTAGTGACCTACCTGGCACAGGAGCGGGGCTGTGATAGTCATACATGAAATCAGGGGTAGAAAATACCAGCCTCAGTACAAATACAAATCAACTCTTGACTAAAAAAATCAAGAGAGAACATGAAATGTAAGGCTGATTGATCCACTAGCAAAATCTGGGTACAATACAAGAATATCTTCCAATATTCCAGCGTGTATGAAGTAATTACAGAGCTCAAAGTACTAAATATCATTTGGCCGGAAATCACTTATATAACAGGGCAATCACAGTTAGTGTTTTGAAGATTAATTTAAAAATACATATACATACAAGTACATACATACAAAATACATACAAGAATGTAAAAATACCATATAAGAATGTAAAAATACCATATAAGAATGTAAAAATACCATATAAAAATGTAAAAACACCATATAAAAAAAAATCCACTACGGGCTCACCATAGCCCGTGCTACTTGGAACTTCTTGTTCCAGGAAGCGAATCTTCAACAACAACAACAACAACCATATAAAAATGTAAAAACACCATACTTTGCACTCTAATAAACCTAATGTACCCTCTTGTATAAATAAATAAATAAATAAATAAATAAATAAATAAATAAATAAATATGCCAGTTCATATCAAGGTACGAAAAGGCTCCTGTATACAAACAAACAAAATATGTTGTGTGGACGAACTGGTTATCTGTGTCCCCGACGGTGTACGAATCGACCGGACCCCCTTAAGAAGTATTATGTATGGTCTAAGTGTTCCTCTCAAGTGCATAAACTGTATATAGAAGTCTGAGGGGGGCCAGATATATATATATTGTGGGATTTATTTTTGTTTCTGTGTACCTGTTAGCCAGTGATATTGTAGTACAGCATCCTTTCTCAGATGGTTGGGTCGGTCGGTACAGTGTCGGGTACAGTGTATAATCTCGTTACAGGAGAGGTTGTTGGAGTTTGTAAGTTTTTCTGTATATCGGTGGGGTTTGGGGGCCCCAGTGGGTTGCTTTGGGGTCCCAATGGGTTGCTTTGGGGTCCCAGTGGGTTGCTTTGGGGTCCCAGTGGGTTGCTTTGGGGTCCCAGTGGGTTGCTGTGGGGTCCCAGTGGGTTGCTTTGGGGTCCCAGTGGGTTGCTTTGGGGTCCCAGTGGGTTGCTGTGGGGGATGGGGACAGCAGTGGGTTGCTAGGGGGTGTTCTAGTGACTTGCTGTGGAATCAAGAGGTCCTTAGAGCAGAGTCTAGTATGTCCTTAGCACACGGTGAACATCATGATTTTAAACTGCCGGAGGTCCTGGCTGGGGACCGGGCCGCAGGGACATTGAGCCCCGAAATCATCGCAAGGTAAGGGCCCCCATAAGACAGTGTGTGTTTTTGACCGACCAGGCCTGTATATATTTTTTTTTTTTACATTGTGAAGATTTTTGGTCGGCAATCTAGGGTTAAGGTGAATGTCTAGTGTTTATGCTGCCTGGGGTTTCAGTCACAGAATCTACTCTCTGGGATTTGTTGGTTCTGCAATAGTTTAATTATTTATTTATTTATTTATGTACAAGTTATCTTGAGATGGTTATCTTGAGATGATTTCGGGGCTTTAGTGTCCTCGACCAGGCCTCCACCTCGACCTGTCCCCGCGGCCTGGTCCTCGACCAGGCCTCCACCCCAGGAAGCAGCCTGTGACAGCTGACTAACACCCAGGTACCTATTTTACTGCTAGATAACAGGGGCATAGGATGAAAGAAACTCTGCCCATTGTTTCTCGCCGGCGCCCGGGATCGAACCTGGGACCACAGGATCACAAGTCCAATGTGCTGTCCGCTCAGCTGACCAGCTCCCTGGTCAAGTAGCTACATTGGGTTTACGAGAGTACATAACATTATTGTTCTTACATTCTTGCAAAGCCACTAAAATGCATAGCGTTTTAGGCAGGGCCTTAATCTAACTATTGTAGATAATAGTCTCAACGAAAAGTTGTACATAATGCAAATGCCTGCTGCCGTTGTGGCTACTTTTCTGTTCCAGGAGAGCAACAAGAGAAGGATGAGAGACCCTTACAGCCCTCCCTAAATAAACAACAAACCACTTTAGAGCAATGTGAGGCTGGCAGCCAGGAATATCGCTTTTCATGCAGAATGCAGAGTAGTAATCTGTGTTTATATTTTACGAGTGGGCCTTGAATAGCTCGCCCCCGTCCCCAACTCCTGTCTCACCAATGGGGTTTAAAACCATGTTCCTAAAGGAGCAAACAGATCGTGACATCATACCTATTACAAATGCATGCTTTACGTGCATTTACAACCTGTATAATATATTGTTGTATATATATGTCTATAAAACCCATACCCAGCTTAAAATAGTGGATATGATAAATACAGGTTAACTGAGTATTGCAATATGCGTTTAATACAGACCTGTAAAGTGCTGCATTACTGCAGTAATATACAAGATTATTGCATAATGTATTCTACCTTGTGTCTACCTTGTGTAGCTTCTGGGGATTAACAGCCCATGGTCCAGTCCTTGACCTGGCCTTCCACTTGGTCATCTGGTCAACCAGGCTGTTGGATGCGGCTGCTCGCAGCCTGATGTATTAATCACAGCTATTTGACCCAAAAAACAAATTTTTTTAACAATGCAAGCTCGAAAATACTTTAACCTATTTAAATTGTCATCTAATATAGTACTAGATTGAGTCTTAAAATTAATTTGCCTCCAATTATTAAGTGTTAGCCTAAAATTTATTATGAAAGACATATCGTAATATTTTAATTACAGTAATCATAAGCAACCTCTCTTAATGATAAACTCAAATAATCTACTACAAAAGTCTCAGAATTCTCTGCAAATCTATGTATCCTGTATATAAATGACAGAACAAAAAATCTCAAACTCAGTTATACAGTACAGTATGCCCGAAATGCTATGCGTGCTAGTGGCTTTACAAGAATGTAAAATCAACTTAATTTCTATGTTCTCTGTTAACCCCCAGTGTACCTTCTTGTATATAAATAAATAAATAAATAAAATAAATACAGTATTGCCAAAACAAAGGTGGACCTCCTCAAGAAAAAATCAGACACATTCCTCCAAGAAATGCCAGACTGACTGTGTTGCAGGTCTGGCAACAGGTCAAATATGTGGGCCTGTGGGCTGCTCTAAGCAACAGTCTGTTGGATCAAGTTATCGTAAGTCAAGCCTGGCCTCGGGCTGTGCTTGGGGGAGTAGGAACTCCCAGTACCCGCATCAGGTATAGAAAGTTTCAAGACAAATTGTGTATACCATATATAATTTCTTCAAGTTCTTTTAACCCTCTGCTGGCTTCTAAACTGTAATTAAATACTCCAATCACTAAATAGGCATATTTTATATTTATTTATTATGTTTTCTTTTTATAAGTGTTTGAAAGTTATACTGTACTGTATTTGCACATAAAATGCGCTCAAAAGGAATTACCGGAAAAATAGGCAGATGGATCTACAATTTCCTGACCAACAGAACCCAATGTGTAATAGTCAACAAAATAAAATCCAGCCCATCAACCGTTAAGAGCTCAGTCCCCCAGGGTACTGTGCTTGCCCCAGTACTTTTTCTCATCCTCATATCGGACATAGACAAGAACACAACCTATAGCACTGTATCATCCTTTGCAGGTGACACCAGGATCTTCATGAGAGTAGGCAACATAGAGGACACGGCAAACCTCCAGTCAGATGTAGATCAGGTCTTTCTATGGGCTACAGAAAATAATATGGTGTTTAACGAAGATAAGTTCCAGCTCATGCGCTATGGAAAAAATGAAAATATAAAAACGGAAACCACGTACAAAACTCAGGCAAATCATAACATAGCACGAAAAGGCAATGTAAAGGATTTGGGTGTACTCATGTCGGAAGACCTTACCTTTAAAGAACACAATAAAGTGGCCGTCACAACTGCACGAAAAATGACGGGTTGGATAACAAGAACTTTTCACACTAGAGATGCTATACCGATGATGATACTTTTCAAAACGCTGGTGCTCTCTAGAGTGGAGTACTGCTGCACAATGACAGCCCCTTTCAAAGCTGGAGAAATTGCTGACCTGGAGAGCGTGCAGAGATCCTTTACTGCTAGAATCCACTCAGTAAAACATCTAAACTATTGGGACCGACTAAAGAGCCTAAATCTGTACTCCCTTGAGCGCAGGCGGGAGAGATACATAATAATTTACACATGGAAAATATTAGAGGGGCTGGTCCCAAACCTGCACACAGAAATAACATCACATGAGACCAGAAGACATGGCAGGATGTGCAGAATACCCCCGTTGAAAAACAAAGGTGCAACTGGTACTCTGAGAGAGAACTCCATCAACATCAGGGGCCCGAGACTGTTCAACATGCTCCCGCTACACATAGGGGGCATAACTGGCAAACCCCTCACAGTGTTCAAGAGAGAACTGGATAAGCACATTCAAAGGATACCTGATCAACCAGGCTGTGACTCGTACGTCAGGCTGCGAGCAGCCGCGTCCAACAGCCTGGTTGATCAGTCCAGCAACCAGGAGGCCTGGTCGATGACCGGGCCGCGGGGACGCTAAGCCCTGGAAGCACCTCAAGGTATACTCAAGGTATTCTGTAGTAAAAATGGGGGTAAATAGAAAAGACAGATTATCTTTGCCATTATTTTGCTGTAGTGACAATTTGGTGCATTCCTAAAGTCATGCCAAGTAACCAAAATGCATCCACCCATATGTATTCCCCGTATATATCTGCTCATGTGGATTTCTCTGTTTGTATCTGAGTGCGTGCTTGTGTGTACTCTTTACTGACCGAGGAGGCCTGGGCGATAACCGGGGCGTGGGGACACCAAGCCCTAAAACTAACACAAGTATACTCAAGATATAGACCACTCAATACTGTGCCGGAAATAAAAGTACTGTACAGTGTATTGTGTATTGTAAATCTTATATATTCACTAATACCGTATTAGATACGGTATCTATATACAGTAATACTTGATATTATCAGAGAGGAATTGATTCTAAACATAAATTTTTCCTATTATCACACCTTTTAGATGAATTCCAGTGTAAAAATATCAGAAGTAGGGAGGACAGATCACCTGGAAGTTGAAATGATTGACGGGGATCCCGAAGGAGATGAAGATGCTGATGATCAAGGAAACCTAATTCAGACTAGTCAGCATTACTCTGAACTTCTTGATGTAAGTTAGTAAAGATATTATGCAATAATTGTTGTAAGTGTGAAGTCAGAAAAACATGTGATATATAGACATGATCTAAGAATTCCAAATCTATGAACTCTGCACTGCAGAATTGTTATATAGTACAGTTATTGTTTCTTCCAGAATGCTTTATATGGAAATTGATCTCTACTAGATTATAACACAAGTGTTTTAAAATTTTATGATTGATTATCGGATGTTAAAAGCTCATCTAGCTTATGATAAAGTGCTGCTCTAGTAATACAGTGTAGTGTATAAAGTACAGAAGTCATCTAGCAAGACCATATTTTAGGTATGAACAATAGAACAAAGTTTATTTTTCTTGGGATTACCATTCACTTGCTCTCATTCACATGGTTCTACTGATCCCATAGCCTGGACTAGACATAGTCAAATCCTGGAGTGGTGAACAGGCACCCTGGAGTTAGGCAACTGTTGTGGGTTGCATCCTGGGGAAGGTCAGCAGTTAGCCTAGGGGAAACGTCAATAAGCTTCCTGTCTCTGACTTGGAAATGAATCAAACATTTTAAAAGGCACCCAAATCCTGTCTATGTCTATAAAAGAGAATGTCTGTCTGTCTGCCTGCCTTCCTGCCAGCCTGTCTGTCTTCAATAAAAGGAGGCCAGACACTACGGAATAGACTCGGCCAAATTTGCAGGGGGAATGGCCTGGGGTACGGGACGGGCATCTAGGCTGGTCAGGGTCAGTTTTTTTTAAGTTAAATACTCTTAAGAAATATTAACATTTATAGACACACCATATGATTTTCATGGTGAGACCCATACAGTTCTTTCAGTGTTTCTTATTATTAATTGTTATGAGAAAAGGGATAGAGAGGGGGAGGACAATGGGAGGGATGAAGAGGGATTGTGCAAAAAGGGGAAGGGGGGAAAGAAGAAGAGTGGAATGGGGGTGGGAGGGCAGTGAGACAGACTCTCAGGCACTGCTGGGTATCCCTCCTAGAATTAAATGAGAAGATAAATTTGAAAAAGACGTGTGCATGGCAACAAGTAAATCATTTACAATAATTTACAATTGGCATTAATTTCTTGGAAATCATCATACACACACACACACACACACAAATTCTTGTAAAGTTAGAAAATGTAACAACCAAATTGTTTTTAAATAAAATTTGAGTATATTCTCTATATTAATTGAAATTAAATAATAATAAGTAGCTCACAAATATACTTTAAATTTTTTAATTTATTTTGTCACATACACTAAAATATGTGTACTGGTCATAGTATTTTAATAGGAATGGTGGGGTTAGCCCCCTTAACCAGACATACTTTATTTAGTGAAAAGTGGAAAACCAGGAATTTCTATGTCCAGATTATCCATTAAATAGGAATTTGGGTAATTCTGCCTTTTTGAAAATGGGGGTGACATTTGCCTACAGTATTTCCAATCTAGGGGAACTATTTGTTGGTCCAGAGTTTTTGTGGAAAGTAATTTCAGTCGTAGGCATAGTTCTTCTGCCATTTCCTTTAAGGCTTTTGGGTCTTTTAGTTTGTCATTGTTCTTCCTGATTATGTTGCATGTTATGGTTATATTCCTAAATTCATTCTCTTTATCTCCTTCAAAGATTTGTGTGGGTGATGGGATGTCGTCTAACCTTTCTAGTGTGAATACTGATGTAAAATATTCATTTAGTGTGTTTGCTGCCCTTTTATCATCCATTATAATTTGGTTAGTCTCATCTTTTAATGTATGTATAGCCTTACTGTATGTCCTCCGACACAGTGAATTGAATTATTTTACACGAGTCATTTTTATTACATGTATATAGCTCAAGTGTTACAGAACAGACAGGAAAGTGAGGAGAATGATTATGAGGAAATAATGGACAGTTTCATTGCCGATGCTTGAAATACTTGGGAAGAATCTGTATGTGCCACAATATATTTATAATTCATATATGAATGATATATACAGTAGAGGATAAATACTATGCATATTACCAATTTCAAAGTAAACACTAAGACATAATTTTCAGATGAATTCTACCTTGAAGATGTCAGAAATAGCGACTACAGATCACGTAGAAGTAGAGATGATCGAAGCTGAACCAGCTGACGAAGATGACAATGAAGAAGAAGATGGGCAGCAGAATGAATATACTGATCTTCTATCTGTAAGTCTGAAGTGATCACAAAGCTGTATGATTGTGAGTTACTTAAGAAACAATTAGGGTGTTAGGAGAAATTATTTACCAAAATGACATGTAATGGACAATAGACCTTCCAAAATATAGATTATACAGTATTGTTTTGGATCCAATTCCAATTTCAGAATAAACTGGATTTCCTGACAATTGCCATTTTTTTTACTATTTATTGCCAAATGTTCTTGATTATTATTTTTGCCAATTATACATGTTTCTGTATATCTAGTATCACAATAGGAGTCATACTAATGCACTTACAAGGGAAGTAAACCAACTTTAATCAATTCTGAATCTACATCTTGATGAATCGCCATGTTAAAATTTAAAACTAGGCTCTCTAGCCTCATCAAATAATCAGTCCCTATAAGGAGTCAATGCAGTGGGACTATTGAACTAGTAATTACTACCTCGCTTATATGGGAAAATTCAGTCTGCTACTGCAGAAGTTAGTCCCACATTAATAAAGTCATTGGCAGCATATGCAGAATTCAGTTTTTATTTCAGATTAACTTTACAATAAGTAAACTCATCTCTCAATGGCCCTGTGTCTTTAGTACAGTATTGGATCAAACTTTCCTCAAAGAGCAAAATTCATCAGGAAATCAGCTAACACTCAATCCAAAAATTCATTTTCTGTAAATTGTGAAGAAAAGGCACTTTAAAAACACATTTTTTTTATATAAATTTAATTTAAGAAAGTAAATTAAATACAGGTATACCATCTTGAAAGTGTTTATAAGTCCACCAAATACTATGCATGAATCTCTCGCTGATTAACTATTCTCTCATCTTCAAGGTTGATAAACACTGAATGGACACACTCCACCTCAAGTGGAGTGTGTTCAAGTTATTGACCTCAAGCTCAAGTTATTGTGTATCACCTTTGACACATCTTGTAATATGACAAAAATTATGTCCTTCACCTTGGGGTGGGGGAAGGGGAAATTATTTACGATCTTTACCTATTTGCATGGCATTTTGAATGCTGTTTTACAGTATACCAATAGTACAGTACAGTGGTCTGCGTCCGTGGATCTCGATGAAGGATCCTGGATTCAGTCCCAGGGTAAGATAAATGGTTGGGCACATTTCCTTTCACCTGATGCTGCTGTTCACCTATCAGTAAATATGTACCGGGAATTAGTCGACTGTTGTGAGTTGCATCTCAGGGAAGGGCAGTAGTTAAGGAGACCTCAGTAATCTAAGTACTTCTTCTTCTAAGCTGCTG
>WNGS01111181.1:16556304-16572694 GCA_020271785.1 Procambarus virginalis | reverse complement strand
TACTACAGCCAGAGAGAGAGAAAGAATCTTCCTGAATGTTACAGTTGAACAAGGGATAAAGTTTATATATTTTGTGATTATAGAATTTGAAACAAAATGAAACAAATGTATTTAAAATGTCATCCACAATTATATGGCTAAATCCCTTAAAAAAAATCTTTATATGTGAAGTTATAAGTTACTCGTTACTCAGCTTTAGGGGGGAGGAGGGGGGGAGGGGGGGCTGAATTAGGGATATGAATATGGGATTCCTATAAGTACTCCTATATGGTTTCTCTCTTATATGAGTCCTCTCCTCCCAGAGTATACTCTCATATACGGTACATATTCACTTATTAATTAGTTCTCCTCCCATATTATATCCTCCCTCCCATATATATCTCCTCCCATATAGTATATCTCCTCTCATACAGTATCTCTCCTTCCATATTTTATATCTCGTCCTATATTATCTCTCTCCTGCGATGTGATTCCTCCCACCAAACGACTCATTTATCTTAAGCCCATCACTTAAATATAAACTAATAGGGCTAATTAGCCTATTACTAATTACCCTATTACTCTTCTACTTAATCCTATTTCTTGTAATCTCTGCTTTCTTTGTCTTGCTGTGTTAAAGAGTGAAGTGCTTGACCTAATCTTCCCTCTCATCTTCCTCCTTATACCTTATACTCTCTCTCATCTCTGTTTATCAACCTTATACTCTCTCACCTCTCTCCTAAACCTCATTATCTCTCACTTCTCTTCTAGACCTTATATACTCTTTCTCAGTTCTCTTCTAGACCTTATTCTACTCTCTCTCTCCTCTCTCTGTCTCATCTCTCTGGTCTCTTCTCTCTCTCTCTCTCTGTCTCCTGTCTGTCTCTCTCTCCTCTCTCTCTCCTCTCTCTCTCTCTCCTCTTCTCTCCTCTCTCTCTCATCCTCTCTTTCACTTCTGTCCTCGATCTTATACTCTTTCACCCCTCCTCCTCCTCCCCCTCTTTATGGCCAGGCCCCTCATTCACACTCTCGCTCACTCTCTCACTCACTCACTTGCTCACTCACCTCACTCGCTCGCTCGCTCACTCACACTCACTCACCATCCACCCTCTCATACAATACAGGGAGAGACGGGCAACTACTCATAATTTCCCTGCCTGGGTATGTTCAGGAAATTCCCCTCCCTCCTTTTCCCCTCACTGTGAGTGTCAACCCCCCCCCCCTCCTCCGCACCATGGTTGTAAATACACAACAGGGGAATATATACACACACCAGGGTCACACACACACACACACACACACACACACACACCAGGAGCATGAACAGACCCTTCGCACCATCACAAACACCAAACGGCGCTGTAAGACCAGCTCCTCCAACGTCATAGCCGCCATAAGACAAAGCTAGCCACCTTCTCCCCCTCCTCCCTCTAGGATGAGGGCGTAGGAGAACAAGCCTCCCCCAGCAAGAGCTCAGAGGCTTCCCTTAAAACCCCTAAAATGTTGATCTTGGAGCGTGGGTAAGTTGCCTGCTGCACCACTGAGAATGACACGCGGTTCTGTGGCTAAACTTATGGTCACTGGTCGCCCTCTGGTGTACAGGCTTATGTCCCCCCTCGAGTGGCAGGGGACTAGGGCCTCAATGGTAAGAGGGACACACGGGGCAAAGTTGCCTGGATCGCAGGACGGTCCAGTGACACTAATGATTCCGGATGATTTTTTGTCCGACGAGTTCGTAAGGTGAGGCTGCAGGGTGCAGGTACTCGGGGGGTTCGTCCTTGGCAAGGGAGCAGTCAAGGGTCAGACTCGGATGCTGGTCCTCGTGGGGCTTGTGCCTCTTATCTGCTTCGGGCGATTTTTATCACTGATCCTTTTAGCTGCCTCCGAAGTGGGCATGTTTATGATGCTGACAAACTCTTCTCTTTCCCCTGCACTATTTTATTATTTCTTCCTTTTCAGAAGCTTTAATTAGAGGAAGTGACTTTCTCAGGGCCCATGAAGAGCCTCTTCTCTCAATTTCCATCATCTCACGTGATAAATATATCATCTGCGTGTGATATATATCATATACCACGCACGTGCTGTATGAAGGTCACACGTTTCCTACCTTCGAAGGCTTTATTTAAAGAGAATATATATATATATATATATATATATATATATATATATATATATATATATATATATATATATATATATATATTCATTTCAAAGCCAGATAACCAAAACTCGTCCATCTATTGACATACTGACATATCGTCGCGTCCAACAGGACTTAAAATCAATTAAAAATGATCTATCAGTCAAGGGTCTCAGCTTGCTTGCTTGTGATCAAAGCTTATATGGGACCTGCTATCTGCAGATCTTGTTAAGCTCAACTGTGAATGGAGGAAATGTTCAAGATTTAACCTCCCATCTGGACTCATGTCCACATCTACACTTGAAGAAGTAATTAATAATCGAATGATATTCTGTCTGAAATGGTTCACCCATTCAACAATCACGATAATCTCTCTTCTTTCTTTTCCCCAGGAACTGTCGAACTGGTTTATATGGATGATGTAGACGGTGTTTAACCACTTAGCCAGCAGGTTCTTGGTGGTAGTGACCATAGGTTTGTGCGCATAATATAGATGGCGTTGGCCGTTTCACAAGACTGATAGAGATGTTGAGTTGTTTGACAGGTGTAACACACACCTGCGACAGGTGTAAACACACCTGCCTGTCTCGTTCACTATCTAAACACGACTGTTCACGGTCAGCGAACGACACTGCCTCGTTCCGACTAAAGAGCCGAAGCATAACAACGAAGCAAACACAACTAGGCCAGTACAGATACCGTCCTCATATCCCAAGGCCTTGTCCTCATATCCCAAGGCCTTGTCCTCATGTCCCAAGGCCTTGTCCTCATATCCCAAGGCCTTGTCCTCATATCCGAACGCGTTGTCCTCATATCCCAACGCCTTGTCCTCATATAAAGTCCAAGTGCTATCCTAATATTTACAACCACATTTACTGGTCTCTGCACCGACGCCTTCGTTCCGTGCAGGATCAGAGTTCAATCCCCGATGGTCCAAGTGGTTAGGCACCCCCGTCCTTGTCTCCCAGCTTCTATCCTGTCCTCATATCCCTTCCATATGCTATATAATCCTTGTGGCTTAGCACTTCCCCCCCCCGTGACTGTAGCAGTGACTGTAGCAGTGACTGTAGCAGTGACTGTAGCAGTGACTGTAGCAGTGGCTGTAGCAGCGGCTGTAGCAACGGCTGTAGCAGTGGGTGTAGCAGTGACTGTAGCAGTGGCTGTAGCAGTGACTGTAGCAGTGGACTGTAGCATGACTGTAGCAGTGACTGTAGCAGTGACTGTAGCAGTGGGTGTAGCAGTGACTGTAGCAGTGACTGTAGCAGTGACTGTAGCAGTGACTGTAGCAGTGGGTGTAGCAGTGACTGTAGCAGTGACTGTAGCAGTGACTGTAGCAGTGACTGTAGCAGTGGCTGTAGCAGCGGCTGTAGCAACGGCTGTAGCAGTGGCTGTAGCAGTGACTGTAGCAGTGACTGTAGCAGTGACTGTAGCAGTGACTGTAGCAGTGACTGTAGCAGTGACTGTAGCAGTGGCTGTAGCAGTGACTGTAGCAGTGACTGTAGCAGTGACTGTAGCAGTGACTGCAGCAGTGGCTGTAGCAGTGACTGCAGCAGTGACTGTAGCAGTGACTGTAGCAGTGACTGTAGCAGTGACTGTAGCAGTGACTGCAGCAGTGGCTGTAGCAGTGACTGTAGCAGTGACTGTAGCAGTGACTGTAGCAGTGACTGTAGCAGTGACTGCAGCAGTGACTGTAGCAGTGACTGTAGCAGTGACTGTAGCAGTGACTGCAGCAGTGGCTGTAGCAGTGGCTGTAGCAGTGACTGTAGCAGTGGCTGTAGCAGTGACTGTAGCAGTGGCTCGCGTAGGTGGGCGTGTCCATTGGTTAACGTCCGGGGTGGCACCCAAGATACTCAAATCATCTTGACAAAGACCGCAGACTTTCCTCGTCGTCTTCAGCTAGTTGATTTTCCTTCCCCATTAACCTGACTTCTCCAGCTCGCTCTATCGGCGGTTTTCTTCCTTCCTGATCGTTCGCCTGCCTCTTCCCTAATTAATCGTTCAACTGCCTCTTACCTTCTCCTTGTTGGAATGCCTCTCACATATCCTATTCCACCCTATTTCAGTCACCCGTCTCACCATTCCCTCTCATCCATCTCTCACAAAGAACCAGATTCACAAAGCAGTTACGCAAGCACTTACGACCGTGTTCATCTTTTCTCAATCTTTGACGACTTTGTTTACAAATATTAAACAGTTAATGAGCTCCGAAGCACCTGGAGGCTGTTTATAACAATAACAATAGTTGGGATGTTTTCATGCTTGTAAACTGTTTAATAAATGTAACCAAAGCCGTCAAAGATTGAGGAAGATGTACACGTTCGTAAGTACTTGCGTAACTGTTTCGTTAATCTGGTCCCAGAATCTTCCAAGTGCTCCCGTGGACAAATGTAATTTAAGAGATCTCCACCTCTTTAGCAATGATTATTGCGCAAGGAAAGTCCCGAAACAACGTGCAATATACTATTGAAATTCCACTAATGCAGAATTGCAACTCCTTTAATGCATCACTGCAACGCTTTGAAAAAAACAGCCTGATGCTCAACAATTTTGGAAATAAATCAAGGTGTTTCATTAGCAATTATAAAGAGAATAGTGAGACGTACGACAGATGAAAATCTTACTGACCTAAGACATTCACAAAGGCCAGAAAGCTGTAGCACTGAACATAACGATGAATATCCTTAGGATACATTTATATATGGAACTTATAGAGCAAGAACTCGGCCATGTGATATTATAGTGGCCAGAATACGCCTGGGATATAGACGTATCTGGCAGCTTTCTCTGAACTCAGGTGTCGAGTACACCATGTGTCAACTTTGAGAAAGTGTCGAGTACACCACGTGTAAACTTTGAGAAAGTGTCGAATACACCACGTGTAAACTTTGAGAAAGTGTCGAATACACCACGTGTAAACTTTGAGAAAGTGTCGAATACACCACGTGTAAACTTTGAGAAAGTGTCGAATACACCATGTGTAAACTTTGAGAAAGTGTCGAGTACACCACGTGTAAACTTTGAGAAAGTGTCGAATACACCATGTGTAAACTTTGAGAAAGTGTCGAATACACCATGTGTAAACTTTGAGAAAGTGTCGAATACATTATGTGTCAACTTTGTGAAAGTGTCGAATACACCATGTGTCAACTTTGTGAGAGAACATACATCCCTTTGAACATTATACTGTAGAATGTCCCATATTTTATTTGTTATATTTTATTTGTTTTATATATTTATTTATTTATATACAAGAGGTCTTACATTTTTGTACAGCCACTAGTACGCGTAGGGTTTCGGGCAAGTCCTTAATTCTATGTTCCCTGAAATACGACCCTCGCGAAAAGTCATTTAACGACCAAGTACGCATTTTACTGTTGAATTAAACAGAGGCTACAGTTAAGGATTTGCGCCCAGTAAATCCTCCCCGGACAGGATACGAACCCAGGACAAAGCGCTCGCGAAACGCGAGGCGGGCGTCTTAACCACTTCACCACGGGAACTGCCCGTGGTGACTAACTTTGGCCTCAATCCTGGGTTGAGATGTACTGAACTTTGTAAATATTATTTGAATACTGGAATACTAAATATACTGAACCTGTACCAGGGATTTAGACTGAAAAAAAACAAAACTTATGAAATAAATGTGATGTAATTATAACTTGAGTTTGTAGAAACGCTTGAATCAAATTATGTGATTGAATGCTCAGTACCTGAACCAGGCGGCCTACACACTGTCACCATAGAGAAATTGGACACAGATATTTCATACGGCACAGATATTCCCTAATGCACAGATATTTCCTAATGCACAGATATTTTCTATGGCACAGATATTTCCTGTGCATATTCGTGGCATTATTGGAAATAATACAACGAGTGTTGTCGGGTTTTTGGGTGGATGAAGGTCTCGGTGAGACTTCCCAAGACTTTTAGACAGTCGGTGGCGGAGTGGTTACAACACTGGATTGCCGCTGGCATGGAGACCCTGGCTGACCGAGTTCAAATCCTTCAGGGATCAAGAGTTTTCGGATGTGTTTTGTCGTGGTGACCATTCAAGCTTTACACACACACAAATTTGACAATGTCAGACCACGAAGGAAGGATGAAGGCAGGAATTTTCTTAAGTACTTTCGTATTTAATAATACATCCTTCAGAAGGATCCATCTGAAGATATATTATTAAATACGAATACACACACACATATTATACATATATATCATCATACCAAGTGTAACATCCTTCCATAATGGTTGGTGCTTCTTCGTGTACACGTTTGATTAAACTAGAGGCTAATCATGTAATACAGAAGGCCTCTGTATATAGTCATAAACATTGCAATTATTCTCCTGTTTATCTAAGGCAATTTTCAGATTATTGATTTACATTTTGTTATTGAATATTTTTAGATATTCCTTACTTGGGATACATTTTTTATAACAAATGCTGAGTTTCCTCTGAGCGACAGGCTCAGCCTTGACCATCCTGAATGTGTTCCCCACGGTGATCTAAATGTTTCCGTCTTAGTGGGAGAAAGACGTCAGAAATAAGGAGAGAAAGAATGTTGTATTTCCTGCATGCGTTAATGCCATGCAACATTAAGCGCCCTCCCCCCTTGCCCCAGCGTGTGCGCACCCCCGCACACTCCCCACACCGCACATCTGCGCACCGGGGCATAAATAATATCCCCTGCAGGACGTCAGTCGTTGTTCCCTCGTTAGGACGTCGCTCTCTCGCTGAATGATGTTCCTGGAGCTCTTTTGTTTGCCCTCCTCCCTGTTGAACTGAATGTAAACACACAATTACCCAAGATCAAGCTACCAAAAACGCCGTTTGTGAAGATGGATGTGTGTGTGTGTGTGTGTGTGTGTGTGTGTGTGTGTGTGTGTGTGTGTGTGTGTGTGTGTACTCACCTATATGTACTCACCTATATGTGTCTGCAGGATCGAGCATTGACTCTTGGATCCCGCCTTTCGAGCATCAGTTGTTTACAGCAATGACTCCTGTCCCATTTCCCTATCATACCTGGTTTTAAAATTATGAATAGTATTTGCTTCCACAACCTGTTCCTTGAGTGCATTCCATTTTCCCACTACTCTCACGCTAAAAGAAAACTTCCTAACATCTCTGTGACTCATCTGAGTTTCCAACTTCCATCCATGTCCCCTCGTTCTGTTACTATTCCGTGTGAACATTTCGTCTATGTCCACTCTGTCAATCCCTCTGAGTATTTTATGCGTTCCTATCATGTCCCCTCTCTCCCTTCTTCTTTCTAGTGTCGTAAGGCACAGTTCCCTCAGGCGCTCCTCATACCCCATCCCTCGTAGCTCAGGGACGAGTCTCGTTGCAAACCTCTGAACCTTTTCCAGTTTCATTATATGCTTCTTCAGATGGGGACTCCATGATGAGGCGGCATACTCTAAGACTGGCCTCACGTAGGCAGTGTAAAGCGCCCTAAATGCCTCCTTGCTTAGGTTTCTGAATGATGTTCTAACTTTTGCCAGTGTCGAGTACGCTGCTGTCGTTATCCTATTTATATGTGCCTCAGGAGATAGATTAGGTGTTACGTCCACACCCAGGTCTCTCTCGCGCGTCGTCACAGGTAGACTGTTCCCCTTCATTGTGTACTGACCCTTTGGTCTCCTATCTCCTAGTCCCATTTCCATAACTTTACATTTGCTCGTGTTGAATTCCAATAGCCATTTCTCTGACCATCTCTGCAACCTGTTCAGGTCTTCTTGGAGGATCCTGCAATCCTCATCTGTCACAACTCTTCTCATCAACTTTGCGTCATCCGCAAACATCGACATGTAGGACTCTACACCCGTAAACATATCGTTAACATATACAAGAAATAGAATTGGTCCCAGTACCGATCCTTGTGGTACTCCACTTGTTACTGTTCGCCAGTCCGACTTCTCGCCCCTTACCGTAACTCTTTGGCTCCTTCCTGTTAGGTAGTTCCTTATCCATGCTAGGACCTTTCCCCCTACCCCCGCCTGCCTCTCGAGTTTGAACAGCAGTGTGTGTGTGTGTGTGTGTGTGTGTTTGGCTGTGTAGCTGTGGTAGGGAGGCTTAGGAGAGGAGAGGGGTGGGGGGTGGGGTTGACATAGGCCTATATTCACCCCGCCACCACAGGAGGTCCGCTTGGCGATATTTCAAGATGAGTAATTTTTTTCCGGCTGGGCTGAAGGGGCGTTATTTTACTCGTGATTACACCGGGCTTGAATATTCATCCAGGGCGACACTGGAACACGGCACGATGGCTGTAATTTTTAACCACATCCTACTCTACCCGCTCATCTCGACTCCCCGGGCAAAAATGGCAGACGGAGAGGCCTGGGAAGGGACGAAACATCACCCCTCCATCACCCACACCGACGGCCGAGAGTCGCGTGGGCCCAAGTAGCCTCGCCCGTCGCATTATTAAAACAGGCAGTCTCATTTTTATAACCTAATTTCGCTGGGAGTGGGTTGAGGAACGCTGCCTCAGAGTAATCGCTTGGGACACGGAGACTAGACTCATTTGCATTTTGTGAATATTAAGTTTTTATAAGTACCCCACGAGACCGGCGGCGGGAAAGGCGTAAACGACAGCCGAGCGAGACGTGCTTAAGGAACCTAACACCATCCGCCCAGACTCTGTAGCCTCACATCCTCCACAAACATACACAACTGTTTACAAACACGCACACAACCGCATCTCGAACTTGGTTGGTATTGGGAGCGTTATGGTGTATAGAGGAGGAATGGGTGAGCCAAGACCAGAGGAAGGTAGGAGTGCGTGTGTGGCGGGTAAGAGTGTGTGTGTGTGTACCTTCCAGGACCGGGGGACGAGCGACTTGACATATACGCCGGTGTTGCCCCCGGGCGGCGCCGGCGTGCGCGCGCGCCCACAGATGCAAGGCAATGAAGAAATATGCCTGGGCGTTTCTTGCTGTACCATTAGTTAATTACGACTTCCTTGATGAGAGTTTAAAAATGCATGTGATCTGTAAAAATGACGCATGTAGCCACTGTTTGGTTTGTAATAATGGAAAAGGAGAGGAAGGGGGAGGTGGGTAGGGAAGGGTTGTGATGGATAGGGAAGGGAGGGAGGGGAATATGGGTTAAGGGACGTGGGGAGGGGGGAGGGATACACCCCTGGCAAGCACCATTGAGGTCTTCGTGCATTTTCGTGCGGACTCTTGGGGGGACAAGGAGCCACTCTCAACCTGGAGAAACAATCAAGCAACAACATGCACTTCATGCCGCGTCTGAAGCATATTTAGGCCTTCTCCACTTCACCGCGTTTGTCATTTGTTTCGTTTCTGCTCTCATGTTAACACCGTATAAACAAATAGATCCCTCATCACCTGTTTGTGGTGTTCCGTGGGGGGTTTCCCCTTCTATAGATTTTACCCCTTAAGACCCCACAATTAGTGGGGATCTTCTTAGTGTTTCAGTGGTAACACTTGCCCCGCGCGTGATTTGGTCTGGGTTCCAATCCTGGCTGGGGAGGATTGACTGGGCGCCAATCATTTAACTGTTCGCCTCAGTTCACCAAGCAACAATTCGGTGCCTGGTTGCTAACCTTTTTGCCGAGTCGTGTTCCAGGGGAAACCAGTGGGTGTAAGGCTTAGTATGAGCTATTGAGGGGAAAGCGCTAAGCCTACTAACAGAAGTCGTCTTGTTCCTATACCCATCTTTGTAAACAAAACAAAACTGGGTTCAAGTCGTAGAGGAGGGTTGACTGGTCACCAGTCTTAAGTATTCACTCGGCAGTAATTAGGGAACCTGGGCTGGATTTATCAAGGAGTCACCCAAGGTCTTACGACCCCTCTACGTCAAGGTCTTACGACCTTGTACATCTCAATCTTCGGCGTCTTTAATTGTATTTGTTTATTTTCATACTCTAAACAGTTTGAGTTCTGAGGCACTAGGAAGCTGTTTATAATAACTACATTTAATTCCGAGTTCCGATGGTCGTAAACTATTTAATATATATGTAAACAAAGCCCCCAGAGATTGGAAAAAGGATGAACAGGTTCCCAAATGCAAGTGTAAAGGCCAGTTGAATCCAGGGGCCAGATTCACGAAGTAGTTACGCAAGTACTTACGAACGTGTACATGCAGGCGATGAGTCATAGTAACGTGGCTAAAGTATGTTGACCAGACCACACACTAGAAGGTGAAGGGACGACGACGTTTCGGCCCGTCCTGGACCATTCTCAAGTTGATTGTCATTCACAATCGACTTGAGAATGGTCCAGGATGAACCGAAACGTCGTCGCTTCAAAAATGAACGAAAAAAATGTACGAAAACACCGCTCTCGACAACATAACCAATTCGTCGATTTAGTGCAGAATTGAACGAACAGCAACGCCTCCAGTTATGCATAACTGGAGGCGAAAAAATGAATAATTTCTGCATATTGGTAATCTCGTAAATGGATAAATTATACATCATTTTATAAACTTTTTATTAATTCATTAGTTACTGCAGGGGTGAATTCAGCTCGCCTTCCAACCTAGAAGAGCTTTACAGCAATAATTATGTTTTATATAAGAAATATACCAATTTATCAATTGAATAAGAATTAAAACAACATAAAGGAAACTGTACAAATAATTTGGAAGGGATAAAGATTTGGGATGGGACGGGGGAAGGAATAGTGCCCACAACCACTTGGACGGTCTGGGGGATTGAACGCCGACCTGCATGAAAGCGAGACCGTCGCTCTATACCGTCCAACCCAAGTGGTTGGGTCTTCAGTGGAGAGTTGGGTGGTATGGGTTGGAACCCGTTCTCGCACTTGCTTATAGTCAATATTTGGCTTATAAATAAGTGCATATTTGACATACTAATTTATTGTGAATAATTGACTTTACCTTGAAAGCTGAATAGAAAACACCGACCTAACCTAACCTTCTTAGTATGTTAAGATATTACAATTAGTACTGAACCTATACCTATATTGATATTACAGTTTTATAAAAATAATAAAACAAAACTAAAATATTTAAATAAATTTTAAAGTAACTCAAGATATTGTCAAAATTTTGTATACAATCTCTATTGTTTAATAAAACTGAGAGGAAAAGTTAGTGCCTTGAAAAAAAATATGGCTCGGAATGTCACATATATACTTATTTATAAGCCAAATAGTGACTATAAGCAATAAGTCATATATGTGCTGTCTTGTGCAAGAGCGGGTTGCAGGGATGAAGGTGAAGCAACCTGTCCGTACTCCAGGGACCATCTGGGGCGTTAATTAACCAGTTAACTACCACACTACAACTACCGCTGACCCCCCCCCCCTTTCCCCCGTCTTGCTCCGAGGTCACTACGGGTATAACAAGCGCGGTCGGTATGGCTTCAATGGCATCTGAAATACACACGGGGGAGACATCTCCCGTCACGCAGGGTGCAGCCGCACCTCCACAGATCTCCAGTATCATCTATTGATACTGGTAAGGGCTCAAAAGGGCCACCACTTACGGGCTATTCATGCCCGTGCCACCTTTTGGGTGGCTTAATCTTCATCAATCAATCAATCGGCTTCAATGGGCAGTTACGGCTGTCGTACTAAGGTAAAGTCTTCAACTATTATTTCAAACCCATCCAACCTGTATTTTTTGTGTGTGTATTAAAAGGCGAGATACAGAGTTTCTGTACATAGCAACCTTTTTCGTGGGGGAAAATAATATTAAATAGATAATCCACGATAATAGATACTAACAATAATATTAAATAGACGGTAATAATCCAGGAAGCATAGTTAGGATAGTTAACTATCCAGCTGCTTTTTGCCACTCACCACGACCCCCCCCCCGCCCCCGCCCGCCCATCTACCGTCACATCCAGCACGAACCCCCCCTCCCCCCCCACCCTCCACAGGTACCCATGGGTGTCGCTTGGTCTGTCACTTTGTGTCCAGGTAGCCAAGGTGTCGTGCCGGTCCCAGGAGACTGCGCCCAACTTGCCAAAATACCCGCCAGAATTAAGGGGCAACTAAAGCAAATCATCTCTGCCTTAACATTCTGTCGCAGACGGTCAAAACGCCACAGCCTTTTCTGGCAGCCTCACCCACCACACTGCTCCACCAGGACGCTATACATTGTTCCATGTAGCATATGTAACTGTATTATACACCCATTACTACGTTGTATTAAATGTATTTCTGATGAGTGTTGTCGATGTCCCTTTACTTTACTTTTACGAAGAGCGTTCAACTTACCTACTTGTAAGTTTTTGACGCAGTATTATAAGTTTTTGTTATAAGATGTGTATTCGTAGATATATTTCGCTGAAAACGACAAAGTTTTAGATTTATAGTTCTGGCACGAATCTTCTCGATATTCCTTATGTTTTTCTTCACTGAAGCAGGAAAATTAAAAATTAACTCTCCAAAGTTCATCTTTACTTAATAATTGGGTCTGACGCCTAGTGATACGTTTCGTAAGGTCTCTCCTCACATTCTCAAAGACAAATTCTTTTGTTTGTTGTTGTTGTTTCAGATTTAGCTACTCAGAACGAAGTGTCCATGTAGCACGGGCTATGGTGAGCCCGTAATAATTCTTCTGTGTTAGCACCTGATTATATCCTCTAATGGTGAGGTGAAAGGTGACATCGATGAATCACCTACTGGGATATTAATAGGGTTTTATATAATGAGGTATTAATTTAATGGGGTAGTAAATTAAGAGTGTGACATGTTGGCAGTTTATGTTCTTCTGGCTGCTTCCGTTCCTGTTGCAGGGTCATTCGGTCCAGCTTCTGCGTCATTCGGTCCAGCTTCTGCGTCATTCGGTCCAGCTTCTGCGTCATTCGGTCCAGCTTCTGCGTCATTCGGTCCAGCTTCTGCGTCATTCGGTCCAGCTTCTGCGTCATTCGGTCCAGCTTCTGCGTCATTCGGTCCAGCTTCTGCGTTGGCCCGGGGTCTTGAAGTGGGTAGTGTGTAACTGTGTATCAGCTGGTTATTGATTGCTGGTCTAGATTTCTTGATGTGCAGCGCCTCACTGATGTCTAATCTTCTATTGTCATTGTATCTGTCAATTATTTCGGTGTTGCTCGTCAAAATATCTGATCCGAAGAAGAGTGATTTATGATTCGTGCTAGAATCATAGATCTAAAACTTTCTGTCGTATCAACGAAATATGTTGAAAAGAAAGACTGCTACCAATATATATATATATATATATATATATATATATATATATATATCGTACCTAGTAGCCAGAACTCACTTTTTGGCCTACTATGCAAGGCCCGATTTACCTAATAAGCCAAGTTTTCCTGAATTAATATATTTTCTCTAATTTTTTTCTTATGAAAAGATAAAGCTACCCATTTCATTATGTATGAGGTCAATTTTTTTCATTGGAGTTAAAATTAACGTAGATATATGACCGAACCTAACCAACCCTACCTAACCTAACCTAACCTATCTTTATAGGTTAGGTTAGGTTAGGTAGCCGAAAAAGTTAGGTTAGGTTAGGTAGGTTAGGTAGTCGAAAAACAATTAATTCATGAAAACTTGGCCTATTAGGCAAATCGGGCCTTGCATAGTAGGCTGACAAGTGCGTTCTGGCTACTAGGTACGACATATATATATATATATATATATATATATATATATATATATATATATATATATATATAATATATTGTCTGATGTATATCCAGTCTGATGTTGACAACGGCTTTCACGAGTCGAAACGTTCATCTTTCTTCTCCATTTCTTTGTGGTTTTTCCGCATATATATAATATATATATTTCTTCTCCGACTATGGGTCCCTACACTTGCACCAGAGGTGGTACCCCTATATATATATAATGTGTGTGTGTGTGTTTAATATAGCCTGGAGCGCTAAACTAGATGCAAGGATTCGTCATAAACCAGGGAAATCAAAAGTCCTTACAACATGACCACAAATGTTATCCTGTAAAAAAGCTGTGGTCCGCTGCTCCATTAGCGGACACACGTCCAGTCATCAGCCACGGCCGTTATGGTTCTTTAAACGCACAGTGAAATGCAGCAGTCGCATTCCAAAATCGACTGGCTTAATAACCAATCAGAACGCGAATTGACAACCGGTCTGAAATGTCATTGGGTCTCTCTTCCCTCCCCGCCAAAAAAAAAAAAACTGGGCGCATCGCATCAGTGGGTTAGGTGTAATGGCTATTAATTTCCCCGACCATCCGAGTCGGGCGCGCCACTCCGACATCAAAGAATGTTTCAAGTCTCCCTCCCCCCTCCCCACCTTCCCACCACCACCACCCCACCCCTTCCCGGTTTGTTTGATCACAACTTTAATGAAAACTGTATCTCGACCACAACTTGCCTAACTTGAAGTTATCACGGCGGCTCGGGCATCAGTTGCCTTCGTCACTTTGCATATTAGTTAGCTAATGATAGTCTTCGTTTCCAAAGGGTGGAGGGTTGAGTGAATGTTTTGAGAGACATCGAAGGAAGATTTTTTTTTCTTGTGTTACCCCTTCACTGGCGGGAGTATCAGGAACTAGTCCCATTATGGGGAGCGGGGCCCACGACCGTCCCATGAAAGAAAGGTTTGCAAAGAGTGGAACACACAACTTCCCCGCGCAAATGGGATTAAAAAGAATTTCCTCTTCGGGCCAATGTAGTGTACCTCCGCCAATTAAGTAGCCGGAGCGATGAGGAAGGTAACCCACTCCTGCCGCGTAGGTCGATTATCCTGCAGCTGCGCGCTGGGCCGGGGAGGCTTCGAGACGAGACGCAGGGGGTACTCAAGAGGACGCGACCGGAGAATTAACTCAGTGGAAGTGTCAACACAAAAGGTGAAGACGTAGTGGGCGCGCGCGCGTAGCTCGCTGGGTCTCGTATGTGTTGAGTTCTTGTCCGGTTGTTGTCTAGTTTGTCTTGCTGTGTGTTCCTGGGTCCTGGAGGCAGCTGTCATCCGTTCTGATGCCTAACTGAGGAGCTCCAAGAGATTCATATAACCTTTAAACACTCATTGTATTAACCAATTTACGTTTTGTAACCTTTAAATGCCTAATAAAACACAGGAGGAAGATGGTAGTAGCATGAAAGAACATAGAAACAGTATTGGAGAACACCAAAACATCCCCTCTAATGCGTTGTGTGTGCTTTCCTCCGAGGCTAAGAGTCCCCTTCTTCCAGTCAGAAGTGGTACTCCCACTTCTGGTGTAATTTCAAGGACCCACATCCTCGAAGAAGAAAACAAAGAGCATTCAGAGAAGATCTTGTGGATTCTCACTGAAACTTTAATCTTTTCTTCTCCTACCACCCCTATTTTATATATATATATATATATATATATATATATATATATATATATATATATATATATATATACATATATATATATATATATATATATATATATATATATATATATATATGTGTATATATATATATATATATATATATATATATATATATATATATATATATATATATATAATCCAGCTATAAAGCATAAAGCAGTAATCGTCATAGGCTCACATACAGCAGTTTTGTGGTTTTGTGTGGAAATAAATCATTTACACTGAGCTCTTCGATAATATGTTTCTCTAATGTGGCTACAATATTAATGAAAGCGACGTACCCACGCACACAGTTCAACATTTATGCCCATATTTTATGCAGCCGCTAATGACCACCCCGCTAGTAGTAGTAGTACGCTGAGCGGGGCTCGATATTGGGACGGGATTGAGTGATTTGGGGATGGGATTGATCTCGTGAATGACCACGCTGCCGCCATGGCCACTGCAGCCTCACAGACGTTGTTGTTGTTGTTATAGATTCAGCTACTCGGAACAAGTTCCAAGTAGCACGGGCTATGGTGAGCCCGTAACTTACGTGGCACAGGAGCGGGGCAAGAAGCACGGGCTATGGTTAGCCTCGTGGACAGGAGATGTCTCCCGTCCTCACAGACGTTGTTGATCATCTGTTATTAGTTACCATGGTAACACAGTACGTATTGCCTTAATCAGTGACACAATTGATCACTGCCATTGGAGTAGGACATAATCATTTACGCGGGTTTTTTTTCCCCCGCCGCGTCATAGTTCTTGTCTCTCACCACCAGGGGGACGTGATGTCTCTCACCACCAGGGGGGACGTGATGTCCCCCACCACCAGGGGGACGTGATGTCCCCACCACCAGGGGGACGTGATGTCCCCCACCACCAGGGGGACGTGATGTCCCCCACCACCAGGGGGACGTGATGTCCCCCACCACCAGGGGACGTGATGTCCCCCACCACCAGGGGGACGTGATGTCC
>WNGS01111181.1:16544056-16554845 GCA_020271785.1 Procambarus virginalis | reverse complement strand
AGTGGTTGTAGCAGTGGCTGTAGCAGCGGCTGTAGCAGCTGCTGTAGCAGTGGTTGTAGCAGTGGCTGTAACAGTGGCTGTAGCAGTGGCTGTAGCAGTGACTGTAGCAGTGACTGTAGTAGTGGCTGTAGCAGTGGCTGTAGCAGTGGCTGTAGCAGTGGCTGTAGCAGTGGCTGTAGCAGTGGTTGTAGCAGTGCTGTAGCAGTGTCTGTAGTAGTGGCTGTAGCAGTGGCTGTAGCAGTGACTGTAGCAGTGACTGTAGCAGTGACTGTAGCAGTGGCTGTAGCAGTGGCTGTAGCAGTGGTTGTAGCAGTGGCTGTAGCAGTGACTGTAGTAGTGGCTGTAGCAGTGGCTGTAGCAGTGGCTGTAGCAGTGACTGTATCAGTGGCTGTAGCATTGACTGTAGCAGTGGCTGTAGCAGTGGCTGTAGCAGCGGCTGTAGCAGTGGCTGTAGCAGTGGCTGTAGCAGTGACTGTAGCAGTGACTGTAGTAGTGGCTGTAGCAGTGGTTGTAGCAGTGGCTGTATCAGTGGCTGTAACAGTGGTTGTAGCAGTGGCTGTAGCAGAGGCTGTAGCAGTGGCTGTAGCAGTGGCTGCAGCAGTGACTGTAACAGTGGCTGTAGCAGTGGCTGTAACAGTGGTTGTAGCAGTGGCTGTAACAGTGGTTGTAGCAGTGACTGTAGCAGTGGCTGTAGCAGTGGCTGTAGCAGAGGCTGTAGCAGTGGCTGTAGCAGTGGCTGCAGCAGTGACTGTAACAGTGGCTGTAGCAGTGGCTGTAACAGTGGCTGTAGCAGTGGCTGTAGCAGTGGCTGTAACAGTGGCTGTAACAGTGGCTGTAGCAGTGGCTGTAGCAGTGGCTGTAACAGTGGCTGTAGCAGTGGCTGTAGCAGAGGCTGTAGCAGTGGCTGTAGCAGTGGCTGCAGCAGTGACTGTAACAGTGGCTGTAGCAGCGGCTGTAACAGTGGCTGTAGCAGTGGCTGTAACAGTGGTTGTAGCAGTGGCTGTAACAGTGGTTGTAGCAGTGGCTGTAACAGTGGTTGTAGCAGTGGCTGCAGCAGTGGCTGTAGCAGTGGCTGTAGTAGTGGCTGTAGTAGTGGCTGTAGTAGTGGCTGTAGCAGTGGCTGTAGCAGTGGCTGTAGTAGTGGCTGCAGCAGTGACTGTAGCAGTGGCTGTAGCAGTGGCTGTAGCAGTGGATGTATCAGTGACTGTAGCAGTGGCTGCAGCAGTGGCTGCAGCAGTGGCTGTAGCAGTGACCGTAACAGTGGTTATGACAGAGGCTGTAGCAGTGGCTGTAACAGTGGTTGTAACAGAGGCTGTAGCAGTGGCTGTAACAGGGGTTGTAGCAGTGGCTGTAGCAGTGGCTGTAGCAGTGACCGTAACAGTGGTTATGACAGTAGCTGTAGCAGTGGCTGTAGCAGTGGCTGTAACAGGGGTTGTAACAGAGGCTGTAGCAGTGGCTGTAACAGTGGCTGTAGCAGTGACGGTAGCAGTGACTGTATCAGTGGTTGTGTCAGTAACTGTAGCAGTGGCTGTAGCAATGACTGTAACAGTGACTTTAGCAGTGACTGTAGCAGTGACTGTAGCAGTGGCTGTAGCGGTGACTAGCAGTGGTTGTAGCAGTGGCTGTAGCAGTGGCTGCAGCAGTGACTGTAGCAGTGGCTGTAGCAGTGGCTGTAGTAGTGGCTGTAGCAGTGGCTGTAGCAGTGACTGTAGCAGTGACTGTAGCAACGGCTGTAGTAGTGGCTGTAGCAGTGACTGTAGCAGTGGCTGTAGCAGTGACTGTAGCAGTGGATGTAGCAGTGACTGTAGCAGTGGATGTAGCAGTGGATGTAGCAGTGACTGTAGCAGTGGCTGTAGCAGTGACTGTAGCAGTGGTTGCAGCAGTGACTGTAGCAGTGGCTGTAGCAGTGACTGTAGCAGTGGCTGTAGCAGTGGCTGTAGCAGTGGCTGTAGCAGTGGCTGTAGCAGTGGATGTAGCAGTGGATGTAGCAGTGGCTGTAGCAGTGGCTGTAGCAGTGGCTGTAGCAGTGGCTGTAGCAGTGGATGTAGCAGTGGATGTAGCAGTGGCTGTAGCAGTGACTGTAGCAGTGACTGTAGCAGTGGCTGTAGCAGTGGCTGTAGCAGTGGCTGTAGCAGTGGATGTAGCAGTGGATGTAGCAGTGGCTGTAGCAGTGACTGTAGCAGTGGCTGTAGCAGTGGCTGTAGCAGTGGCTGTAGCAGTGGCTGTAGCAGTGGCTGTAGCAGTGGCTGTAGCAGTGGCTGTAGCAGTGACTGTAGCAGTGGCTGCAGCAGTGGCTGTAGCAGTGGCTGTAGCAGTGACTGTAGCAGTGACTGCAGCAGTGGCTGCAGCAGTGGCTGTAGCAGTGGATGTAGCAGTGGCTGCAGCAGTGACTGTAGCAGTGGCTGTAGCAGTGGCTGTAGCAGTGGCTGTAGCAGTGACTGTAGCAGTGGCTGCAGCAGTGGCTGTAGCAGTGGATGTAGCAGTGGCTGTAGCAGTGGCTGCAGCAGTGACTGTAGCAGTGACTGTAGCAGTGGGTGTAGCAGTGGCTGTAGCAGTGGCTGTAGCAGTGGCTGTAGCAGTGACTGTAGCAGTGGCTGCAGCAGTGGCTGTAGCAGTGGCTGTAGCAGCGGCTGTAGCAGCGGCTGTAACAGTGGCTGTAGCAGTGGCTGTAGCAGCGGCTGTAGCAGTGACTGTAGCAGTGGCTGCAGCAGTGGCTGTAGCAGTGGCTGTAGCAGTGGCTGTAGCAGCGGCTGTAGCAGCGGCTGTAACAGTGGCTGTAGCAGTGACGGTAGCAGTGACTGTATCAGTGGTTGTGTCAGTAACTGTAGCAGTGGCTGTAGCAATGACTGTAACAGTGACTTTAGCAGTGACTGTAGCAGTGGCTGTAGCAGTGGCTGTAGCGGTGACTGTAGCAGTGGTTGTAGCAGTGGCTGTAGTAGTGGCTGCAGCAGTGGCTGCAGCAGTGACTGTAGCAGTGGCTGTAGCAGTGACTGTAGCAGTGACTGTAGCAGTGACTGTAGCAGTGACTGTAGCAGTGACTGTAGCAGTGGCTCGCGTAGGTGGGCGTGTCCATTGGTTAACGTCCGGGGTGGCACCCAAGATACTCAAATCATCTTGACAAAGACCGCAGACTTTCCTCGACGTCTTCAGCTAGTTGATTTTCCTTGCCCGTTAACCTGACTTCTCCAGCTCGCTCTATCGGCGGTTTTCTTCCTTCCTGATCGTTCGCCTGCCTCTTCCCTAATTAATCGTTCAACTGCCTCTTACCTTCTCCTTGTTGGAATGCCTCTCACATATCCTATTCCACCCTATTTCAGTCACCCGTGTCACCATTCCCTCTCATCCATCTCTCACAAAGAACCAGATTCACAAAGCATTTACGCAAGTACTTACGAACGTGTTCATCTTTTCTCAATCTTTGACGACTTTGTTTACAAATATTAAACAGTTAATGAGCTCCGAAGCACCAGGAGGCTTTTTATAACAATAACAATAGTTGGGATGTTTTCATGCTTGTAAACTGTTTAATAAATGTAACCAAAGGCGTCAAAGATTGAGGAAAGATGTACACTTTCGTAAGTATTTGCGTAACTGCTTTGTGAATCTGGCCCCAGAATCTTTCAAGTGCTCCCGTGGACAAATGTAATTTAAGAGATCTCCACCTCTTTAGCAATGATTTTTGCGCAAGGAAAGTCCCGAAACAACGTGCAATATACTATTGAAATTCCACTAATGCAGAATTGCAACTCCTTTAATGCATCACTGCAACGCTTTGAAAAAAACAGCCTGATGCTCAACAATTTTGAAATAAATCAAGGTGTTTCATTAGCAATTATAAAGAGAATAGTGAGACGTACGACAGATGAAAATCTTACTGACCTAAGACATTCACAAAGGCCAGAAAGCTGTAGCACTGAACATAACGATGAATATCCTTAGGATACATTTATATATGGAACTTATAGAGCAAGAACTCGGCCATGTGATATTATAGTGGCCAGAATACGCCTGGGATATAGACGTATCTGGCAGCTTTCTCTGAACTCAGGTGTCGAGTACACCATGTCTCAACTTTGTGAAAGTGTCGAATACACCATGTGTAAACTTTGAGAAAGTGTCGAATACACCACGTGTAAACTTTGAGAAAGTGTCGAATACACCATGTGTAAACTTTGAGAAAGTGTCGAGTACACCACGTGTAAACTTTGAGAAAGTGTCGAATACACCATGTGTAAACTTTGAGAAAGTGTCGAGTACACCACGTGTAAACTTTGAGAAAGTGTCGAATACACCATGTGTAAACTTTGAGAAAGTGTCGAGTACACCACGTGTAAACTTTGAGAAAGTGTCGAATACACCACGTGTAAACTTTGAGAAAGTGTCGAATACACCATGTGTAAACTTTGAGAAAGTGTCGAGTACACCACGTGTAAACTTTGAGAAAGTGTCGAGTACACCACGTGTAAACTTTGAGAAAGTGTCGAATACACCATGTGTAAACTTTGAGAAAGTGTCGAATACACCATGTGTAAACTTTGAGAAAGTGTCGAGTACACCATGTGTAAACTTTGAGAAAGTGTCGAATACACCATGTGTAAACTTTGAGAAAGTGTCGAATACACCATGTGTAAACTTTGAGAAAGTGTCGAATACACCATGTGTCAACTTTGAGAAAGTGTCGAATACACCATGTGTCAACTTTGTGAGAGAACATACATCCCTTTGAACATTATACTGTAGAATGTCCCATATTTTATTTGTTATATTTTATTTGTTTTATATATTTATTTATTTATATACAAGAGGTCTTACATTTTTGTACACCCACTAGTACGATTAGGGTTTCGGGCAAGTCCTTAATTCTATGTTCCCTGAAATACGACCCTCGCGAAAAGTCATTTAACGACCAAGTACGCATTTTACTGTTGAATTAAACAGAGGCTACAGTTAAGGATTTGCGCCCAGTAAATCCTCCCCGGACAGGATACGAACCCAGGACAAAGCGCTCGCGAAACGCGAGGCGGGCGTCTTAACCACTTCACCACGGGAACTGCCCGTGGTGACTAACTTTGGCCTCAATCCTGGGTTGAGATGTACTGAACTTTGTAAATATTATTTGAATACTGGAATACTAAATATACTGAACCTGTACCAGGGATTTAGACTGAAAAAAAACAAAACTTATGAAATAAATGTGATGTAATTATAACTTGAGTTTGTAGAAACGCTTGAATCAAATTATGTGATTGAATGCTCAGTACCTGAACCAGGCGGCCTACACACTGTCACCATAGAGAAATTGGACACAGATATTTCATACGGCACAGATATTCCCTAATGCACAGATATTTCCTAATGCACAGATATTTTCTATGGCACAGATATTTCCTGTGCATATTCGTGGCATTATTGGAAATAATACAACGAGTGTTGTCGGGTTTTTGGGTGGATGAAGGTCTCGGTGAGACTTCCCAAGACTTTTAGACAGTCGGTGGCGGAGTGGTTACAACACTGGATTGCCGCTGGCATGGAGACCCTGGCTGACCGAGTTCAAATCCTTCAGGGATCAAGAGTTTTCGGATGTGTTTTGTCGTGGTGACCATTCAAGCTTTACACACACACAAATTTGACAATGTCAGACCACGAAGGAAGGATGAAGGCAGGAATTTTCTTAAGTACTTTCGTATTTAATAATACATCCTTCAGAAGGATCCATCTGAAGATATATTATTAAATACGAATACACACACACATATTATACATATATATCATCATACCAAGTGTAACATCCTTCCATAATGGTTGGTGCTTCTTCGTGTACACGTTTGATTAAACTAGAGGCTAATCATGTAATACAGAAGGCCTCTGTATATAGTCATAAACATTGCAATTATTCTCCTGTTTATCTAAGGCAATTTTCAGATTATTGATTTACATTTTGTTATTGAATATTTTTAGATATTCCTTACTTGGGATACATTTTTTATAACAAATGCTGAGTTTCCTCTGAGCGACAGGCTCAGCCTTGACCATCCTGAATGTGTTCCCCACGGTGATCTAAATGTTTCCGTCTTAGTGGGAGAAAGACGTCAGAAATAAGGAGAGAAAGAATGTTGTATTTCCTGCATGCGTTAATGCCATGCAACATTAAGCGCCCTCCCCCCTTGCCCCAGCGTGTGCGCACCCCCGCACACTCCCCACACCGCACATCTGCGCACCGGGGCATAAATAATATCCCCTGCAGGACGTCATCGTTGTTCCCTCGTTAGGACGTCGCTCTCTCGCTGAATGATGTTCCTGGAGCTCTTTTGTTTGCCCTCCTCCCTGTTGAACTGAATGTAAACACACAATTACCCAAGATCAAGCTACCAAAAACGCCGTTTGTGAAGATGGATGTGTGTGTGTGTGTGTGTGTGTGTGTGTGTGTGTGTGTGTGTGTGTGTGTGTGTGTACTACTCACCTATATGTACTCACCTATATGTGTCTGCAGGATCGAGCATTGACTCTTGGATCCCGCCTTTCGAGCATCAGTTGTTTACAGCAATGACTCCTGTCCCATTTCCCTATCATACCTGGTTTTAAAATTATGAATAGTATTTGCTTCCACAACCTGTTCCTTGAGTGCATTCCATTTTCCCACTACTCTCACGCTAAAAGAAAACTTCCTAACATCTCTGTGACTCATCTGAGTTTCCAACTTCCATCCATGTCCCCTCGTTCTGTTACTATTCCGTGTGAACATTTCGTCTATGTCCACTCTGTCAATCCCTCTGAGTATTTTATGCGTTCCTATCATGTCCCCTCTCTCCCTTCTTCTTTCTAGTGTCGTAAGGCACAGTTCCCTCAGGCGCTCCTCATACCCCATCCCTCGTAGCTCAGGGACGAGTCTCGTTGCAAACCTCTGAACCTTTTCCAGTTTCATTATATGCTTCTTCAGATGGGGACTCCATGATGAGGCGGCATACTCTAAGACTGGCCTCACGTAGGCAGTGTAAAGCGCCCTAAATGCCTCCTTGCTTAGGTTTCTGAATGATGTTCTAACTTTTGCCAGTGTCGAGTACGCTGCTGTCGTTATCCTATTTATATGTGCCTCAGGAGATAGATTAGGTGTTACGTCCACACCCAGGTCTCTCTCGCGCGTCGTCACAGGTAGACTGTTCCCCTTCATTGTGTACTGACCCTTTGGTCTCCTATCTCCTAGTCCCATTTCCATAACTTTACATTTGCTCGTGTTGAATTCCAATAGCCATTTCTCTGACCATCTCTGCAACCTGTTCAGGTCTTCTTGGAGGATCCTGCAATCCTCATCTGTCACAACTCTTCTCATCAACTTTGCGTCATCCGCAAACATCGACATGTAGGACTCTACACCCGTAAACATATCGTTAACATATACAAGAAATAGAATTGGTCCCAGTACCGATCCTTGTGGTACTCCACTTGTTACTGTTCGCCAGTCCGACTTCTCGCCCCTTACCGTAACTCTTTGGCTCCTTCCTGTTAGGTAGTTCCTTATCCATGCTAGGACCTTTCCCCCTACCCCCGCCTGCCTCTCGAGTTTGAACAGCAGTGTGTGTGTGTGTGTGTGTGTGTGTTTGGCTGTGTAGCTGTGGTAGGGAGGCTTAGGAGAGGAGAGGGGTGGGGGGTGGGGTTGACATAGGCCTATATTCACCCCGCCACCACAGGAGGTCCGCTTGGCGATATTTCAAGATGAGTAATTTTTTTCCGGCTGGGCTGAAGGGGCGTTATTTTACTCGTGATTACACCGGGCTTGAATATTCATCCAGGGCGACACTGGAACACGGCACGATGGCTGTAATTTTTAACCACATCCTACTCTACCCGCTCATCTCGACTCCCCGGGCAAAAATGGCAGACGGAGAGGCCTGGGAAGGGACGAAACATCACCCCTCCATCACCCACACCGACGGCCGAGAGTCGCGTGGGCCCAAGTAGCCTCGCCCGTCGCATTATTAAAACAGGCAGTCTCATTTTTATAACCTAATTTCGCTGGGAGTGGGTTGAGGAACGCTGCCTCAGAGTAATCGCTTGGGACACGGAGACTAGACTCATTTGCATTTTGTGAATATTAAGTTTTTATAAGTACCCCACGAGACCGGCGGCGGGAAAGGCGTAAACGACAGCCGAGCGAGACGTGCTTAAGGAACCTAACACCATCCGCCCAGACTCTGTAGCCTCACATCCTCCACAAACATACACAACTGTTTACAAACACGCACACAACCGCATCTCGAACTTGGTTGGTATTGGGAGCGTTATGGTGTATAGAGGAGGAATGGGTGAGCCAAGACCAGAGGAAGGTAGGAGTGCGTGTGTGGCGGGTAAGAGTGTGTGTGTGTGTACCTTCCAGGACCGGGGGACGAGCGACTTGACATATACGCCGGTGTTGCCCCCGGGCGGCGCCGGCGTGCGCGCGCGCCCACAGATGCAAGGCAATGAAGAAATATGCCTGGGCGTTTCTTGCTGTACCATTAGTTAATTACGACTTCCTTGATGAGAGTTTAAAAATGCATGTGATCTGTAAAAATGACGCATGTAGCCACTGTTTGGTTTGTAATAATGGAAAAGGAGAGGAAGGGGGAGGTGGGTAGGGAAGGGTTGTGATGGATAGGGAAGGGAGGGAGGGGAATATGGGTTAAGGGACGTGGGGAGGGGGGGAGGGATACACCCCTGGCAAGCACCATTGAGGTCTTCGTGCATTTTCGTGCGGACTCTTGGGGGGACAAGGAGCCACTCTCAACCTGGAGAAACAATCAAGCAACAACATGCACTTCATGCCGCGTCTGAAGCATATTTAGGCCTTCTCCACTTCACCGCGTTTGTCATTTGTTTCGTTTCTGCTCTCATGTTAACACCGTATAAACAAATAGATCCCTCATCACCTGTTTGTGGTGTTCCGTGGGGGTTTCCCCTTCTATAGATTTTACCCCTTAAGACCCACAATTAGTGGGGATTTCTTAGTGTTTCAGTGGTACACTTGCCCCGCGCGTGATTTGGTCTGGGTTCCAATCCTGGCTGGGGAGGATTGACTGGGCGCCAATCATTTAACTGTTCGCCTCAGTTCACCAAGCAACAATTCGGTGCCTGGTTGCTAACCTTTTTGCCGAGTCGTGTTCCAGGGGAAACCAGTGGGTGTAAGGCTTAGTATGAGCTATTGAGGGGAAAGCGCTAAGCCTACTAACAGAAGTCGTCTTGTTCCTATACCCATCTTTGTAAACAAAACAAAACTGGGTTCAAGTCGTAGAGGAGGTTGACTGGTCACCAGTCTTAAGTATTCACTCGGCAGTAATAGTAGTAATTAGGGAACCGGGCTGGATTTATCAAGGAGTCACCCAAGGTCTTACGACCCCTCTACGTCAAGGTCTTACGACCTTGTACATCTCAATCTTCGGCGTCTTTAATTGTATTTGTTTATTTTCATACTCTAAACAGTTTGAGTTCTGAGGGCACTAGGAAGCTGTTTATAATAACTACATTTAATTCCGAGTTCCGATGGTCGTAAACTATTTAATATATGTGTAAACAAAGCCCCCAGAGATTGGAAAAAGGATGAACAGGTTCCCAAATGCAAGTGTAAAGGCCAGTTGAATCCAGGGGCCAGATTCACGAAGTAGTTACGCAAGTACTTACGAACGTGTACATGCAGGCGAGAGTCATAGTAACGTGGCTAAAAGTATGTTGACCAGACCACACACTAGAAGGTGAAGGGACGACGACGTTCCGGCCCGTCCTGGACCATTCTCAAGTCGATTGTCATTCACAATCGACTTGAGAATGGTCCAGGACGACCGAAACGTCGTCGCTTCAAAAATGAACGAAAAAAATGTACGAAAACACCGCTCTCGACAACATAACCAATTCGTCGATTTAGTGCAGAATTGAACGAACAGCAACGCCTCCAGTTATGCATAACTGGAGGCGAAAAAATGAATAATTTCTGCATATGGTAATCTCGTAAATGGATAAATTATACATCATTTTATAAACTTTTTATTAATTCATTAGTTACTGCAGGGGTGAATTCAGCTCGCCTCCAACTACCTAGAAGAGCTTTACAGCAATAATTATGTTTTATATAAGAAATATACCAATTTATCAATTGAATAAGAATTAAAACAACATAAAGGAAACTGTACAAATAATTGGAAGGGATAAAGATTTGGGATGGGACGGGGGAAGGAATAGTGCCCACAACCACTTGGACGGTCTGGGGGGATTGAACGCCGACGCATGAAAGCGAGACCGTCGCTCTATACCGTCCAACCCAAGTGGTGGGTCTTCAGTGGAGAGTTGGGTGGTATGGGTTGGAACCCGTTCTCGCACTTGCTTATAGTCAATATGGGCTATGAAAAGTGCATATTTGACATACTAATTTTTGTGAATAATTGACTTTACCTTGAAAGCTGAATAAGAAAAACACCGACCTAACCTAACCTTCTTAGTATGTTAAGATATACAATAGTACTGAACCTATACCTATATTGATATTACAGTTTTATAAAAATAATAAAACAAAACTAAAATATTTAAATAAATTTTAAAGTAACTCAAGATATGTCAAAATTTGTATAGAATCTCTATTGTTAATAAAACTGAGAGGAAGAGTTAGTGCCTTGAAAAAAAGATATGGCGGAATATGTCACATATATACTTATTTATAAGCCAAATGTGACTATAAGCAATAAGTCATATATGTGCTGTCTTGTGCAAGAGCGGGTTGCAGGGATGAAGGTGAAGCAACCTGTCCGTACTCCAGGGACCATCTGGG
>WNGS01111181.1:16395986-16424416 GCA_020271785.1 Procambarus virginalis | reverse complement strand
ATAGCTGACTCTACTGCGTCTTCACCCTGCTGATAGCCGCCTCTACTGTGGCTTCACCCTGCTGATAGCTGCCTCTACTGTGGCTCCACTATGCTGATAGCTGACTCTACTGCGCCTGCACACTGCTGATAGCTGCCTCTACTGCGCCTGTACACTGCTGATAGCTGACTCTATTGCGCCTGCACACTGCTGATAGCTGACTACTGTGGCTTCACCCTGCTGATAGCTGACTCTACTGCGCCTGCACACTGCTGATAGCTGACTCTACTGCGCCTGCACACTGCTGATAGCTGACTCTACTGCGCCTGCACACTGCTGATAGCTGACTCTATTGCGCCTGCACACTGCTGATAGCTGACTACTGTGGCTTCACCCTGCTGATAGCTGACTCTACTGTGGCTCCACTATGCTGATAGCTGACTCTACTGCGCCTGCACACTGCTGATAGCTGACTCTACTGCGCCTTCACCCTGCTGATAGCTGCCTCTACTGTGGCTTCACCCTGCTGATAGCTGCCTCTACTGTGGCTCCACTATGCTGATAGCTGACTCTACTGCGCCTGCACACTGCTGATAGCTGACTCTACTGCGCCTGCACACTGCTGATAGCTGACTCTATTGCGCCTGCACACTGCTGATAGCTGACTACTGTGGCTTCACCCTGCTGATAGCTGACTCTACTGTGGCTCCACTATGCTGATAGCTGACTCTACTGCGCCTGCACCCTGCTGACAGCTGCCTCTATTGCGCCTGCACCCTGCTGACAGCTGCCTCTATTGCGCCTGCACACTGCTGACAGCTGCCTCTACTGCGCCTCCACCCTGCTGACAGCTGCCTCTACCCCGCCTCCACCCTGCTGACAGCTGACTCTACTGTGGCTCCACCCTGCTGACAGCTGACTCTACTGTGGCTCCACCCTGCTGACAGCTGACTCTACTGCGCATCCGCCCTGCTGACAACTGCCTCTACTGCCCCTCCACCCTGCTGACAGCTGCCTCTACTGCGCCTCCTCCCTGCTGACAGCTGACTCTACTGCCCCTCCACCCTGCTGACAGCTGCCTCTACTGCCCCTCCATCCTGCTGACAGCTGCCTCTACTGCGCCTCCTCCCTGCTGACAGCTGACTCTACTGCCCCTCCACCCTGCTGACAGCTGCCTCTACTGCCCCTCCAACCCTGCTGACAGCTGCCTCTACTGCGCCTCCACACTGCTGACAGCTGCCTCTACTACACCTCCACCCTGCTGACAGCTGCCTCTACTACTGCACCTCCACCCTGCTGACAGCTGCCTCTACTGCCCCTCCACCCTGCTGACAGCTGCCTCTACTGCGCCTCCTCCCTGCTGACAGCTGACTCTACTGCCCCTCCACCCTGCTGACAGCTGACTCTACTGCCCTCCACCCTGTTGACAGCTGCCTCTACTGCCCCTCCACCCTGCTGACAGCTGCATCTACTGCGCCTCCACCCTGCTGACAGCTGCCTCTACTGCACCTCCACCCTGCTGACAGCTGCCTCTACTGCACCTCCACACTGCTGACAGTGCCTCTACTGCATCTCCACCCTGCTGACAGCTGCCTCCACTGCGCATCCGCCCTGCTGACAGCTGCCTCTATTGCATCTCCACCCTGCTGACAGCTGCCTCTACTACACCTCCACCCTGCTGACAGCTACCTCTACTACACCTCCACCCTGCTGACAGCTACCTCTATTGCGCCTCCACCCTGCTGACAGCTGCCTCTACTGCCCCTCCACTCTGCTGACAGCTGCCTCTACTGCCCCTCCACACTGCTGACATCNTTTTATCTCTCACGATTATCGAAGATCTGGAGAAATACGCCAGATTTCTTGGCTGCAATTTGACTTGGGGGAACTCCAGTCTCTTGTTAATTTATTAGTTAACAGGAAGATTTTACTTAAATGTATTTTATCAATCACGCAAATAAATTTGTAAAATACATTTGTATCATGGTACCACCTCTGGTTGCGTTTGTAGGGGACCCTCGGCCTCGAAGAGGAGGATATGTAGCATCCGGGGGGGGAGGATATGTAGCAAGATCAAAAACAAGTAAAATAATGTTTGACATTACGGCAAGGGAAAAATATTAATTCATAGTCCAGTAAATATAATAATGCAAGATTCATTGCGGGGTTATCTTGAGTTGATTTCGGGGCTTGGCGTCCCCGCGGCCCGGTCCTTGACCAGACCTTCCAGGAACTCTCCCAGGAAGCAGCCCTTAACAGCTGTCTTAAATCCCACATACCTATGTAACTCCTTTTTTGTAACAAAATTTAAATAAAACAAATATATATATATATATATATATATATATATATATATATATATATATATATATATATATATATATATATATAAAAGAATAGGGGTGGTAGGAGAAGAAAATATTAAAGAAATAAGTGAGAATCCACAAGGTCTTCTCTGAATACTCTTTATTTTCTTCTCCGAGGCTATGGGTCCCTACACTTGCATGATAAAAAAAAAAACATTATTTAATCGCATTTCAGCTAAATGGAAAGGGAAGAGTGAAGCCTGATGCAGTCACCTTAGTAACTTGACACACCCCTAATATTTGACCCTATACCCTACCCTCCCCTCACACATCTACCTTATCCCTAAACCTCACCATATGGCTCCTCTCACTCAGCTCTCCCCCCTCTCCTGCCACCCCCCCTCCTCACCTACCATTCCCCCTCCTCACCTCCTCACCTCGCGTACCTTATTCGCCTCACGGGACAAGTAATCAGACCACCAGGTACACTGACCAGGTGAGTAGCAGCCAGTGGGTGTAATCTAAGGGGCAGGAAGCCCGTCATCTGCAAGGGGAAGACCTAAACTCTTGGACTCCCTCAACACACACATCACCGCCGCCGATGAAGACTCTTACACACACACACACACACACACACACACACACACACACACACACACACACACACACACACACACACACACACAGTGGATAAGGGAGTACCTAAGCAATAGGAAGCAGAGAGTTATAGTGAGGGGTGAGACCTCAGAATGGCGTGAAGTCACCAGTGGAGTCCCACAGGGCTCTGTACTTGGACCTATCCTGTTTCTGATATACGTAAATGATCTCCCAGAGGGTATAGACTCATTCCTCTCAATGTTTGCTGACGACGCCAAAATTATGAGAAGGATTAAGACAGAGGAGGACAGTTTGAGGCTTCAAGAAGACCTGGACAAGCTGCAGGAATGGTCGAACAAATGGCTGTTAGAGTTTAACCCAAGCAAATGTAATGTAATGACGATAGGGGTAGGAAGCAGGAGACCAGATACAAGGTATCACTTGAGAGATGAAATACTTCAAGAGTCAGAGAGAGAGAAAGACCTGGGGGTTGATATCACGCCAGACCTGTCCCCTGAAGCTCATATCAAGAGGATAACATCAGCAGCATATGCCAGGTTGGCTAACATAAGAACGGCCTTTAGAAACTTGTGTAAGGAATCTTTCAGAACATTATATACCACATATGTCAGACCAATCCTGGAGTATGCGGCTCCAGCATGGAGTCCATATCTAGTCAAGCATAAGACTAAACTGGAAAAGGTTCAAAGGTTTGCCACCAGACTAGTACCCGAGCTGAGAGGTATGAGCTACGAGGAGAGACTACGGGAATTAAACCTCACTTCGTTGGAAGACAGAAGAGTTAGGGGGGACATGATCACCACATTCAAGATTCTCAAGGGAATCGACAGGGTAGATAAAGACAGGCTATTTAACACAAGGGGCACAAGCACTAGGGGACACAGGTGGAAACTGAGTGCCCAAATGAGCCACAGAGATATTAGAATGAACTTGTGTCAGAGTGGTTGACAAATGGAATGCATTAGGAAGTAATGTGGTGGAGGCTGACTCCATACACAGTTTCAAGTGTAGATATGATAGAGCCCAATAGGCTCAGGAACCTGAACACCTGTTGATTGACGGTTGAGAGGCGGGACCAAAGAGCCAGAGCTCAACCCCCGCAAGCACAACTAGGTGAGTACAACTAGGTGAGTACACACACACACACTTTAGTTACACATACACACTATACTTACACATTGATTTCTCTTCTACATTTCCCCACCTTACCCACTGGGAATTCACACAAGAGAGTGAGGTGGAGTTCCCCTCAGCTGGAGAGGGATACAGGGAGGAGTCTGTCCTCCTCGGAGGCCTGGTCGAGGGAGGACCGGGCCGCGGGGACGTTGAGCCCCGAAAGCTTCGCAAGGTATGTCTTGACAGAGCAGGGCAAAGAATCTAACAAAAGTTAGGTAGAAGTAGATGCCCAAAGTGAGGGTAAGAATATTTCCATGAAGGAAGGGAGGGGAGGGAAGGGGTGATGGAGAATGTAGGAGGGAGAGAAGGGGTGATGGAGAATGTAGGAGGGAGAGAAGGGGTGATGGAGAATGTGGGAGGGAGAGAAAGGGTGATGGAGAATGTGGGGAAGGAGATAGAGTCGTTGATCTGTGGCTTACGGGAGGACTTATAGCGAACATCTGTCATAACAGTGTCTCATTTACAGAGTAATTGTGTATTTTCTGCTGCTATGTGCTCTCAGAAGTTGATAACGACCCTTAGGGCGAGTATGAAGGGTCTCTGGTTAAGGTTAAAGAATTATCTTCAACAGACGGGAGACATCTCCCGTCACGCAGGGTGCAGTTGCACCGCCACAGATCTCCAGTATCATCTATTGATACTGGTAATGGCTCAAAAGGGCCACCACTTACGGGCTATTCATGCCCGTGCCACCTTTTGGGTGGCTTAATCTTCATCAATCAATCAATCAATCTTCAACCATTTGATCATCAAATACTTTACGGGTTAGTCATGCCCGTGCCACCTCTTGGGCGGCTTAATCATCTATCAATCAATCATCAAATACTTCATCACAGTAGCTCTGTTGTTTTAATTCACGAAACATTACTTTTGTTTGGGATAGGCTATAGACACCAACTAATACAAGAGCAGAGCAGGACAAAGAATCTAACAAAAGTTAGCTTAGTTAAAAGTTAAGTTAACGTTTATTGAGCTATTAAATTATTGTTTGTGTTATTTTCCACAGAGTTTGTTTACATGCACAGAAATACAGTATTAACTTGTGAACAGGGTCAAGGGAAGGAAACTATCAGGGGGGGGGAAAGCGCCAAGCTATTACGACTATATAGCACTTGGAAAGGGGGGGGGGTCAGGATAAGGATTTGGGATGGAAAGGGGGAGGAAGGAATGGTGCCCAACCACTTGGACGATCGGGGATTGAACGCCGACCTGCATGAAGCGAGGCCGTCGCTCTACCGTCCAGCCCAAGTGGTTGGGTAAGAACCTTGTACGCTTGTCTGGCTAAGGAGAAGATCAGCTATTTCTGCCTTGTTGTTGTTATTATACATTCAGCTACTCCGAACAAGTTCCAAGTAGTACGGGCTATGGTGAGCCCGTAGCTTACCTGGCACAGGAGCGGGGCAAGTAGCACGGGCTATGGTGCAACCCGTCCTCTTAAAAATAACGTCACTTTTCGCTCGTATGTTCGCTATGGCCAAATTTGGACGTAATTTGAAATGAAATCGACTCACAAAAGTGACGTACTGTTCCGTTTTCTGTTTGAGTCGTCCGGCCTACGCGGACAGGTTAGGAGAGGAAACTTTCAACTAACGTTTTTCATAACGTTTTAAACTATATGAGAATTTCCTGCCCACCTAACCTATCAGAGAACCCTTAACTTTCTGTTGTTGACAAAAAAATATCCCAAATTTATTTTCATTTTTAAATTACGTCCACTTTCGGCCATACGGCCAAAAGCGACGTTATTTTTAAGAGGACAGGTTGCATGGTGAGTCCGTAGTGGACTTAGCTGGCACAGGAGCGGGGCAAGTAGCACGGGCTATGGTGAGCCCGTAGTGGACTTACCTGGCACAGCAGCGGTGCTGTGTGTGTATTTCTGCCTTAACAGGTGTTTATATAGAGTAATATTCCTTAACACGTGTTCAGTGTGTGTTATTATCTTTATCCGTGTGGATAAAGATACTTTGGTTAAGTTTTCTCTCTGCACAATTTCTAATTCACCAAATTAATTTTTTTCCATGTTGGTGCAGAGAGAAATATATGTAGTAGATATAATAGAGGAAAAATAAATTGGTTAGAAAGGTGGGGTCCAAGAGCTAATAGCTCGATTCTATAGACACAAATAGTAAATACACACACACACACATGTAACCCCTTCACTTAACCTTAGATATAACAACCATACAACCATATACATAACTATACACCCAACGATACACGTTTCCAAACACAACCATTCATACAACTATTCACGCATCCCTACACACAATCCAACACAACCATACCCATTACATCTAGGTGAGTACAGTATTTGCAACAGACAATTGAGAGCGAGTGACGTACGTGTGAACAGATCTGAACTCTCTCTCCTGCGAACTCTTCTGTGTTCGAGATGAATATTTTTTGTTTTCCGGTACGAAGGACCAGATGAGTCTGCTCTGAGGGCGCCTGTCATCGCGGATAATCTTCAGTCTTCTGCCACAAAAGTCTCGTATAAAAGAGGTATCTCTAAGGACACCAGTGTGTAGTAATTTTTTTTTTTTTTGCCCTGAGGGGCGAGTTTATTGGGCAGCGCCACTCATCCTGTGAGTGGATATACAGCTATAGTGACAGTATTGGGCAGCGCCACTCATCCTGTGAGTGGACACACCGCTATAGTGACAGTATTGGGCAGCGCCACTCATCCTGTGAGTGGACACACCGCCATAGCAGCATGTACAACACACCCCAATAGGAAGAAAACCTGCTGGGTTGTTCATCCTGCCACTTGTACCCAGACACAACTGTGTCTGGGTACAAGTTATTGCTTAACTGTCTCAAGTGAACAGTTTCTCAAACAAGAAGATTGACATTGTCAACCCTTGAAAGCTTACGTTATCTTGCGGGTGCAAAATGGGGGAATCTTTTTAAGAACAGTATCGATATTTGACAGATAGTATTTTCCTAACTCAAACAATGTGGGGTATATTATTCTACACATATTTCTAATGACTCTTAGATGTTCACATTCTCTCAGGTAGTGGTCAAGGCGGTGTCCGTCACACTCACCACAGATTCTGCTACTCCTCTGCTCAACTGTTGTTTCTATTCCGAATCTTCATGGATATTTGTATCCAAGATGGATTCTCGAAGAGGAGGTGCCATAATGATTGGGATTGTCAACTACAATCACATTGTACCATCGTACAGATTCACTGATTTGTTCTTCTATTCTCCTTTCCTCAGTTACCTTGTCACGATGATATTGCCTGATAATACATCTAATTTGTAGAAGAGTCTTGGGTATGAAGAATTAGATGTGGTCTCCGTCAGCGCCTTCAGCAGCCAGCACATCTGCGCGTTCATTCCCACAGATTTCAACATGGGAGGGGATCCACAAAAATTTGACGACTCTTTCCTGGTTGGTTAGTACCCATCACTACTCTCTTGATTTCAGCGACTATCGCAAGATTTTCTGCCCGATTTTTACTAAGGCTTTGTAATGCTTTTTTTGAATCAATGCAGATCACTGCACCATTAGTGGTTCGTTCAAGGAATCTGAACGCCATAACAATGGCAGTTAGCTCTGCTTGCGTTGAAGAGGCATAGTTCTCAATATAGTTCTTTGAAGAGGCATAGTTCTTTTTCTTCATTTCCGCGTTGAAAATCATTATTCCTAATTACAGTGTATGCTGCACCAGCTCTGCTATTGACAGGATTAGATGACCCATCAGTGTAGATTTGATCTAATTAATTTCTGGCTTCTTTATAAATTTCCTCAAGATACCTGTGCCTCATTTCTTGTGGTATCATGTTGGACTCTTTCGTTGTCATCTTATTGAGGATAATACTGCATGAGCAGAATTATCCTCAATGGGGTCTGCGGGCTCACCATAGCCCGTGCTGCTTGGAACTTTGTTCCGGGTAGCGAATCTTTAACAACAACAACAACAACCTCAATGGGCATGAGTCGGGCTTAACATTCAGTTCCTTAATTCTGCTTTTAACACTGGGGAGGGACAACTCCTATCGTAGATTAGACGTTTTGGCAGTTCTTGGGACTCCAAGAATGATTGTCATGGCTTCATCTTGTATGTTTTGAAGTTTTTTCATATCGCTTTGAGAATAAGTGCACAAAACTGGTGCGGCATAGTCTATGACGGAGCGCACATAGGCTGTGAACATCATTTTAAGCACGGCAATAGAGGCTCCATGTCCATTCCAGGTCATAGTTTTCAGTGCCCTGTGTCGATCTTTGCATGTTCCTATAAGTTGGTTGAGCTCCTCTTTCTTCACCTTGTTAGAGCCGACAGTGACGCCAAGGTACCGATAGTGGTCAACCCATTTAAGTGTTTCACCATTAATTTGTAGTTCTTCATTTTCTCCCCGCTTGTGATGAGAGTCTTTTGTCTTGTTTGTGGGGAGAGTTCAACCGAGTTCAACCCATTTCCTTCCAAGGAGTTCAATGGAATGTTTAATTTTTCCCAAGGTGGAAGCTTGTATTAGGACATCATCTGCCTATCCCACTTGTTGTGTTCCTTCGGGAAATTCAATATTTGTAATGGCGTTCATAAGTATGTTGAATAGTGTAGGGCTTAAGACTCCGCCTTGGGGGGTCCCGAGTTCCATATTCATTGTTCTGGAGACTGCTCCATTGAAGCAAACCTTGGCTTTCCTTCCTGTAAGGTAGTCTTGAACCCATTTCATGAGTCTCCCCTTGACACCCGTGCATGCAAGCTCGTCCAGGATCGCAATCCCCTGTGCTTTGTCGAAGGCTCCTTTGATGTCAACAAATACAGAGTACTTAGCTGTGTCATTAGCCAGGTCATCAGCTATACAATTTGCTGTGCTTCGTCTTTTAACAAATCCATTGATCCACCCCTCCCCTAGCCTACCCATTTTGTGCAACAGTCAGTTTAGGATGATCCTTTTAAGCATCTTGCATGTGCATGACACGAGACTGATATGTCTGTAATTGAGAGTCATTGGGCTTCGGTATGGGAACGATTATTGCGTGTTATCCATTGCGTGGGCAACACTCCACTTAGGAATGATGATGTGCGCGTTTCACGCTACCAGTGTGAAAGGGGAAGCTAGGTCTCCTGCCCCTATGAATCTACTCCCACCTCAGTTCTAAATGGTTGCTGCAGCCTGTACAGGCAACTGTGAGGACGATACTCAGTGGAGTGGAGATATGATTTCAGGAGAATTCCTGTGGAGTGGAGAATCATGTAAGTGGAGATATGATTCCAGAGGAGATACCACACAACCCCATTATAGGAGAACACTATACAAGAACACCATACAAAGACACCATATAAGAACACCATACAAGGATACAATGCAAGAGTACTGTACAAGACACCATTCTAAGGGACCATCCAAGGAGGAGCATAGAATAACACCATACAAGAACACTATACAAGAACACCACACAAAGAACACCACACAAAGAACACCATACAAAGAACACCATACAAAGAACACCACACAAAGAACACCATACAAAGAACACCATACAAAGAACACCGCACAAAGAACACCACACAAAGAACACCACACAAAGAACACCACACAAAGAACACCATACAAAGAACACCACACAAAGAACACCACACAAAGAACACCACACAAAGAACACCACACAAAGAACACCATACAAAGAACACCTGTCATAATCGCATTTCCAGCTTCATGTCTACTGACTCCTGTTGACCTGGGAATGCTATACAAGCGTCATTATAGGCATTATAACTTACGACTATAACACGACGTCGACGCCTGAGTTCAGTCCCAAAATGTAAGAATAATAACTGCTTTGTTAGGACGAGTGTTAGTGCTGCAAATCTCTCTCTCTGGGATGTTGATGACAAGTCGGGTCATCAACAACATGGTGGACATGAGTGTCTTGGGATTGTATCCTGATGTTGGCTGTTTGGCGTGACAATTGGTCAAGCTTGTTTGGCGTCGAGAGCCCTTAGCTAAGGTTGACTGTCTTTAGCTAAGGTCGCCTGCCCTTACCTAAAGGTCGCCTGCCCTTACCTAAAGGTCGCCTGCCCTTAGCTAAGGTCTCCTGCCCTTACCTAAGATCTCCTGCCCTTACCTAAAGGTCGCCTGCCCTTACCTAAAGGTCACCTGCCCTTACCTAAAGGTCGCCTGCCCTTACCTAAAGGTCACCTGCCCTTACCTAAAGGTCGCCTGCCCTTACCTAAAGGTCGCCTGCCCTTACCTGAAGGTCGCCTGCCCTAAGGTCGCCTGCCCTTACCTAAAGGTCGCCTGCCCTTACCTAAAGGTCACCTGCCCTTACCTAAAGGTCGCCTGCCCTTACCTAAAGGTCGCCTGCCCTTACTTTACGCCGCCGCCCCTTATCTTACGTCAAACACTGTTTTTGTTGTATTCAGTGACGGCTTGTATTTGGACCAGTAGGGACGCTCCACTTGAGACATTACACTTACAAACTGTGTTTCAAACATACTACTTATGTGTAAATGTTACTTGTAAGCGCAGCAATAATCTTAGGCGCAATTAGGCATACATATTAGACCGGGAGCCGGTCGGCCGAGCGGACAGCACGCTGGACTGTGATCCTGTGGTCCGGGTTCGATCCCGGGCGCCGGTGAGAAACAATGGGCAGAGTTTCTTTCACCCTATGTCCCTGTTACCTAGCAGTAAATGGGTAACTGGGCGTTAGTCAGCTGTCACGGGCTGCTTCCTGGGGTGGAGGCCTGGTCGAGGACCGGGCCGCGGGGACACTAAAAAGCCCCGAAATCATCTCAAGATAACCTCAAGATATACATGCGCAGCTGACGCGAACACGTAAGATTAAGAACGTTGGCATGTAAGAAGGAACACACACACACACACACCACACCACACACACACACACACACACAACCCACACACACACACACACACACACACACACACATGAGGAGTGTGTGAGAGTCTAAGGGGAAGACTGATCACTACTACAAAATTCTCAGAGGAATTGACAGGGTAGATAAAGACAAACCGTTTAAAAGGGTGGTACGCCAACAAGGGACACAGGTGGAAGGGAAGCTGAGTACCAAATGAGCCACAGGGACGTTAGAAAGAACTTTTTCAGTGTCAGAGTAGTTAACAGGTGGAATGCATTAGGCAGTGATGTGGTGGAGGTGACTCCATACACAGTTTCAAGTGTAGATATGATAAAGCCCAGTAGGCTCAGGAATCTGTACATCAGTTGATGACGGTTGAGAGGCGGGACCAATGAGCCAAAGCTCAGCCCCCCCCCCCCGCAAGCACAATTAGGCGAGTACAGCTAGGCGAGTCTACACACACACACACACACACACACAACCACACACACACACCACACACACACAACACACACACATATATATATATCCGTTTCTGATATATGTAAATGATCTCCCAGAGGGTATAGAATCGTTTCTCTCAATGTTTGCCGATGATGCAAAAATTATGAGGAGGATTGAAACTGAGGACGATAGTAGGAGGCTACAAGACGACCTAGAGACTGAGTGAATGGTCCAACACATGGCTGTTGAAGTTCAACCCGAGTAAATGCAAAGTAATGAAACTAGGCAGTGGAAACAGGAGGCCAGACACAGGATACAGAATAGGAGATGAAGTACTTAATGAAACGGACAGAGAGAAAGATCTAGGAGTTGATATCACACCAAACCTGTCTCCTGAAGCCCACATAAAAAGGATAACATCTGCGGCATATGCGAGGCTGGCTAACATCAGAACAGCGTTCAGGAACCTGTGTAGGAATCATTCAGAATCTTGTACACCACATATGTAAGACCAATCCGGGGTATGCAGCCCCAGCATGGAGCCCGTACCTTGTCAAGCACAAGACGAAGCTGGAAAAAGTCCAAAGGTATGCCACTAGACTAGTCCCAGAACTAAGAGGCATGAGTTACGAGGAAAGGCTGCGGGAAATGCACCTTACGACACTGGAAGACAGAAGAGTAAGGGGAGATATGATCACAAACCTACAAAATCCTCAGAGGAATCGACGGGTAGACAAGGACAAACTATTCAACATGGGGGGACGCGAACAAGGGGAAAGGTGGAAACTGAGTACCCACATGAGCCACAGAGACGTTAGAAGGAACTTTTTCAGTGTGAGAGTAGTTAACGGCTGAAATGCATTAGGAAGTGATGTGGTGGAGGCTGACTCCATACACAGTTTCAAGGGTAGATATGATAGAGCCCAGTAGGCTCGGGAATCTGTACACAGTTGATGACAGTTGAGAGGCGGGACCAAAGAGCCAAAGCTCAACCCCCGCAAGCACAAATAGGTGAGTACACACACACACANGAAGTTCAACCCAAGTAAATGCAAAGTAATGAAACTAGGCAGTGGAAACAGGAGGCCAGACACAGGATACAGAATAGGAGATGAAGTACTTAATGAAACGGATAGAGAGAAAGATCTAGGAGTTGATATCACACCAAACCTGTCTCCTGAAGCCCACATAAAAAGGATAACATCTGCGGCATATGCGAGGCTGGCTAACATCAGAACGGCGTTCAGAAACCTGTGTAAGGAATCATTCAGAATCTTGTACACCACATATGTAAGACCAATCTTGGAGTACGCGGCCCAGCATGGAGCCCGTACCTTGTCAAGCACAAGACGAAGCTGGAAAAAGTCTAAAGGTATGCTACTAGACTAGTCCCAGAACTAAGAGGCATGAGTTATGAGGAAAGGCTGCGGGAAATGCAACTTACGACACTGGAAGACAGAAGAGTAAGGGGGGACATGATCACAACCTACAAAATCCTCAGGGGAATCTACTGGGTAAACAAGGATGAACTATTCAACACTGGAGGGACGCGAACAAGGGGACACAGGTGGAAGCTGAGTACCCAAATGAGCCACAGAGACATTAAAAAGAACTTTTTCAGTGTCAGAGTAGTTAATAAATGGAATGCACTAGGAAGTGATGTGGTGGAGGCTGACTCCATACACAGTTTCAAATGTAGATATGATAGAGCCCAGTAGGCTTAGGAATCTGTACACCAGTTGATTGACATTTGAGAGGCGGGACCAAAGAGCCAGAGCTCAACCCCCGCAAGCACAATTAGGTGAGTATACACACACAACACACAGCACATTTCTTGCCTGTGGGATGTATTTTTCCTGTCTGATGTATTTTGCCTGTTGGGTGTATTTTGACCTGCCTGGATCACCTGCGCGTAAGTAAATCACCTGTCACAGATGACACAACTGTGACAGGTGATGGCAGGACCCGCTACCTCTCACCCATCATGGTGGTGCCACACCTGGCACCCATGAACCATTTCAGGAGGCACCCAGGAGACGAAGGTGCTGCATACCTTACCTTGAGGCTACCTTGAGGTTACCTTGAGGTTACCTTGAGGTGCTTCCGGGGCTTAGCGTCCCCGCGGCCCGGTCGTCGACCAGGCCTCCTGGTTGCTGGACTGATCAACCAGGGGGTTAGACGCGGCTGCTCGCAGCCTGACGTATGAGTCACAGCCTGGTTGATCAGGTATCATACGATTATACCTGATCAACGGTCAGGTATCATACGGTATCATTACGAATATAATCTCTCCTTATCTCTAAACTATGACCAGTAAGATTTCCAAACCGGACAAGACTGTGCTGTGTGCGCTGAGATATTTAACTTCACTAGTGTTTAATACAGTACACCCCAACACATCTGCAACACACCCCAACACACCTGCAACACCTGCAACAGACGAGCCACAAAAGTTCAGGAGAAACACAGGTATAAACATATGTGTCATATCTCGACACATATTTATGCAGATAATGTGAGCGCGGGTCTCAACCCCCTCTCACCCATTGGTGGCGTTGTGGGGTATTAACACCCGTAGTTACATAGACAGCCATCTGTGTCTGGGCTCGCCATAGCCCGTGCTACTTCGCCCCGCTCCTGTGCCAGGTAAGTCCACTACGGGCTCACCATAGCCCGTGCTACTTGCCCCGCTCCTGTGCCAGGTAAGTCCACTACGGGCTCACCATAGCCCGTGCTACTTGCCCCGCTCCTGTGCCAGGTAAGTCCACTACGGGCTCGCCATAGCCCGTGCTACTTGCCCGCTCCTGTGCCAGGTAAGTCCACTACGGGCTCACCATAGCCCGTGCTACTTGCCCCGCTCCTGTGCCAGGTAAGTCCACTACGGGCTGACCATAGCCCGTGCTACTTGCCCCGCTCCTGTGCCAAGTAAGTCCACTACGGGCTCACCATAGCCCGTGCTACTTGGAACTTTTGCTCCCAGTAGCTGAATGTATAGCAACAACACCGTAGACGGCCGCTAGCGGCTCCAGCACGACGCTCCTCCCGTATCATGCGCTATCAGTATGCAAATGATCGCTCGAGTATCGCCTATAATGAAACGGAGACTCATTGTATGATGCTAGAGGCTGCTTCCACCGTCAGTCATCTCATTCCAGAGCGTTCCCAACGTCGAGAAAATGTCGTACTAAAGTGCCCTTTATCCTATAGCCTTCCAGGGGACCCGCTGACACACTGGGGTGTTTCACTCTGTACACCGGGGTGCTTCACTCTGTACACCCGGGGTGCTTCACTCTGTACACCCGGGGTGCTTCACTCTGTACACCTGGGTGCTTCACTCTGTACACCGGGGTGCTTCACTCAGTACACCGGGGTGCTTCACTCTGTACACCTGGGTGCTTCACTCTGTACACCCGGGGTGCTTCACTCTGTACACCTGGGTGCTTCACTCTGTACACTCGGGGTGCTTCACTCTGTACACTCGGGGTGCTTCACTTTGAACACCGGGGTGCTTCACTCTGTACACTGGGGTGCTTCACTCTGTACACCGGAGTGCTTCACTCTGTACACCAGGGCGCTTCACTCTGTACACTGGGATGCTTCCCTCTGTACACCGGGGTGCTTCACTCTGTACACCAGGGTGCTTCACTCTGTACACCGGGGTGCTTCACTCTGTACACCAGGGTGCTTCACTCTGTACACCGGGGTGCTTCACTCTGTACACCCGGGGTGCTTCACTCTGTACACCCGGGTGCTTCACTCTGTACACCGGGGTGCTTCACTCTGTACACCGGGGTGCTTCACTCTGTACACCGGGGTGCTTCACTCTGTACACCGGGGTGCTTCACTCTGTACACTAGGGTGCTTCACTCTGTACACCAGGGTGCTTCACTCTGTACACCGGGGTGCTTCACTCTGTACACCCGGGTGCTTCACTCTGCACACCGGGGTGCTTCACTCTGTACACCGGGGTGCTTCACTCTGTACACCGGGGTGCTTCACTCTGTTCACCTGGGTGCTTCACTCGGTACACCCGGGGTGCTTCACTCGGTACACCCGGGGTGCTTCACTCGGTACACCCGGGGTGCTTCACTCTGTACACCCGGGGTGCTTCACTCTGTACACCCGGGTGCTTCACTCTGTACACCCGGGTGCTTCACTCTGTACACCGGGGTGCTTCACTCTGTACACCCGGGGTGCTTCACTCTGTACACCCGGGTGCTTCACTCTGTACACCGGGGTGCTTCACTCTGTACACCGGGGTGCTTCACTCTGTACACCGGGGTGCTTCACTCTGTACACCGGGGTGCTTCACTCTGTACACCGGGGTGCTTCACTCTGTACACCGGGGTGCTTCACTCTGTACACCGGGGTGCTTCACTCTGTACACCGGGGTGCTTCACTCTGTACACCGGGGTGCTTCACTCTGTACACCAGGGTGCTTCACTCTGTACACCAGGGTGCTTCACTCTGTACACCGGGGTGCTTCACTCTGTACACTGGGGTGCTTCACTCAGTACACTGGGGTGCTTCACTCTGTACACCGGGGTGCTTCACTCTGTACACCAGGGTGCTTCACTCTGTACACCAGGGTGCTTCACTCTGTACACCCGGGTGCTTCACTCTGTACACCCGGGTGCTTCACTCTGTACACCGGGGTGCTTCACTCTGTACACTGGGGTGCTTCACTCTGTACACCGGAGTGCTTCACTCTGTACACCCGGGTGCTTCACTCTGTACACCGGGGTGCTTCACTCTGTACACTGGGGTGCTTCACTCTGTACACCGGAGTGCTTCACTCTGTACACCAGGGTGCTTCACTCTGTACACCGGGGTGCTTCACTCTGTACACCCGGGGTGCTTCACTCTGTACACCCGGGGTGCTTCACTCTGTACACCGGGGTGCTTCACTCTGTACACCCGGGGTGCTTCACTCTGTACACCGGGGTGCTTCACTCAGTACACTGGGGTGCTTCACTCTGTACACCAGGGTGCTTCACTCTGTACACCGGGGTGCTTCACTCTGTACACCGGGGTGCTTCACTCTGTACACTGGGGTGCTTCACTCTGTACACCGGAGTGCTTCACTCTGTACACCAGGGCGATTCACTCTGTACACTGGGATGCTTCACTCTGTACACCGGGGTGCTTCACTCTGTACACCAGGGTGCTTCACTCTGTACACCCGGGTGCTTCACTCTGTACACCGGGGTGCTTCACTCTGTACACTGGGGTGCTTCACTCTGTACACCGGAGTGCTTCACTCTGTACACCAGGGCGATTCACTCTGTACACTGGGATGCTTCACTCTGTACACCGGGGTGCTTCACTCTGTACACCAGGGTGCTTCACTCTGCACACCGGGGTGCTTCACTCTGTACACCGGGGTGCTTCACTCAGTACACTGGGGTGCTTCACTCAGTACACCGGGGTGCTTCACTCAGTACACTGGGGTGCTTCACTCAGTACACCGGGGTGCTTCACTCAGTACACTGGGGTGCTTCACTCAGTACACTGGGGTGCTTCACTCAGTACACTGGGGTGCTTCACTCAGTACACTGGGGTGCTTCACTCAGTATTGCAAGGTGCAATACTGCAAGGTGCAGTCATGCAAGGTCCAACGCTGCAACATGACTGACACCCTCAAGTTGATTTTAAAATTTTGCTCTAAGATAATACAATGTAATTAAGTTGATACAGTATACTGGCGTATGAGGAAAGATAAAATGATTCGCAGATAACTATTCACAAGTTAGCTTTTAGATTAACAAAGGATTTTTTGTCTGAAAAGTCTAAATTTATATCTTTGATCTTTAATATGAAAAAAAATATTCAGTAGACAGCATTAAGCACGCATCAAATACCTTAAAAAAAATAAACTTATCACAAGAACGACCTCACAAGATAATTCATGGGAAGGAATGATGATAAAAATCTGACAGTATTTTAATGTAGATTTGATTCATAAACCTCTTAGAAACTCTCTCCATCAAAAGTCTGAATACTCTTCCTGACTGGCTATTCAGAACACGTCTCTGATTGGGAGTCCTTAAAGCGAGATTCATTTGTGTCCGGACGACACGTCCTTACCCACGGGAATCATCACCGGCTCGGCCAAGTGTCCAAACAAATTAGGTCCATGTCTGGAGCCTTAAGGAACCCCGCTGGCTCCTGCTGAGAGCCCCTTTCTGCGTCCGTCGGGGTCCTCTCACTGGGCTTATCATCCCCTGTTATATAGATCATTCGGCCTCGTTTCTATTGTGTCTTTCAAAGTCTGAGCTCGAAGGGAGCCCCTTAAAGATGATATAAATGTTTCCGCCATCGAGACGAAGTTGAAGATCTCAATAGCTCACGCATTGTACTTAAACGCTGTTCGGCCACAATCGCACAATACATCAGTATGCACAACATCGCGCTGTTAAACATTTACACAACATTTAGCAAAGTCAACTTATTNCATAGATTATCTGCTATAATGTTACATAGATTTTCTGCTATAATGTTACATAGATTTCCTGCTATAATGTTACATAGATTTCCTGCTATAATGTCACATAGATATCCTGCTATATTATCATGATTGTTTGCTATTGGGGTTGACAGATCTTCTTGAGGTTATCTTGAGATGATTTCGGGGCTTTTTAGTGTCCCGCGGCCCGGTCCTCGACCAGGCCTCCACCCGCCAGGAAGCAGCCCGTGACAGCTGACTAACACCCAGGTACCTATTTTACTGCTAGGTAACAGGGGCATAGGGTGAAAGAAACTCTGCCCATTGTTTCTCGCCGGCGCCCGGGATCGACCCCGGGACCACAGGATTGCTGAGGCTATTCTCTATTTTGTTTATCTGTTCTGTGAATTTCTCCCACCAGATGCAACCTCTGGTGGTTTGTGTGTTAGAATAATAACCAAGTTTATTTTCTCTGTTTATACCCCCAGTACCTCTACCTCTATATTTGTAGAGTTAAAGAGCTCCGAGGTATACAAGGTCCTCTGATATATTAACCTTCCCCTCGATGTGATCTAATTAGCCTATCACCTCTGTTGGTTATATTTTGTTATCTGGATTGATTGTTGCCGCCGAAGGCGGCTAGTTTATTGTGCACCCCATACTCATCCTGTGAGCGGTAGCGCAAAAGCATTACAGAGGGCACAAAAGGTCTTTATCAGACCTCATCTTAGATTATTACATAAACAATTACATCTATCCTTCACACCTTATAGTTACAATGTCAGCTAGTTACAGAGTGAGTGCTATTTCAAGATCTACATATTTACAGTAAGTCATCATACATTAATGGTAGGTCTTATCGCTAATACATAATAGTTTGACCAATGGGGACATTACCTTGTTATCTGGCATACAACTTTTCCCTACCTGGCCTTCCTGCTTGGTGTCCAGATAGCTGTATTATGCAGGTCGGCGTTCAATCGCCGACCGTCCAAGTGGTTGGACACCATTCCATTCCCACCGTCCTATCACAAATCCTTATCCTGACACCCTTTCAATTGCTATATACATAGTCGTAATGGATTGGCGCTTTCTCCTTAATCCCTCTCATCCTTTTTTGACATTTTCGCTTCTCTGTTGCCTCCTTCCTTTTCTTTTTGTCTGGCTCTTCCATCCTATTTTCTCAGTGTATTTAATACGAGAGATTCCACTGTTTATCGAGTCATATTTCCAATATATTTTTTTGTTTGAAAGGCCTGGCTCTCTGATGGTTACACACTGTTTTTCTAATCGCGCCTGTGGTTCATCTAATCCCGCCTCTGGATCCTCTAATCCCGCCTGTGGGGTTCTTTAATCCTGCCTGTGGGTCCCCTAATCCCGTCGGTGATTCCTCAACTTTTATTTGATATAAGTGGATATATATTGACATATTCTCAGGTCAGTGTGATGTAGATATATTTTTGCACGTTTGGAACCTGACCTTCCAGTATATCTATGTATATATTATAGTATTGTGTATAGTTTGAGTGCCGTGAGGTAGTTCCAGTGGTTAAAATACTTAACGGGTTCTATGGAGAATTAAATTATCTCAGTATAGTTTTCAGCTCGACAATCTCGACTGCCTCGTAAGGGAATGTTAGGAGTGAACCATGTTCCATACGAGAATGGAACCAGTGCTTTGAAGAGTAGCTTCGTTTGTTTTGATTGGTCCGTAGCTTCGTTTGTATTGAATGTTTTCAATATCAACCGTTTTTTTTTAATTTTCTTTTGTCTTGATGTTGTCTTTAGTTGTTCTCTCTGAATGTTGTCTTTTTGGCATTATTAATTCAAAGTCGCTCCTCTCTATGAAGAGAGGAGGAGCCTGTTTCAAATTTTTATCCTCGCGTTTCAAAGTCATGGGAGTTTAGTTACCGGTGAACGGCATACTGTTTTCCGTTGCCCATTAGAAGGGGTTGTTATGTGTTTTGAATTTGATGCATCTTCTAATGGAGCTGTTTTTTTGATGTCAGTGATGAGGACACGAAACTGTTGCTTTTTTTTTTGGTTACCTGCTTGCCTTTCTCTAGCCTCTGCTTGCTTGCCCCCCCCCCTTCCTCCAGCCTGCTTGCCTCTCATCCCACTACCTGCCCCTCCCCTCTCTCCCTTTCCTCCCTCTTGCCTACCTGCTTGCCCAACACCGCGTGAGAGAGATGGGTGCAGGCGTGGTGGGAGCGTCCTGCCTCCCGTGCCACCAGCTCCTACGTCACCCTCAACACACAAGCGCAAGCATAACTTAACCTCTCTCTCCCGCCCACCTCTTTCCCAAAAAATTGCAAAAGCCCCTCAGCGACCTGGTAGTCGAGTCGTTAACCAAATGAGCTCATTCCTGGTGAGCCTGGTGTTGGTGGTGTGTGTGCGTGTGTGTGTGTGTGGTGTGTGTGTGTGTGTGTGCGTGTGCGTGTGCGTGTGCTGTGTGCTGTGTGCTGTGTGCTGTGTGGTGTGTGGTGTGTGGTGTGTGTGTGTGTGTGTGTGTGTGTATGTGTGTGTGTGTGTGTGTGTGTGTGTGTGTGTGTGTGTGTGTGTGTGTGCGCGTGTGCGTGTGCGTGTGCGTGTGTGTGTGTGTGTGTGTGTGTGTGTGTGTGTGTGTGTGCTGCACCTGGTGTAGGTAACAAATGATATCTAAATAGAAATGCCTCTGTCCAAAGTCTTAGGACAGAGGCTTGGAGCTAGTGTCACCCAATTTTTCCCAGTAATTGCTGTTGGGAATGTGCACATCATGGATAGGTCGGGAGTGCTGCCAAATCAAAACAGCGCCACATGACACTGTGCCAAAATCTCACCCCCCACCCCCCCGCTAGGAAAATTTCGTACAGTACTATTACACTCGACTCTGAATTATTTGTATTTTTTTTTTTTGACATCGTAAAACCTTATGGGCAGAACACGATATTTTTTTAAATTAATTCTGCCTATCGAACATTGGTTGTAAAGTTTTCACATCGTCTTCAAGTATTCCACCAGGCAGAAATTGCCATATATATATATATATATATATATATATATATATATATATATATATATATATATATATATATATATATGTCGTACCTAGTAGCCAGAACGCACTTCTCAGCCTACTATGCAAGGCCCGATTTGCCTAATAAGCCAAGTTTTCATGAAATAATTATTTTTCTACTACCTAACCTACCTGACCTAACCTAACCTAACATTTTCGGCAACCTAGCCTAACCTAACCTATAAAGATAGTTTAGGTTAGGTAGGGTTAGTTAGGTTCGGTCATATATCCACGTTAATTTTAACTCCAATAAAAAAAAAATTACCTCATACATAATGAAATGGGTAGCTTTACCATTTCATAAGAAAAAAAATTGAGAAAATATATTAATTCATGAAAACTTGGCTTATTAGGCAAATCGGGCCTTACATAGTAGGCTGAGAAGTGCGTTCTGGCTACTAGGTACGACATATATGACAGTGTCAGACCACGGAGGAAAATTGAAACAGGAATTTCCTTAAGTACTTTCGTATATTAATACATCTTCAGAAGGGGTCACTCCTTCTGAAGATGTATTAATATACGAAAGTACTTAAGGAAATTCCTGTTTCAATTCTTCTTCCGTGGTCTGACACTGTCACATTTTTCATCACGTGTTAATTTTCGTGATTAAGCCTCAAAGAAGAGAACACAGAGTATTGATAGAAAAACTTGCCATTTAACTCTGAATACGCATGAATGGATGGGAAATCACAGACGATATTTGTCTCAAGGCATTTTGCCAGGTGTCGGGAGAGTTCTTCGTCACACGCATACAAACACACACTTAGGGGCGCCGGTGGCTGTGTGGATAGCACGCTGTACACGTAATCCTGTGGCCGGGGTTCGATTCCCGGCGCCGGCGAGAAACAAAAATGGGCAGAGATTCTTTCACCCTGATGCCCCTGTTACCTAGCAGTAAATAGTACGCATAGCTGTTACGGGCTGCTTCCTGGGTGTGTGTGTGTGTGTGTGTGAGAGAGAAAAAAATATTAGTAGTTAGTAACAGATGATTGATTGACAGTTGAGAGGTGGGCCGAAAGAGCAGAGCTCAACCCCCGCAAGCACAACTAGGTGAATACACACACACACACACATGAATGTGTGTGTTGGATGAGTGAATGGTCCAACAAATGGCTGTTGAAGTTCAACCCAAGTAAATGCAAAGTAATGAAACTAGGCAGTGGAAACAGGAGGCCAGACACAGGATACAGAATAGGTGATGAAGAACTTAATGAAACAGAGAGAAAGATCTAGGAGTTGATATCACACCAAACCTGTCTCCTGAAGCCCACATAAAGAGAATAACGTCTGCGGCATATGCGAGGCTGGCTAACATCAGAACAGCGTTCAGGAACCTGTGTAAGGAATCATTCAGAATCTTGTACACCACATACGTAAGACCAATCCTGGAGTATGCGGCCCCAGCATGGAGCCCGTACCTTGTCAAGCACAAGACGAAGCTGGAAAAAGTACAAAGGTATGCTACTAGACTAGTCCCAGAACTAAGAGGCATGAGTTATGAGGAAAGGCTGCGGGAAATGCAACTTACGACACTGGAAGACAGAAGAGTAAGGGGGGACATGATCACAACCTACAAAATCCTCAGGGGAATCGACTGGGTAAACAAGGATGAACTATTCAACACTGGAGGGACGCGAACAAGGGGACACAGGTGGAAGCTGAGTACCCAAATGAGCCACAGAGACATTAAAAAGAACTTTTTCAGTGTCAGAGTAGTTAATAAATGGAATGCACTAGGAAGTGATGTGGTGGAGGCTGACTCCAATACACAGTTTCAAGTGTAGATATGATAGAGCCCAGTAGGCTCAGGAATCTGTACACCTTTGATTGACAGTTGAGAGGCGGGACCAAAGAGCCAGAGCTCAACCCCCGCAAGCACAATTAGGTGAGTACCACACACACACCACACAGCACATTCTTGCCTGTGGGATGTATTTTTCCTGTCTGATGTATTTTGCCTGTTGGGTGTATTTTTGACCTGCCTGGATCACCTGCGCGTAAGTAAATCACCTGTCACAGATGACACAACTGTGACAGGTGATGGCAGGACCCGCTACCTCTCACCCACATGGTGGTGCCACACCTGGCACCCATGAACCATTTCAGGAGGCACCCAGGAGATGAAGGTGCTGCATACCTTACCTTGAGGCTACCTTGAGTTACCTGAGGTGCTTCCGGGGCTTAGCGTCCCCGCGGCCCGGTCGTCGACCAGCCTCCTGGTTGCTGGACTGATCAACCAGGGTGTTAGACGCGGCTGCTCGCAGCCTGACGTATGAGTCACAGCCTGGTTGATCAGGTATCATACGATATACCTGATCAACGGTCAGTATCATACGGTATCATTACGAATATAATCTCTCCTTATCTCTAAACTATGACCAGTAAGATTTCCAAGCCGGACAAGACTGTGCTGTGTGCGCTGAGATATTAACTTCACTAGTGTTTATACAGTACACCCCAACACACCTGCAACACACCCCAACACACCTGCAACACCTGCAACAGACGAGCCACAAAAGTTCAGGAGAAACACAGGTATAAACATATGTGTCATATCTCGACACATATTTTTGCAGATATGTGAGCGCGGGTCTCAACCCCCTCTCACTCATAGGTGGCGTTGTGGGGTATTAACACCCGTAGTTACATAGACAGCCTCTGTGTCTGGGCTCGCCATAGCCCGTGCTACTTCGCCCCGCTCCTGTGCCAGGTAAGTCCACTACGGGCTCACCATAGCCCGTGCTACTTGCCCCGCTCCTGTGCCAGGTAGTCCACTACGGGCTCACCATAGCCCGTGCTACTTGCCCCGCTCCTGTGCCAGTAAGTCCCTACGGGCTCACCATAGCCCGTGCTACTTGGAACTTTTGTTCCCAGTAGCTGAATCTTAAACAACGTAGACGGCCAGTTACAGCCCCGCTCCTGTGCCAAGTAAGTCCACTACGGGCTCACCATAGCCCGTGCTACTTGGAACTTTTGCTCCCAGTAGCTGAATGTATAGCAACAACACCGTAGACGGCCGCTAGCGGCTCCAGCACGACGCTCCTCCCGTATCATGCGCTATCAGTATGCAAATGATCGCTCGAGTATCGCCTATAATGAAACGGAGACTCATTGTATGATGCTAGAGGCTGCTTCCACCGTCAGTCATCTCATTCCAGAGCGTTCCCAACGTCGAGAAAATGTCGTACTAAAGTGCCCTTTATCCTATAGCCTTCCAGGGACCCGCTGACACACTGGGTGTTTCACTCTGTACACCGGGGTGCTTCACTCTGTACACCCGGGGTGCTTCACTCTGTACACCGGGGTGCTTCACTCTGTACACCGGGGTGCTTCACTCTGTACACCAGGGTGCTTCACTCTGTACACCGGGGTGCTTCACTCTGTACACCAGGGTGCTTCACTCTGTACACCCGGGGTGCTTCACTCTGTACACCGGGGTGCTTCACTCTGTACACCGGGGTGCTTCACTCTGTACACCGGGGTGCTTCACTCTGTACACCGGGGTGCTTCACTCTGTACACCGGGGTGCTTCACTCTGTACACCGGGGTGCTTCACTCTGTACACTGGGTGCTTCACTCTGTACACCGGGGTGCTTCACTCTGTACACCCGGGGTGCTTCACTCTGTACACCCGGGGTGCTTCACTCTGTACACCGGGGTGCTTCACTCTGTACACCGGGGTGCTTCACTCTGTACACCCGGGTGCTTCACTCTGTACACCGGGTGCTTCACTCTGTACACCGGGGTGCTTCACTCTGTACACCGGGGTGCTTCACTCTGTACACCGGGGTGCTTCACTCTGTACACCGGGGTGCTTCACTCTGTACACCCGGGTGCTTCACTCTGTACACCGGGTGCTTCACTCTGTACACCGGGGTGCTTCACTCTGTACACCGGGGTGCTTCACTCTGTACACCGGGGTGCTTCACTCTGTACACCAGGGTGCTTCACTCTGTACACCGGGTGCTTCACTCTGTACACCGGGTGCTTCACTCTGTACACCGGGGTGCTTCACTCTGTACACCGGGTGCTTCACTCTGTACACCGGGGTGCTTCACTCTGTACACCGGGGTGCTTCACTCTGTACACCGGGTGCTTCACTCTGTACACCGGGGTGCTTCACTCTGTACACCGGGGTGCTTCACTCTGTACACCGGGGTGCTTCACTCTGTACACCGGGGTGCTTCACTCTGTACACCGGGGTGCTTCACTCTGTACACCGGGGTGCTTCACTCTGTACACCGGGTGCTTCACTCTGTACACCGGGGTGCTTCACTCTGTACACCGGGGTGCTTCACTCTGTACACCGGGGTGCTTCACTCTGTACACAGGGTGCTTCACTCTGTACACCGGGGTGCTTCACTCTGTACACCGGGGTGCTTCACTCTGTACACCGGGTGCTTCACTCTGTACACCGGGGTGCTTCACTCTGTACACCTGGGTGCTTCACTCTGTACACCGGGGTGCTTCACTCTGTACACCGGGTGCTTCACTCTGTACACCGGGGTGCTTCACTCTGTACACCGGGTGCTTCACTCTGTACACCGGGGTGCTTCACTCTGTACACCGGGTGCTTCACTCTGTACACCGGGGTGCTTCACTCTGTACACCGGGTGCTTCACTCTGTACACCCGGGGTGCTTCACTCTGTACACCGGGGTGCTTCACTCTGTACACCGGGGTGCTTCACTCTGTACACCGGGATGCTTCACTCTGTACACCGGGGTGCTTCACTCTGTACACCCGGGTGCTTCACTCTGTTCACCCGGGGTGCTTCACTCTGTACACCAGGGTGCTTCACTCTGTACACCGGGGTGCTTCACTCTGTCACCTGGGTGCTTCACTCTGTACACCAGGGTGCTTCACTCTGTACACCGGGGTGCTTCACTCTGTACACCAGGGTGCTTCACTCTGTACACGGGGTGCTTCACTCTGTACACTGGGTGCTTCACTCTGTACACCGGGTGCTTCACTCTGTACACCGGGGTGCTTCACTCTGTACACCTGGGTGCTTCACTCTGTACACTGGGGTGCTTCACTCTGTACACCGGGGTGCTTCACTCTGTACACCGGGGTGCTTCACTCTGTACACCAGGGCGCTTCACTCTGTACACTGGGATGCTTCACTCTGTACACCGGGGTGCTTCACTCTGTACACCGGGGTGCTTCATTCTGTACACCGGGGTGCTTCACTCTGTACACCGGGGTGCTTCATTCTGTACACCGGGGTGCTTCACTTGTACACCGGGTGCTTCACTCTGTACACCCGGGGTGCTTCACTCTGTACACCCGGGGTGCTTCACTCTGTACACCGGGGTGCTTCACTCTGTACACCGGGGTGCTTCACTCTGTACACCGGGGTGCTTCACTCTGTACACCGGGGTGCTTCACTCTGTACACTAGGGTGCTTCACTCTGCACACCGGGTGCTTCACTCTGTACACCGGGGTGCTTCACTCTGTACACCAGGGTGCTTCACTCTGTACACCGGGGTGCTTCACTCTGTACACCGGGTGCTTCACTCAGTACACCGGGGTGCTTCACTCTGTACACCCGGGGTGCTTCACTTTGTACACCAGGGTGCTTCACTCTGTACACCGGGGTGCTTCACTCTGTACACCGGGGTGCTTCACTCTGTGCACCGGGGTGCTTCACTCAGTACACCGGGCTGCTTCACTCAGTACACTGGGGTGCTTCACTCAGTACACCGGGGTGCTTCACTCAGTACATCGGGGTGCTTCACTCAGTACACTGGGGTGCTTCACTCAGTACACGGGGTGTTTCACTCAGTACACTGGGGTGCTTCACTCAGTATTGCAAGGTGCAATACTGCAAGGTGCAGCCATGCAAGGTCCAACGCTGCAACATGACTGACACCCACAAGTTGATTTTAAAATTTTGCTCTAAGATAATACAATGTAATTAAGTTGATACAGTATACTGGCGTATGAGGAAAGATAAAATGATTCGCAGATAACTATTCACAAGTTAGCTTTTAGATTAACAAAGGATTTTTTGTCTGAAAAGTCTAATTTATATCTTTGATCTTTAATATGAAAAAAAATATTCAGTAGACAGCATTAAGCACGCATCAAATACCTAACAAAAATAAACTTATCACAAGAACGACCTCACAAGATAATTCATGGGAAGGAATGATGATAAAAATCTGACAGTATTTTAATGTAGATTTGATTCATAAACCTCTTAGAAACTCTCTCCATCAAAAGTCTGAATACTCTTCCTGACTGGCTATTCAGAACACGTCTCTGATTGGGAGTCCTTAAAGCGAGATTCATTTGTGTCCGGACGACACGTCCTTACCCACGGGAATCATCACCGGCTCGGCCAAGTGTCCAAACAAATTAGGTCCATGTCTGGAGCCTTAAGGAACCCCGCTGGCTCCTGCTGAGAGCCCCTTTCTGCGTCCGTCGGGGTCCTCTCACTGGGCTTATTATCCCCTGTTATATAGAATCATTTCGGCCTCGTTTCTATTGTGTCTTTCAAAGTCTGAGCTCGAAGGGAAGCCCCTTAAAGATGATATAAATGTTTCGCCATCGAGACGAAGTTGAAGATCTCAATAGCTCACGCATTGTACTTAAACGCTATTCGGCCACAATCGCACAATACATCAGTATGCACAACATCGCGCTGTTAAACATTACATCAACATTTAGCAAAGTCAACATTATTATCTCATATTCCATCACTGAAAATATTACATATCACGAAGAAAAATCGGGCGGGTTTGGCTTGGGACCGACCGCTGGGCCAGCCTTTGTCCCGGCGGGCCTTACCCGTGATGGTCATGCCGACAGACAATAGGTAGCTCTGCGGGCGACGCAATGAATCTCGCTGCTCATTGGTCACACGCAACACGGGGGATGCCAAGAGCCCCGGCAACGCTTGCAACCCTCAATCAACAGTGGATTATCTCAAACGGCTGCGGTTATCGTACAGACACGTGCTGGGAGGACTTCGGGTAAGCACACACGGTGTTCATTGCGGTATTGAGAATACCCGAAAAGAGTCTACGGCAAGGAGAGGCACTTTCTAAATTATTAAATTAAGTTTATTTCAAGTTTTTGCTATCGCTGCCGCGGGAGGTGGGCGGTGGAATTCCTGGGCGACGCGGTCATATATATACACTGTTGTTTCACTGCCGCTCCATTAGAGGGAATACAGTCTTCTTGAGTAATCTTTGCTATAATTAAGAAAAGACGGTAGAGAGAGTCTTCTCTCTAGAGTCTTATTCTCTAAGACACGGAGAATGAACTCAAGTTGGATACTTATATCATAACTTGGTCCGCTCTTAGAGCCTTGTCATGCTGCTGCTTCTTCACGGACTTCGACAGCTAAACAATGCTCCAGTGCGCCAAAAAACGTAATTACAGACGACTGTAAAATAATTTTGTTGATCGTGGTCTAGTTGTAAAAAAAAACAGGTGTTCATATTTTTAATATTATAGAAATATCATTTTTTTTTTTGAGATATATACAAGAGTTGTTACATTCTTGTACAGCCACTAGTACGCGTAGCGTTTCGGGCAGGTCCCTGAATACGATCCCC
>WNGS01111181.1:16353954-16366048 GCA_020271785.1 Procambarus virginalis | reverse complement strand
CATCCTCCAAGGACATCCCATCCTCCAAAATGATAGCACTTATATCACTATTAGTCGAACGTACACAAATTTACTGTTGTACCCCAAATTTTTTTTTTACACATTTGTACTGTTGAAATGCTCCCAATTGGAAGCCAGAAATGAGGACTAAATATACAACCTAATCTCCCTTGTCCCAGGCCTAAGTAAACAGCCTAATACACGTCATCTTAGGCTTATTTAGTACATATATACGTGCAATACTAGGCTTAGGAAAGTCTTGTTTTGCTTCTTTTCTTTACTCTACAAAAGTAAAATTACTTAACGCGAACTTTTGTGGCTGCAACCGTCCATTTTTTGTACGTTTGACAACGGCTGCTATGAGTACTGTCCTTTCTTGCCGACAGGTTGACAAGGGGACCTGACGGCTGAGTAGACAGCGCTCGGGGTTCGTAGTCCTAAGGTTCCAGGTTAGATCCCCGGTGAGCAGAGTTTCTTTCACCCTGATGTGTGTGTTACCTGGCAGTAAATAATTACCTGGGAGTTTGACAGCTGTTACGGGCTTCTTCCTTGGGGGGGGGGGGGTAAAGGGGGGGGGAAAGTTGATTGATTGACAGTTGAGATGCGGGCCGAAAGAGCAGAGCACAACCCCTGCAAGCACAACTAGGTGAATACAACTAGATTATCTTGAGGTTATCTTGGATGATTGCGGGGCTTAGCGTCCCCGCGGCCCGGTCCTCGACCAGACCTCCTTTTGTTACACACCCCGCCTAGGAAGCAGCCCGTAGCAGCTGTCTAACTCCCAGGTACCTATTTACTGCTAGGTAACAGAGGGCATCAGGAGTGAAAAAACAACATTTTACCCATTTGTCTCCACCTCCACCGGGGATCGAACCCGAACCTCAGGTCTACGAAGCCGAAGCGCTGCCTACTCAGCTGTCAGGCGAACACACACACACACACCACCTACACCCATTACTCAGGTCCCATTCCCCCCTACACATAGTTTATCTTCTGCATATCCAACTCTTCCCAGAATCTCGTGGCAAAGATCTAAACCATTATTGAGAGTTTCTGTGCAACATTTTGCAACGCTTCCGGAATTAAAGCTGCACTATTGCTTCACTCGTCTCCTCTTCCATCACCCCCCCCCTCCCCCCACCCCTCTCGTTCCCTTCCCCTCTCTTCCCACTCGCCAGTTGCATCGCAACATTCAAAGCATGCAAGATTATCTGGGCCCAAGATCGAATTGCAAAGTCTTAATCCCAGGTCAGTTCTCGGCGTCGACAATTCATATCGAGATCTTAGGCAGGTCTCCAACATGTAATTAATATATGAGAGCAAGTTGAAACATGTACATCCCGAAGTGCTTTGTGTACTAGTGGTTTCCGATTTCCTTTACTGGAAACTTCCTTGTTTATAGAGAGCTGCGTTGTTTACAGAGAGCTTCATTGTTTACAGAGAGCTTCATTGTTTACAGAGAGCTTCCTTTTTATAGAGAGCTACTTTGTTTACAGAGAGCGTCCTTGTTCGTCCTTGTTTACAGAGCTGTGTTGTTTACAGAGAGCTGCGTTGTTTACAGAGCTGCTTTGTTTACAGAGCTGCCTTGTTTACAGAGAGCTGCTTTGTTTTACAGAGAGCTGCGTTGTTTTACAGAGAGCTGCGTTGTTTTACAGAGAGCTGCGTTGTTTTACAGAGAGCTGCGTTGTTTTACAGAGAGCTGCGTTGTTTTACAGAGAGCTGCGTTGTTTTACAGAGAGCTGCGTTGTTTTACAGAGAGCTGCGTTGTTTTACAGAGAGCTGCGTTGTTTTACAGAGAGCTGCGTTGTTTTACAGAGAGCTGCGTTGTTTTACAGAGAGCTGCGTTGTTTTACAGAGAGCTGCGTTGTTTTACAGAGAGCTGCGCTGTTTTACAGAGAGCTGCGTTGTTTACAGAGAGCTTCCTTGTTTACAGAGCTGCGTTGTTTTACAGAGCTGCGTTGTTTACAGAGAGCTGCGTTGTTTACAGAGCTTCCTTGTTTACAGAGAGCTGCGTTGTTTTACAGAAAACTGCGTTGTTTTACAGAGCTGCGTTGTTTTACAGAGCTGCGTTGTTTTAGAGAGAGCTGCGTTGTTTTAGAGAGAGCTGCGTTGTTTTAGAGAGAGCTGCGTTGTTTTAGAGAGAGCTGCGTTGTTTTACAGAGAGCTGCGTTGTTTTACAGAGAGCTTCCTTATTTACAGAGAGCTTCCTTATTTACAGAGCTTCCTTATTTACAGAGAGCTTCCGTATTTACAGAGAGCTTCCTTATTTACAGAGAGCTGCGTTGTTTACAGAGAGCTTCCTTATTTACAGAGAGCTTCCTTATTTACAGAGCTTCCTTATTTACAGAGAGCTTCGTTGTTTACAGAGAGCTTCGTTGTTTACAGAGAGCTTCGTTGTTTACAGAGAGCTTCGTTGTTTACAGAGAGCTTCGTTGTTTACAGAGAGCTTCGTTGTTTACAGAGAGCTTCGTTGTTTACAGAGAGCTTCGTTGTTTACAGAGAGCTTCGTTGTTTACAGAGAGCTTCGTTGTTTACAGAGAGCTTCGTTGTTTACAGAGAGCTTCCTTGCTTACAGAGAGCTTCCTTGCTTACAGAGAGCTTCCTTGCTTACAGAGAGCTTCCTTGCTTACAGAGAGCTTCCTTGCTTACAGAGAGCTTCCTTGCTTACAGAGAGCTTCCTTGCTTACAGAGAGCTTCCTTGCTTACAGAGAGCTTCCTTGCTTACAGAGAGCTTCCTTGCTTACAGAGAGCTTCCTTGCTTTCAGAGAGCTTCCATGCTTTCAGAGAGCTTCCTTGCTTTCAGAGAGCTTCCTTGCTTTCAGAGAGCTTCCTTGCTTACAGAGAGCTTCCTTGCTTACAGAGAGCTTCCTTGCTTACATAGAGCTTCCTTGCTTACATAGAGCTTCCTTGCTTACATAGAGCTTCCTTGCTTACAGAGAGCTTCCTTGCTTTCAGAGAGCTTCCTTGCTTTCAGAGAGCTTCCTTGCTTTCAGAGAGCTTCCTTGCTTTCAGAGAGCTTCCTTGCTTTCAGAGAGCTTCCTTGCTTTCAGAGAGCTTCCTTGCTTTCAGAGAGCTTCCTTGCTTTCAGAGAGCTTCCTTGCTTACAGAGAGCTTCCTTATTTACAGAGAGCTTCCTTGTTTACAGAGAGCTTCCTTGTTTACAGAGAGCTTCCTTGTTTACAGAGAGCTTGTTTACAGAGAGCTTTCTTATTTTCAGAGAGCTTCCTTATTTACAGAGAGCTCCATATTTTCAGAAAGTTTCTTCTTCACTTTAATTTTTTTAGGGACATTCTGTCAATCCTTTCTTAAGGAGGACACAATCTTCTCCACTGAAACTTGATCATTTTTCAGTTCAGAAATAACATGATTGCCCAACGGTGCTTAAAAGTCGTTCTATAGTTTCCCTTATGACTTCTCTGTCTTATCCTGCCTCAACTATACCCCTTCCTTTGGGCATCTCCTCTCGATTGCTATTCTTAGCTACCCAAGAGGTGGCACGGGCATGAATAGCCCGTAAGTGGTACATCCTTAGTGTTGTTGTTGAAGATTCAGCTACTCGGAACAAGTTCGAAGTTGCACGGACTATGGTGAGCCCGTAGTGGACTTACCTGGCACAGGAGCGGGGCAAGTAGCACGGGCTATGGTGAGCCCGTAGTGGACTTACCTGGCACAGGAGCGGGGCAAGTAGCACGGGCTATGGTGAGCCCGTAGTGGACTTACCTGGCACAGGAGCGGTGCCACACATCCTTAGTGGAACTTCTTCATCTGTATAGCGTCCCCCTTTTGGTGCTCTGATTCCCCTATGAACTTCCCTTCGCCTTACCCTTCCACTTCCCTCCCCACCTCTTACCCTAGACAAATACCATCAAATTTCAGCCAGGAACGCAGCCGAAGTCGAGCGTAATTTCATGGACGAGCGATTAGTTTTAACTCTGTCTCTCTCTCTCTCTCTCTCTCACACACACACACACACACACACACACACACCACACACACACACACACACACACACACACACACACACACACACACACAGGTCTCCTACGCCGACCTTTTCATGAACTGAGACGCCAAGTCGGGCTCTACGGACGTGGGGTGGGCGTGGGGTGGGCGTGGGGTGGGCGTGGGTGGGTGGGAGTGGGCTGTTTATGACATTTACAGCTGACGGAGGAGGTGGTGTCTGGGGGCGTGAGAGACGTATTGATCTGGTCGCTATAGCTGTGTTGATTCCTGTGCGGCGAAGGTGCTCATGCACCATGTGTGTGGTGTTGCAGGAGACTGATCTCCATTACAGGTGTTCACAGATGTGTTGCAGGAGACTGATCTCCATCACAGTGTTCAGAGATGTGTTGCAGGAGACTGATCTCCATTACAGGTGTTCACAGATGTTTTGATACTGATCCTTTCAGTTGTTTAGTCCGAAAGTGTTTTGTGGTGTCTAATTATTGTGTCACCGGTCTTTAATTTATATATTTTTGTTTATCCATTGTGGCCCTCGTGATTAGTTGATTTATTTTATACAGCAGGTTTTATTTTTTTTTTAGGTGTGTGTTAGTGTATCCATGACACAAGTGGCATTAGGAAGCCTTGCAACGTCTCTCGTTGCTCAAGGAACTTGTCATCAATATCAGGTCAACCATTTGCGTGCGGTGCTGGTGTTAAGCTGAAGAACAGGCGGAGAACAGTATAAGAACTTTGTGCTCTATATAACGCATGTTTATTGGTCATATCTTCAGACGCTAAACGGCACATGGTGATCCAGCAGCACTAAGAACCACCACCACTACTACCACCACACTCCAGCACCACTAACCACCACCACCACCACCACACTCCAGCACCACTAACCACCACCACCACATTCCAGCACCACTAACGACCACCACCAGCACACACTCCAGCACTAACGACCACCACCAGCACCACACTCCAGCACCACTAACCACCACCACCAGCACCACACTCCAGCACCACTAACCACCACCACCACCACACTCCAGCATCTTTCACTGGATTGATCTTGATCAAAAGATGAGATGGGTCGAAACTCATCTCCCGCCGCTCCAGGCATCCTGAAGACATCCACTACAACTTTGAAAGTATTGGTCTGCGTCTCTCAAGGCGCCGGCAGACNACCCACACACCCAATCTTGTAATGACTCCTCATAATATAAAGACAAAATGGACAAGGCTCATTAATCTCGGAATGGTTGGGGTATCCTTGACCACTATTAGGGTGAGGAGGAGGAGGAGGGAGGCGCTGGGGGCCTCGCCAGCTCTATATAGCCAGATGACTGTGAGGGGCCCCAGACTTGAGGGGAGCCCCAGACTGTGAGGGAGCGGTCTTAGGGCCCTTCTTGGTGGTGTGTGGGAACGAGAGCCGCGGGGTGCGACAACCTCCGGTGGGAACATTACGACATATCGGACGATCCATTACTCGTGCGCCCACACTCCCAGCCATTAATGGACTATCTGACTCCTTAATACCGCCAGTTTACAGGTTCATGTCGTGTCCTCATTCCATTACTCAAGGCGACTGAAAGAGAGCATCTTCCACTAGCCCGTAAACATAAATGGTTTTGATGACTACCTTAACTCTCCTAATAGGAAGATCCCGTGGGAGCAGAATATTCGTCTTGGGTCACTCTTGCCTCGTCGAAGATGACCACTCGAGCATCTTATGGCTGGCAGGTCTGATTATTATAAAAGTTAAATTGGTGTATGGTTCACGGAACTGGCAATTAAAAGTGCCATTTTAGACATTTCAGCTAGACAATGTGCATGGAATTTTATCGTCGATTAAAAATCAAGTAGAGATTTTATGATCGTTTAAAATCACAAAACCCTAGTTGTTAGCCGAAGATGCTGTAGTTTGGACTGGCGAACGGTAGTTTGACTCTTGCACAGGGGGGGGAGGGGGTTGAACGGAGTATGGGCGGCTTGAATTGGATAACAATTGTGTAACTAGCGTCAAAAGATTGTTACTTGCTTAGCTAAACGAACTCTGGAGTTCAGTTCCTGAACCCATTATGTGCCTCTGTAACCCTTCCCACCACCGCCCACGGCATGGGTATGGGGTGCATAATAAAGAAAGCAATTGAAAGGCTGGAGAATAGTGACTTAGGCTGGAGAATAGTGACCTGGGCTGGAGAATAGTGACCTGGGCTGGAGAATAGTGACTGGGGCTGGAGAATAGTGACCTGGGCTGGAGAATAGTGACCTGGGCTGGAGAATAGTGACCTGGGCTGGAGAATAGTGACCTGGGCTGGAGAATAGTGACTTGGGCTGGAGAATAGTGACTTGGGCTGGAGAATAGTGACTTGGGCTGGAGAATAGTGACTTGGGCTGGAGAATAGTGACTTGGGCTGGAGAATAGTGACTTGGGCTGGAGAATAGTGACTTGGGCTGGAGAATAGTGACTTGGGCTGGAGAATAGTGACTTGGGCTGGAGAATAGTGACTTGGGCTGGAGAATAGTGACTTGGGCTGGAGAATAGTGACTTGGGCTGGAGAATAGTGACTTAGGCTGCCATACACTTGGGCTCGCGGATGGTGGTTTAAATAGCATTTTTTTTAAATGATGAATGTTTCCAATTATAGGAGTTACACACAGTGTGGTGAGTTACACATAACACATCCAACAATACACACACACACACACACACACACACACACACACACACACACACACATATATATATATATATATATATATATATATATATATATATATATAGGGGATGGAAGGGAGTACCACCTCTGGCTGGAAGAAGGGGGACCCATAGCCTCGGAGGAAACAACGCATACCGCATTAGAGGGAATGTTTAGATCCCCTCCAATACAGTTTGTGTGTGCTTTTCTCCTACCACCCCTTCCTTTTTGTGCCTTATTATATATATATATATATATATATATATATATATATATATATATATATATATATATATATATATTGTATTTCCCTGTATATATATTATCATTACCATTCGTGTCATTATAACACCCCATTTGGCTGCAATTGTACCTATTTATCATCGTAGTGACCATTAGCATGCAGGACAACCCATCAACATCTGCAACACCATTTTCAGATGTTGACAAGAGAGCGCCCGCCTACCAGCCTCCTCCTCTTCTTGAGATCCGGGGATTAAAGAGGGTGATAAGTCTTCTTTCTCCGTTTATTTAGCGCCATCCATCAGGCGGGAGCGGAGTGTTATCTCTACCCCCCAGCGTAGTGTTTTGATCGTCCCATCCTGCCCCCCGTCGCCTCCCTCCACCTGGCTGAATGAACCCTTAGGTAATGGCGGCCCTACAGGGGGCTGGCCAGCTCCGTCTATCATCCTTACTACCACCCCCGTCTCCCCTTCTCTCTCTAAACCATCCTTTTCCATCCCTTCCACTCCCCCGCTGTCCTCTATCCTTATTCTTTTCCATTCGTTTGCCCCATATCCTCTCCAATTCCAATCTATTTTGTCACCCCTCTCCACCCCCCAACCCTAGCCTAACCGACATGAGGCTACGTCTGCAAGTCTTCACTTGCGCCCCGCTCCTGTGCCAGGTAAGTTACGGGCTCACCATAGTCCGTGCTACTTGGAACTTGTTCCGAGTAGCTGAATCTATAACAACAACATCTTCACTTGTTTGTGAGTTTTTTTTTTTACCTGCGAAATGCTCTCACGACATATTAAAAGTTATTTGTTCTAATAAGTGTAGATCATGACCTTCTTATTAATGTTCAATGTGGTTATCTAGAGGTTATCTTGAGATGATTTCGGGGCTTAGCGTCCCTGCGGCCCGGTCCTCGACCAGGCCTTCTTTTTGTTACACATCCCCCAGGATGTAGCCCGTAGCAGCTGTCTAACTCCCAGGTACCTATTTACTGCTAGGTAACAGGGGCATCAGGGTGAAAGAAACATTTTGCCCATTTGTCTCCGCTTCCACCGGGGATCGAACCCGGAACCTCAGGACTACGAATCCGAAGCGCTGTCTACTCAGCTGTCAGGCGCCAAAGATTGTTCATCAAGATTTTACACTAAAGTGTCTCTGTGATGTTCTTTGGCGGATATGTTCGTGCTGAAGTTACGTTAAGTTACTCCAACTTAAGTTAGGCTCGCGTTGTGCATATTAAAAAAAAGGTTTTCTCGATGAACGCAGCAATTCTGCTAAATAAAGGCAGTTTCATGCTATGTCCAACATCGCACTTCTTTGTCTAATACCATTTTTTTTACTAAATCTTGATATATTAGGGCGTTATACTGTTTAGTGTCTGGGGTTGTCATACCTTAAATTACAATTATTTTCATAATTGGAAATACAAAATTCATAGCTACTGAGGATTTTGCAATTATTCTGGCCCATATTCAACGTATTAAGGCTCGTATTGTATTCTTTACAGTACAATAACTTTTAGACTTGAGAATGGTCCAGGACGGACCGAAACGTCGTCGTCCCTTCACCTTCTAGTGTGTGGTCTGGTCAACATACTTTAGCCACGTTATTGTGACTCATCGCCTGCATAATTCAAGTTAAAATTCAAAACCCATTGTGTTTGGGAATTATCCTCTCTGTTGGTTGCTTATGTTGAATTTAAAACACAACGCAAGCTCACCAGTTTGAAATTAATATCGGAAAAGGTCATTTACTGCTTTGAGAATTATGCACCACTACAAGTTGCATGAATTGCAAGCCAGAGATGCCCATAGGGTAATACTCTTGAGTGATCACAGAGATCTGGATAAAATGCAATCTTGTTGCAGACGAGGAGTCACAATAACGTGGCTGAAGATGTTATGACTAAACCACACGCCAGAAGACGAGGAGGAGACGATTGATTTTGATTTTTTTATTGTTGCCGCCGAAGGCGGCTAGTTTATTGTGCACCCCATACTCATCCTGTGAGCGGTAGCGCAAAAGCATTACAGAGGGCACAAAAGGTCTTTATCAGACCTCATCTTAGATTATTTCATAAACAATTTCATCTATCCTTCAAACCTTATAGTTACAATGTCAGCTAGTTACAGAGTAAGTGCTATTTCAAGAGCTACATATTTACAGTAAGTCATCATACATTAATGGTAGGTCTTATCGCTAATACATAATAGTTTGACCAATGGGGATATTACAGAGTCATAGGGGAGCTTCTGTTTATTATTAGTCCTCACAATACACTACTTGTTTTTGAATCTCATATGTCGTTCATCAACTGGAAGCGAAATGTGGATACAGTGCAAGGATTTCAGGTAATTTTTCCATGGTAAGATGATAGGTTGCCATATCATACAGAGTGAGCTGAGATTTATCTTTAAATGGCTCAATTTTACTACAATCCAAGATATAGTGTTCGAGTGTGTGTCCCTGTCTTTGTCCACACACTTTACTTCATCTAGATCCCTATACAAGCCGAACTGCCAGAGATACTTGTAGCCAAGTCTTATACGAGCTGTGACAACATCTGTTAGTCTACTGACTTTGTTACTTGCCCCATACACATGTTTTACTTCACACATTTCATTGTGATGAACAATGGACCTGCTAGTTCCAATTTGCACAGTTCTACTTCAAATTCATCCAGGTCTCGTCTAATGACATTGTTAAGGGACCTATTTGATAACTCAAGATTCCGTTCAATACTGTCTTTATTTACTGCAGCCTTAGCAAGGGCGTCAACTTTGTCATGTTCCTGCATGCCAATGTGAGAAGGAATCCACAACATTTTTATATTTACCATCTTAACGACGTTTCGCTCCGTCCTTGGACCATTATCAAGACAGGATGGACCGAAACGTCGTCGTCTCCTCGTCTTCTGGTGTGTGGTTTAGGCATCAGGCAATCTTGTTGCAACTTTTAGGCTAAATATCATTACCTTTTTTCCTTACTTTATCAATATTACCTAAAGGCATTAAGATACGTCTCATTATACATTGTAGAAAGTATATGTATGTATTGTATTATGTATTGTTGTTTACTTGTCGAAGATACTACTTGCTATTCTCTAAGAATGTCCATTCATTCTTGTAAGAAGCATTGTAGCCTACTATTGTAGTCTTGTTGCACCATCCATGTGTCTGCTGGAACACCCTCCAGGTGTCTGCTGGAACACCCTCCAGGTGTCTGCTGGGACAACCTCCAGGTGTCTGCTGGAACACCTCCAGGTGTCTGCTGGAACAACCTCCAGGTGTCTGCTGGAACACCCTCCAGGTGTCTGCTGGAACAACCTCCAGGTGTCTGCTGGAACAACCTCCAGGTGTCTGCTGGAACACCCTCGAGGTGTCTGCTGGAACACCCTCCAGGTGTCTGCTGGAACAACCTCCAGGTGTCTGCTGGAACAACCTCCAGGTGTCTGCTGGAACACCTCCAGGTGTCTGCTGGAACACCCTCCAGGTGTCTGCTGGAACACCTCCATTTGTCTGCTGAAACACCCTCCAGGTGTCTGCTGGAACACCCTCCAGGTGTCTGCTGGAACACCCTCCAGGTGTCTGCTGGAACACCCTCCAGGTGCCTGCTGGAACACCCTCCAGGTGTCTGCTGGAACACCCTCCAGGTGTCTGCTGGAACACCCTCCAGGTGTCTGCTGGAACACCCTCCAGGTGTCTGCTGGAACACAAGAGTTCAGTACTCACGACTGTCACTTACCTTCTTTATGGTTCGTGAAGTGCTCGGAGGTTTTCTCCTCGTGATGACTGCACGAGTGATGATGTTGGGAGACGCGTCAGAGTGTAGCGTCGATGTTTATATTTGCCCAACCCGTCCTCCTAAGGTTCCCCAACGTCAAGAAACAGTCGTACTAAAGTGCCCTTTGTCCTAACCTACCAGAGGGGTCCAAAAACAGAAAACGGGACAGTGTGTCAAATTTTTTAGGAGCCGCTACCATGTTCTAGTACAATTTTTGGCCTTAGGGAGAGTAATACGTCAAAATGCGACGTTCTATTAGGAGGGTTGATTTGACAAGGCTTGAATTTGATGTAGCCAGTTGTGACACAAAGGCGACAAGGAAACCAAACCTGTTTTAAGAGTTAAGACTTTGTCAATATATACTTAAAGATTTACTCTACTGCTTATAGGCCAAATAAAAAAAAATATGTTTAGGATTTTGAGTGGGTATAAACGTGCTAGATAAAAATATTCCACAAGGCATACTATCCAAGAGTAATAATTCAACGTCGAATTTAATCATTTTTGCAGCTTAATGATGACGCAAAATATTGTCATGTTTAAAATAGTCATGTTTAAAATGTTGTCCCGTCTAAAATGTTGTCCCGTCTAAAATGTTGTCCCGTCTAAAATGTTGTCCCGTCTAAATGTTGTCCCGTCTAAAATGTTGTCCGTCTAAAATGTTGTCCCGTCTAAAATGTTGTCCCGTCTAAAATGTTGTCCTCTAAAATGTTGTCCTTCTAAATGTTGTCCTCTCTAAAATGTTGTCCCGTCTAAAATATTGACCTGTTTGCAGCTCTTACAGGCTATAGAATGTACAGTTAAGTGTATCAAGCCCCCAAGATAACAACTTACACCAGTCTGATAGTAAGTCTGTTTCAGATATGTCCGGGCGCACCAAGACTGTTCCGACGAAGGGCGTGGTGTTTCTGAGGTAAGTGTTGGAGACTCACAAGGAACTAACACTGGTGAGTACAAACAGTTTCAGTAATTCAAAATTGTGTTGCAGGAATTCAACCAATTGAATTCACATTGTCAAACCTCAACGTAACCATAGTGACTGGAACAACAGTGTTAGTTAGTCCCTTTGGGGCTTCTAAACTGTTAGAATGGGAACCAATTGGATTACAAACTGCGTAAGTTTAAATTCAGACACACACACCTACGGTAACGATTTGGGAAGGTACGTGCTTCTAATTTCCCTGAAGCAATGGAGTTTTTTGACGTTGTGGTAGATAGCATCAAGATAACGGTGCCTTAAGCATGATCACAGATTGTACAGAACCGTTAAAGCGCCGAAGACCATCACGTTCAAACTATTTGATTATCCATAAAAAAAATTAACTGTTTGCCCAAACCCGAAATTTACGTACCGGAGCGTAGCCTAATTTGCGTCAACGCCAGCCTAATACTATTCATAATTATTTAATTAATTTAATTATATT
>WNGS01111181.1:16332883-16343438 GCA_020271785.1 Procambarus virginalis | reverse complement strand
AGATGTGTTCCAGAGACATAAATGACCAGAATCACTTACATTTTTTATCTAATCAAATTTAAATGCACAAACTATTATTGTATTAGTAATTATTAGATCTACTTTTTCATATTTTTCCCTGGAGGTTGATAATTATTTTATTTTTTTATTTTTACTGTCCTGTCGTAAGCCTTACTTAAGTTGGATAATATCACTGAGGAGGAGGTACAACGAAGCCAGTTTATCTATTATATCTGCTCACATTGTTGATCTTAGGAAACATGTGTACCAAACTGCATTTGACAATATGGATCTTTTTTTCCCGGATAAGAATACTCTGAAAATGCTGGAACTTAAATCAACGTTTCGATTTCTCCATCACAACAGTCAGAAGAATCAAACCAACAGTCTTGAGGTATCCCTCAAGGGCTGCTTATGCTACTGCCCCCCCCCCCAAAAAAAAAGAAGCCCCACGCTATTTAAAAGGTCTTGAGAGGTTTTCTTGAGATGATTTCGGGGCTTAGTGTCCCCGCGGCCCGGTCCTCGACCAGGCCTCATTTTTGTTACACATCCCCAAGAAGCAGCCCGTAGCAGCTGTCCAACTCCCAGGTACCGATTTACTGCTAGGTGAACAGGGGGCATCAGGGTGAAAGAAATTATGCCCATTTGTTTCCACCTCCGCTGGGGATCGAACCCGGAATCTTAGGACTACGAATCCCGGGCAATTGGCAAAATGTTTCTTTCACCCTGATGCCCCTGTTACCTAGCAGTAAATAGGTACCTGGGAGTTAGACAGCTGCTACGGGCTGCTTTCTGTGGGGGTTGTAACAAAAAAGGAGGCCTGGTCGAGGACCGGGCCGCGGGGACGCTAAGCCCCGAAATTATCTCAAGATAACCTCAAGATAACCATTGTGACTCCTTGCTGCCAATCTCCCTCGGCGCCGAAGACGGACGACAATCCTGAAAGAAGTCTTGTTTCCCGCCGTGAAAATCGACTTCATCAGCGCCAGAAAGTTGAGTCGCCGCCCGCTCGCGAAGTTTGGCCAAGAAATGGATCGGAATATGAAGTTGTTCTCTATTACACTGAAGTTCTCTGGCGTTACAAAGGGACAACCTCAAGCACCTGATGGAACTTAAGGGAGAAGTTTCTCTTGGAAGCCCATTCTTAGAACCATTTGATTGGGAGCTAATTCTCGCTGGGCCGACTTGCTTGGCTTGTGTATTTTAGCTATATGAATGAAGTCAGTCTTTTTGACTCGAGGTCTTCCAGTCACTATCATAATTGTTGTTGAAAATTACGACTTTTTGGCCAACTTCCTATACGTACTCCGGACGTTTTTGACCAACTTCCTATACGTACTCTGGACGTTTTTGGCCAACTTCCTGTACGTACTCTGGACGTTTTTGGCCAACTTCCTGTACGTACTCTGGACGTTTTTGGCCAACTTCCTATACGTACTGTGGATATTTTTGGCCAACTTCCTATACGTACTCTGGATATTTTTGGCCAACTTCCTATACGTACTCTGGACATTTTTGGCCAAGTTGCTACTCTGGGAGAGAAGACAGAGGGCGGACAGTTACGAGAACTTAACCTTGCTGGAGACAGTCGTTCTGAAGAAGGGAGTCGAACGTGACAAAACTTCCCTCCCACACACACACCTCCCACTCGCCTCTCCCTCCCATCCCGGTGGGAGAGACGGGAGGCATCTGGTCATATTACAAATCATGGTTATAACAATGTTACCTTCCATTCCGTTCGGGTAAGCCTCTTCCACTCCCCCTCCCTCCGCCCCCCACCGCCCCCCCCCACCTGCAGTCGGCCCCGTCCTCTCATACCTGCAGTCCCACTTTCAGTCCCAGTGACAGTCCCAGTGACAGTCCCAGTGACAGTCCCAGTGACAGTCCCAGTGACAGTCTGTCATTGCCGACATTCCATACCTGCTCTCTGCCCCAACTTTTCATCCTCCCCATCTATCCTCCACCTGACATCCCATCTTCCAGGGACATCCCATCCTCCAGGGACATCCCATCCTCCAGGGACATCTCATTCCCCAGGGACATCTCATTCCCCAGGGACATCCCATCCCCCAGGGAGATCCCATCCTCCAGGGACATCTCATCCCCCAGGGACATCTCATCCCCCAGGGACATCCCATCCTCCAGGGACATCCCATCCTCCAAAAATGATAGCACTTATATCAACTATTAGTCGAACGTACACAAATTTACTGTTGTACCCCCAAATTTTTTTTTTACACATTTGTACTGTTGAAATGCTCCCAATTGGAAGCCAGAAATGAGGACTAAATATACAACCTAATCTCCCTTGTTCCAGGCCTAAGTAAACAGCCTAATACACGTCATCTTAGGCTTAATTTAGTACATATATACGTGCAATACTAGGCTTAGGAAAGTCTTGTTTTGCTTCTTTTTTTACTCTACAAAAGTAAAATTACTTAACGCGAACTTTTGTGGCTGCAACCGTCCATTTTTTGTACGTTTGACAACGGCTGCTATGAGTACTGTCCTTTCTTGCCGACAGGTTGACAAGGGGACCTGACGGCTGAGTAGACAGCGCTCGGAGTTCGTAGTCCTAAGGTTCCAGGTTAGATCCCCGGTGAGCAGAGTTTCTTTCACCCTGATGTGTGTGTTACCTGGCAGTAAATAGGTACCTGGGAGTTTGACAGCTGTTACGGGCTTCTTCCTTGGGGGGGGGGGGGTAAAGGGGGAGGGGGAAAGTTGATTGATTGACAGTTGAGATGCGGGCCGAAAGAGCAAGAGCACAACCCCTGCAAGCACAACTAGGTGAATACAACTAGATTATCTTGAGGTTATCTTGAGATGATTGCGGGGCTTAGCGTCCCCGCGGCCCGGTCCTCGACCAGGCCTCCTTTTGTTACACACCCCGCCTAGGAAGCAGCCCGTAGCAGCTGTCTAACTCCCAGGTACCTATTTACTGCTAGGTAACAGAGGGCATCAGGGGTGAAAAAACAACATTTTACCCATTTGTCTCCACCTCCACCGGGGATCGAACCCGGAACCTCAGGTCTACGAAGCCGAAGCGCTGCCTACTCAGCTGTCAGGCGAACACACACACACCACCTACACCCATTACTCAGGTCCCATTCCCCCCTACACATAGTTTTATCTTCTGCATATCCAACTCTTCCCAGAATCTCGTGGCAAAGATCTAAACCATTATTGAGAGTTTCTGTGCAACATTTTGCAACGCTTCCGGAATTAAAGCTGCACTATTGCTTCACTCGTCTCCTCTTCCATCACCCCCCCCTCCCCCCACCCCTCTCGTTCCCTTCCCCTCCCTTCCCACTCGCCAGTTGCATCGCAACATTCAAAGCATGCAAGATTATCTGGGCCTAAGATCAACTTGCAAAGTCTTAATCCCAGGTCAGTTCTCGGCGTCGACAATTCATATCGAGATCTTAGGCAGGTCTCCAACATGTAATTAATATATGAGAGCAAGTTGAAACATGTACATCCCGAAGTGCTTTGTGCACTAGTGGTTTCCGATTTCCTTTACTGGAAGCTTCCTTGTTTACAGAGAGCTGCGTTGTTTACAGAGAGCTTCATTGTTTACAGAGAGCTTCATTGTTTACAGAGAGCTTCCTTTTTTACAGAGAGCTACCTTGTTTACAGAGAGCGTCCTTGTTCGTCCTTGTTTACAGAGCTGCCTTGTTTACAGAGAGCTGCGTTGTTTTACAGAGAGCTGCGTTGTTTTACAGAGAGCTGCGTTGTTTTACAGAGCTGCGTTGTTTTACAGAGAGCTGCGTTGTTTTACAGAGAGCTGCGTTGTTTTACAGAGAGCTGCGTTGTTTTACAGAGAGCTGCGTTGTTTTACAGAGAGCTGCGTTGTTTTACAGAGAGCTGCGTTGTTTTACAGAGAGCTGCGTTGTTTACAGAGAGCTGCGTTGTTTTACAGAGCTGCGTTGTTTTACAGAGCTGCGTTGTTTTACAGAGCTGCGTTGTTTACAGAGAGCTGCGTTGTTTTAGAGAGAGCTGCGTTGTTTTAGAGAGAGTTGCATTGTTTTAGAGAGAGCTGCGTTGTTTTAGAGAGAGCTGCGTTGTTTTAGAGAGAGCTGCGTTGTTTTACAGAGAGCTGCGTTGTTTTACAGAGAGCTGCGTTGTTTTACAGAGAGCTGCGTTGTTTACAGAGCTGCGTTGTTTTACAGAGCTGCGTTGTTTTACAGAGAGCTTCCTTGTTTACAGAGAGCTGCGTTGTTTTACAGAGCTGCGTTGTTTACAGAGAGCTGCGTTGTTTACAGAGCTTCCTTGTTTTACAGAGAGCTGCGTTGTTTTACAGAGAGCTGCGTTGTTTTACAGAGCTGCGTTGTTTTAGAGAGAGCTGCGTTGTTTTAGAGAGAGCTGCGTTGTTTTACAGAGCTTCCTTATTTACAGAGAGCTTCCTTATTTACAGAGAGCTTTCGTATTTACAGAGAGCTTCCTTATTTACAGAGCTGCGTTGTTTACAGAGAGCTTCCTTATTTACAGAGAGCTTCCTTATTTACAGAGCTTCGTTGTTTACAGAGAGCTTCGTTGTTTGCAGAGAGCTTCGTTGTTTACAGAGCTTCGTTGTTTACAGAGAGCTTCGTTGTTTACAGAGAGCTTCGTTGTTTACAGAGAGCTTCCTTGCTTACAGAGAGCTTCCTTGCTTACAGAGAGCTTCCTTGCTTACAGAGAGCTTCCTTATTTACAGAGCTTCGTTGTTTACAGAGAGCTTCGTTGTTTACAGAGCTTCCTTGTTTACAGAGAGCTGCGTTGTTTTACAGAAAACTGCGTTGTTTTACAGAGCTGCGTTGTTTTAGAGAGAGCTGCGTTGTTTTAGAGAGAGCTGCGTTGTTTTAGAGAGAGCTGCGTTGTTTTAGAGAGAGCTGCGTTGTTTTAGAGAGAGCTGCGTTGTTTTAGAGAGAGCTGCGTTGTTTTAGAGAGCGCTGCGTTGTTTTAGAGAGAGCTGCGTTGTTTTAGAGAGAGCTGCGTTGTTTTAGAGAGAGCTGCGTTGTTTTAGAGAGAGCTGCGTTGTTTTAGAGAGAGCTGCGTTGTTTTAGAGAGAGCTGCGTTGTTTTACAGAGAGCTGCGTTGTTTTACAGAGAGCTTCCTTATTTACAGAGAGCTTCCTTATTTACAGAGAGCTTCCTTATTTACAGAGAGCTTCCGTATTTACAGAGAGCTTTCTTATTTACAGAGAGCTGCGTTGTTTACAGAGAGCTTCCTTATTTACAGAGAGCTTCCTTATTTACAGAGAGCTTCCTTATTTACAGAGAGCTGCGTTGTTTACAGAGAGCTTCCTTATTTACAGAGAGCTTCCTTATTTACAGAGCTTCGTTGTTTACAGAGAGCTTCGTTGTTTACAGAGAGCTTCGTTGTTTACAGAGAGCTTCGTTGTTTACAGAGAGCTTCGTTGTTTACAGAGAGCTTCGTTGTTTACAGAGAGCTTCGTTGTTTACAGAGAGCTTCGTTGCTTACAGAGAGCTTCCTTGCTTACAGAGAGCTTCCTTGCTTACAGAGAGCTTCCTTGCTTACAGAGAGCTTCCTTGCTTACAGAGAGCTTCCTTGCTTACAGAGAGCTTCCTTGCTTACAGAGAGCTTCCTTGCTTACAGAGAGCTTCCTTGCTTACAGAGAGCTTCCTTGCTTACAGAGAGCTTCCTTGCTTACAGAGAGCTTCCTTGCTTACAGAGAGCTTCCTTGCTTACAGAGAGCTTCCTTGCTTACAGAGAGCTTCCTTGCTTACAGAGAGCTTCCTTGCTTACAGAGAGCTTCCTTGCTTACAGAGAGCTTCCTTGCTTACAGAGAGCTTCCTTGCTTACAGAGAGCTTCCTTGCTTACAGAGAGCTTCCTTGCTTACAGAGAGCTCCCTTGCTTACAGAGAGCTTCCTTGCTTACAGAGAGCTTCCTTGCTTACAGAGAGCTCCCTTGCTTACAGAGAGCTCCCTTGCTTACAGAGAGCTTCCTTGCTTACAGAGAGCTTCCTTGCTTTCAGAGAGCTTCCTTGCTTTCAGAGAGCTTCCTTGCTTACAGAGAGCTTCCTTGCTTTCAGAGAGCTTCCTTGCTTTCAGAGAGCTTCCTTGCTTTCAGAGAGCTTCCTTGCTTTCAGAGAGCTTCCTTATTTACAGAGAGCTTCCTTATTTACAGAGAGCTTCCTTGTTTACAGAGAGCTTTCTTATTTTCAGAGAGCTTTCTTATTTTCAGAGAGCTTTCTTATTTACAGAGAGCTCCATATTTTCAGAAAGTTTCTTCTTCACTTTAATTTTTTTTAGGGACATTCTGTCAATCCTTTCTTAAGGAGGACACAATCTTCTCCACTGAAACTTGATAATTTTTCAGTTCAGAAATAACATGATTGCCCAACGGTGCTTAAAAGTCGTTCTATAGTTTCCCTTATGACTTCTCTGTCTTATCCTGCCTCAACTATACCCCTTCCCTTGGGCATCTCCTCTCGATTGCTATTCTTAGCCACCCAAGAGGTGGCACGGGCATGAATAGCCCGTAAGTGGTACATCCTTAGTGTTGTTGTTGAAGATTCAGCTACTCGGAACAAGTTCGAAGTTGCACGGACTATGGTGAGCCCGTAGTGGACTTACCTGGCACAGGAGCGGGGCAAGTAGCACGGGCTATGGTGAGCCCGTAGTGGACTTACCTGGCACAGGAGCGGGGCAAGTTGCACGGACTATGGTGAGCCCGTAGTGGACTTACCTGGCACAGGAGCGGGGGCAAGTTGCACGGGGTATGGTGAGCCCGTAGTGGACTTACCTGGCACAGGAGCGGGGCAAGTAGCACGGGCTATGGTGAGCCCGTAGTGGACTTACCTGGCACAGGAGCGGGGCAAGTAGCACGGGCTATGGTGAGCCCGTAGTGGACTTACCTGGCACAGGAGCGGGGCAAGTAGCACGGGCTATGGTGAGCCCGTAGTGGACTTACCTGGCACAGGAGCGGTGCCACACATCCTTAGTGGAACTTCTTCATCTGTATAGCGTCCCCCTTTTGGTGCTCTGATTCCCCTATGAACTTCCCTTCGCCTTACCCTTCCACTTCCCCTACCTCTCCCCTCCCCTCCCCACCTCTTACCCTAGACAAATACCATCAAATTTCAGCCAGGAACGCAGGCGAAGTCGACCGTAATTTCATGGACGAGCGATTAGTTTTAACTCTGTCTCTCTCTCTCTCTCTCTCACACACACACACACACACACACACACACACACACACACACACACACACACACACACACACACACACACACACACACACACACACACACACAGGTCTCCCACGCCGACCTTTTCATGAACTGAGACGCCAAGTCGGGCTCTACGGGCGTGGGGTGGGCGTGGGGTGGGTGGGAGTGGGCTGTTTATGACATTTACAGCTGACGGAGGAGGTGGTGTCTGGGGCGTGAGAGACGTATTGATCTGGTCGCTATAGCTGTGTTGATTCCTGTGCGGCGAAGGTGCTCATGCACCATGTGTGTGGGTGTTGCAGGAGACTGATCTCCATTACAGGTGTTCACAGATGTGTTGCAGGAGACTGATCTCCATTACAGGTGTTCACAGATGTTTTGATACTGATCCTTTCAGTTGTTTAGTCCGAAAGTGTTTTGTGGTGTCTAATTATTGTGTCACCGGTCTTTAATTTATATATTTTTGTTTATCCATTGTGGCCCTCGTGATTAGTTGATTTATTTTATACAGCAGGTTTTATTTTCTTTTTGTTAGGTGTGTGTTAGTGTATCCATGACAACAAGTGGCATTAGGAAGCCTTGCAACGTCTCTCGTTGCTCAAGGAACTTGTCATCAATATCAGGTCAACCATTTGCGTGCGGTGCTGGTGTTAAGCTGAAGAACAGGCGGAGAACAGTATAAGAACTTTGTGCTCTATATAACACATGTTTATTGGTCATATCTTCAGACGCTAAACGGCACATGGTGATCCAGCAGCACTAAGAACCACCACCACTACTACCACCACACTCCAGCACCACTAACCACCACCACCACCACCACCACACTCCAGCACCACTAACCACCACCACCACCACCACACTCCAGCACCACTAACCACCACCACCACATTCCAGCACCACTAACCACCACCACTACCACCACTAACCACCACCACTAACCACCACCACCACCACACTCCAGCATCTTTCACTGGATTGATCTTTGATCAAAAGATGATGAGATGGGTCGAAACTCATCTCCCGCCGCTCCAGGCATCCTGAAGACATCCACTACAACTTTGAAAGTACTGGTCTGCGTCTCTCAAGGCGCCGGCAGACTGACCCTCTGTCCTGCGTGACAGTGAATACCAGCATTATCCTCACTTTAATAAGACTTAATCGAAATCCTCAGATTAGGAAATTGCAATTAATTTTGCTAATAAAGATAATAATAATACTAACTCTTATATTCACAGTGTATTGATGGTGTGTCGAAGCTGTAGTATGGATGTGAAAATTGTATCTCACCCCCCCCCCATCGTCTCTGGCTGGATGAATATTGATTCTTTGCATAACTGATACTTGTAGTTTTTAAATCTAAGTAAACTAGATATGTACTACTTTGTATTGTTGTATATACTACATATATATACTATATAGTATATACTAAATATATATATATATGTATATATATATATAAGTAAAATCTAAATCAAAGTATACTAAGTATAATTCTAAATCTTGAGTATACCGTGTAATTACAGATATTACATATGTTGTTACAATGACACTCTTAAGGGAAACAATTTATAATGTAAATTGTAAGTAAACAATGTAAATTGTTTGGACTAACTCAACTGTAAATGTACAAATATGTAGGAATAAAGTCTTTGAATTATGCTCTGGCATTCCCTAGTTTGTTGATGAGTGTAGGATGATGTTGATGGATGTAGGATGATGCTGATGGATGTAGGATGATGCTGATGGATGTAGGATGATGCTGATGGATGTAGGATGATGCTGATGGACGTAGGATGATGCTGATGGATGTAGGATGATGCTGATGGATGTAGGATGATGTTGATGGATGTAGGATGATGTTGATGGATGTAGGATGATGCTGATGGATGTAGGATGATGCTGATGGATGTAGGATGATGCTGATGGATGTAGGATGATGCTGATGGATGTAGGATGATGCTGATGGATGTAGGAGGATGCTGATGTATGTAGGATGATGCGAGGGATATAGTGACCCTACTCGGTAAGGTAATCATCAGTAGAAAGAGCTATGGCTTACGACTATATAGCACTTGGAAGGAATGATAAGGATTTGGGATAGGTCGGAGGGAGGGAATGGTGCTCACAGCCACTTGGAGGGTCGGGGGACTGAACGCCGACCTGCAAGAAGTGAGACCGTCGTTCCAGTGATTACCTCTCAGCGACTACGGGGAAGTGAGGTTTTGCTCTTATGCTCCGCCTACTAGTCTTGTTGGTACCTGTTGCGTTAAGGCGTCATAATTCTAACAATATCTTTATCGAACCTTTCCTTAAAGTTGTGGATGGAGGTGGCTTCCACAACTTCTTCCCTCAATGCATTCCACTTGATCACCACCCGCACAGGGTACCAGTATTTCCTTACATTCCTTCGACTCATCTGCGATTCCAGCTTCCTCTTTAAGTCACTTTCTCTCAACTTAAGCAGTCTGTCCTTTTCCATCTTGTCTATTGCCCTCAGTATCTTGTATGTTGTTTGTCATATCTCCTCTATTTCTTCTGTCCTCCATGGTTGTGAGATCCAGTTCCTTCAGCCTAACCTCATAACTTAACCCTCTGAGCTATGGCACTAATCCAGTAGCAAACCTCTGCACTTTTTCGATTTTAGTTTTATGGTTTACAAGGTATGGATTCCAGGCCGGTGTTGCATATTCTAGTTCTGGTCTAGTTGCATAGATTTGCATAGTTGCATAGATTGCTTTGAACACGTCCTGATTTAGGTTTCTAAACGACGTGCTAATGTTTGGCAGCGTCCCATGTGCTGCTGATGTTACCCTGCCTGTGTGTGCCTCTGGTGTTAGGGATGGAATTATATCCACTCACGAATCTCTCTCAGATTCCTGCTATACCGCCCATTAATGGTGCAGGACCACATTGTAGTTTACGTTCTCCTTTCCCCATCTTCATCACCTTACACTCAATAGGCTTGATCTCCAGCAACCATTTGTTTGTCCACTCCTGGAGTTTGTTAATGTCATTCCGTAACATTCTGCAGTCATCCTCTGTTTTTACATTCCTCATTATTTTAGCATCGTCCGCAAACATTGCCATGTACGAGTTCACTCCCTCGGGTAGATCATTAACATAAATTAGGAACAATAGTGGTCCCAGGACCGATCCTGTGGGACCCCACTCGTTACATTCCTCCAGCTGGAGACCTCGTCTCTCACTGTGACTCTTTGTCTTCCGTCCTTCAGGTATTCCTTTACCCAGTTTAGTATCTTCCCAATTATCCCAGCCTGCTTCTCCATCATGTACATCGGCCTTTCGTGAGGAACAGTATCAAATGCCTTTTGACAGTCTAGGAAAACGCAGTCTTCCCAACACTCTTTTCAGTCGTATTC
>WNGS01111181.1:16299257-16313293 GCA_020271785.1 Procambarus virginalis | reverse complement strand
CGCAGCTCTCTCTAAAACAACGCAGCTCTCTCTAAAACAACGCAGCTCTCTCTAAAACAACGCAGCTCTCTCTAAAACAACGCAGCTCTGTAAAACAACGCAGTTTTCTGTAAAAAACGCAGCTCTCTGTAAACAAGGAAGCTCTGTAAACAACGAAGCTCTCTGTAAACAACGAAGCTCTGTAAATAAGGAAGCTCTCTGTAAGCAAGGAAGCTCTCTGTAAGCAAGGAAGCTCTCTGTAAGCAAGGAAGCTCTCTGTAAACAACGAAGCTCTCTGTAAACAACGAAGCTCTCTGTAAACAACGAAGCTCTGTAAACAACGAAGCTCTCTGCAAACAACGAAGCTCTCTGTAAACAACGAAGCTCTGTAAATAAGGAAGCTCTCTGTAAATAAGGAAGCTCTCTGTAAACAACGCAGCTCTGTAAATAAGGAAGCTCTCTGTAAATACGAAAGCTCTCTGTAAATAAGGAAGCTCTCTGTAAATAAGGAAGCTCTGTAAAACAACGCAGCTCTCTCTAAAACAACGCAGCTCTCTCTAAACAACGCAGCTCTGTAAAACAACGCAGCTCTCTGTAAAACAACGCAGCTCTCTGTAAAACAAGGAAGCTCTGTAAACAACGCAGCTCTCTGTAAACAACGCAGCTCTGTAAAACAACGCAGCTCTCTGTAAACAAGAAGCTCTCTGTAAAACAACGCAGCTCTGTAAAACAACGCAGCTCTGTAAACAACGCAGCTCTCTGTAAAACAACGCAGCTCTCTGTAAAACAACGCAGCTCTCTGTAAAACAACGCAGCTCTCTCTAAAACAACGCAGCTCTCTCTAAAACAACGCAGCTCTCTCTAAAACAATGCAACTCTCTCTAAAACAACGCAGCTCTCTCTAAAACAACGCAGCTCTCTGTAAACAACGCAGCTCTGTAAAACAACGCAGCTCTGTAAAACAACGCAGCTCTGTAAAACAACGCAGCTCTCTGTAAACAACGCAGCTCTCTGTAAAACAACGCAGCTCTCTGTAAAACAACGCAGCTCTCTGTAAAACAACGCAGCTCTCTGTAAAACAACGCAGCTCTGTAAAAAAACGCAGCTCTCTGTAAAACAACGCAGCTCTCTGTAAAACAACGCAGCTCTGTAAAACAACGCAGCTCTCTGTAAAACAACGCAGCTCTCTGTAAAACAACGCAGCTCTCTGTAAACAAGGCAGCTCTGTAAACAAGGACGAACAAGGACGCTCTCTGTAACAAGGTAGCTCTCTGTAAAAAAGGAAGCTCTCTGTAAACAATGAAGCTCTCTGTAAACAATGAAGCTCTCTGTAAACAACGCAGCTCTCTGTAAACAAGGAAGCTTCCAGTAAAGGAAATCGGAAACCACTAGTGCACAAAGCACTTCGGGATGTACATGTTTCAACTTGCTCTCATATATTAATTACATGTTGGAGACCTGCCTAAGATCTCGATATGAATTGTCGACGCCGAGAACTGACCTGGGATTAAGACTTTGCAAGTTGATCTTAGGCCCAGATAATCTTGCATGCTTTGAATGTTGCGATGCAACTGGCGAGTGGGAAGGGAGGGGAAGGGAACGAGAGGGGTGGGGGGAGGGGGGGGTGATGGAAGAGGAGACGAGTGAAGCAATAGTGCAGCTTTAATTCCGGAAGCGTTGCAAAATGTTGCACAGAAACTCTCAATAATGGTTTAGATCTTTGCCACGAGATTTGGGAAGAGTTGGATATGCAGAAGATAAAACTATGTGTAGGGGGGAATGGGACCTGAGTAATGGGTGTATGGTGGTGGTGTGTGTGTGTTCGCCTGACAGCTGAGTAGGCAGCGCTTCGGCTCGTAGACCTGAGGTTCCGGGTTCGATCCCCGGTGGAGGTGGAGACAAATGGGTAAAATGTTGTTTTTTCACCCTGATGCCCTCTGTACCTAGCAGTAAATAGGTACCTGGGAGTTAGACAGCTGCTACGGGCTGCTTCCTAGGCGGGGTGTGTAACAAAAAGGAGGCCTGGTCGAGGACCGGGCCGCGGGGACGCTAAGCCCCGCAATCATCTCAAGATAACCTCAAGATAATCTAGTTGTATTCACCTAGTTGTGCTTGCAGGGGTTGTGCTCTGCTCTTTCGGCCCGCATCTCAACTGTCAATCAATCAACTTTCCCCCTCCCCCTTTACCCCCCCCCCCCCCAAGGAAGCAGCCCGTAACAGCTGTCAAACTCCCAGGTACCTATTTACTGCCAGGTAACACACACATCAGGGTGAAAGAAACTCTGCTCACCGGGGATCTAACCTGGAACCTTAGGACTACGAACCCCGAGCGCTGTCTACTCAGCCGTCAGGTCCCCTTGTCAACCTGTCGGCAAGAAAGGACAGTACTCATAGCAGCCGTTGTCAAACGTACAAAAAATGGACGGTTGCAGCCACAAAAGTTCGCGTTAAGTAATTTTACTTTTGTAGAGTAAAAAAAAGAAGCAAAACAAGACTTTCCTAAGCCTAGTATTGCACGTATATATGTACTAAATTAAGCCTAAGATGACGTGTATTAGGCTGTTTACTTAGGCCTGGGACAAGGAAGATTAGGTTGTATATTTAGTCCTCATTTCTGGCTTCCAATTGGGAGCATTTCAACAGTACAAATGTGTAAAAACAAAATTTGGGGGTACAACAGTAAATTTGTGTACGTTCGACTAATAGTTGATATAAGTGCTATCATTTTTGGAGGATGGGATGTCCTTGGAGGATGGGATGTCCCTGGGGAATGAGATGTCCCTGGAAGATGGGATGTCCCTGGAAGATGTGATGTCCCTGGAAGATGGGATGTCCCTGGAAGATGTGATGTCCCCTGGAAGATGGGATGTCCGTGGGAATGAGATGTCCCTGGAAGATGGGATGTCCCTGGGGAATGGGATGTCCCTGGAAGATGGGATGTCCTGTAAGATGGGATGTCCCTGGAAGATGGGATGTCCCTGGAAGATGGGATGTCCCTGGAAGATGGTATGTCCCTGGAAGATGTGATGTCCCTGGAAGATGGGATGTCCCTTGGGAATGAGATGTCCCTGGAAGATGGGATGTCCCTGGAAGATGGGATGTCCCTGGGAATGAGATGTCCCTGGAAGATGGGATGTCCCTGGAAGATGGGATGTCAGGTGGAGGATAGATGGGAGGATGAAAAGTTGGGGCAGAGAGCAGGTTAGGTTAGGTTAGGTTAGGTAGGTTAGGTCGGCAATGACAGACTGTCACTGGGACTGAAAGTGGGACTGCAGGTATGGGAGGACGGGGCCGACTGCAGGTGTGGGGCTGGGCGGGGGGCAGAGGGAAGGAGGGAGTGGAAGAGGCTTACCCGAACGGAATGGAAGGTAACATTGTTATAACCATGATTTGTAATATGACCAGATGCCTCCCGTCTCTCCCACCGGGATGGGAGGGAGAGGCGAGTGGGAGGTGTGTGTGTGGGAGGGAAGTTTTGTCACGTTCGACTCCCTTCTTCAGAACGACTGTCTCCAGCAAGGTTAAGTTCTCGTAACTGTCCGCCCTCTGTCTTCTCTCCCAGAGTAGCAACTTGGCCAAAAACGTCCAGAGTACGTATAGGAAGTTGGCCAAAAACGTCCAGAGTACGTATAGGAAGTTGGCCAAAAATGTCCAGAGTACGTATAGGAAGTTGGCCAAAAACGTCCAGAGTACGTATAGGAAGTTGGCCAAAATATCCAGAGTACGTATAGGAAGTTGGCCAAAAATATCCACAGTACGTATAGGAAGTTGGCCAAAAACGTCCAGAGTACGTATAGGAAGTTGGCCAAAAACGTCCAGAGTACGTATAGGAAGTTGGCCAAAAACGTCCAGAGTACGTATAGGAAGTTGGCCAAAAAGTCGTAATTTTCAACAACAATTATGATAGTGACTGGAAGACCTCGAGTCAAAAGATTGACTTCATTCATATAGCTAAAATACACAAGCCAAGTAAGTCGGCCCCGCGAGAATTAGCTCCCAATCAAATGGTTCTAAGAATGGGCTTCCAAGAGAAACTTCTCCCTTAAGTTCCATCAGGTGCTTGAGGTTGTCCCTTTGTAACTTCCAGAGAACTTCTGTGTAATAGAGAACAACTTCATATTCCATTTCTTGGCCAAACTTCGCGAGCGGGCGGCGACTCAACTTTCTGGCGCTGATGAAGTCGATTTTCACGGCGGGAAACAAGACTTCTTTCGGGATTGTCGTCCGTCTTCGGCGCCGAGGGAGATTGGCAGCAAGGAGTCACAATGGTTATCTTGAGGTTATCTTGAGATAATTTCGGGGCTTAGCGTCCCCGCGGCCCGGTCCTCGACCAGGCCTCCTTTTTGTTACAACCCCCACAGAAAGCAGCCCGTAGCAGCTGTCTAACTCCCAGGTACCTATTTACTGCTAGGTAACAGGGGCATCAGGGTGAAAGAAACATTTTGCCAATTGCCCGGGATTCGTAGTCCTAAGATTCCGGGTTCGATCCCCAGCGGAGGTGGAAACAAATGGGCATAATTTCTTTCACCCTGATGCCCCCTGTTCACCTAGCAGTAAATCGGTACCTGGGAGTTAGACAGCTGCTACGGGCTGCTTCCTGGGGATGTGTAACAAAAATGAGGCCTGGTCGAGGACCGGGCCGCGGGGACACTAAGCCCCGAAATCATCTCAAGAAAACCTCTCAAGACCTTTTAAATAGCGTGGGGCTTCTTTTTTTTGGGGGGGGGCAGTAGCATAAGCAGCCCTTGAGGGATACCTCAAGACTGTTGGTTTGATTCTTCTGACTGTTGTGATGGAGAAATCGAAACGTTGATTTAAGTTCCAGCATTTTCAGAGTATTCTTATCCGGGAAAAAAGATCCATAATGTCAAATGTATTGTCAAATGCAGTTTGGTACACATGTTTCCTAAAGATCAACAATGTGAGCAGATATAATAGATAAACTGGCTTCGTTGTACCTCCTCCTCAGTGATATTATCCAACTTAAGTAAGGCCTACGACAGGACAGTAAAAATAAAAAAAAAAATAATTATTAACCTCCAGGGAAAAATATGAAAAGTAGATCTAATAATTACTAATACAATAATAGTTTGTGCATTTAAATTTGATTAGATCAAAAATGTAAGTGATTCTGGTCATTTATGTCTCTTGAACACATCTCTTGTATTGGCGAAGATATGTTGCAGCATCTGATGCTTCCTAGCACACCATCCTAACACATTATCCTAACACAACATTCTAACACATTATCCTAACACAACATTCTAACACATTATCCTAACACAACATTCTAACACATTATCCTAGCACACCATCCTAACACATTATCCTAACACACCATCCTAACACACCAATCCTAACACCCATCCTACCACACCTCCTAACACACCATCCTAACCACCATCCTAACACACCATCCTAACACATTATCCTAACACACACCATCTAACACACCATCCTAACACACCATCCTAACACATTATCCTAACACACCATCCTAACACATTATCCTAACACACCATCCTAACACACCATCCTACACACCATCCTAATACACCATCCTAACACCCGGTGGAGTAGGACACCAATCTCCTTCTGCCACCGGTTCATCAGAGGGCCCGAGAGTCATTTTAAGAACAGCTCTCGAAACGAGGATCATAAATGATGGTAAAATAAAGTCTCTTTAGTCTAAAGTCTCTTCTGAAGTCAGCAACGGTGCACTCAAGTTAGCAACGGTGCACTGAAGTCAGCAAACGGGTACACTGAAGTCAGCGATCTGCGATGGGATTCTATCCCTCCTGAGGAATTCCCCAGCTCCTCGGGTATGTGACAACTGAGGTGTTTTCTCTCAGTCCCTGGACATAACGTGTTTGGACTAAAAATCGATCTTACTGGTTGGTCAGTAATTAAGCTTGATCATGACAGCCTTAACAAAGACTGCATGAGGGTTGATAGGTCTTAAGACAACGCAAAGGCAAGATAATCTGGGCCAGTGGAACATTGCTCCAGCAATTGAGTCATAGTGTCATCAACGCCTCGCCACAAAAGTCAATCACTTACCGCCTTCCTCAGTTGTGAAGGGAGTGTCTCCCGTGTGGTGTTGATGTTATCCCAATTTATTGTCATTGAGAGATTGAGTGGTTGGTGTGCACGGTACAATGCTGTACCGGACCCTGTGCATCATTCCAGATCCTGTGCAAGACCTGCGTATCATCCCAGATCGTGTACAGGACCTGTGTATCATCCCAGATCGTGTACAGGACCTGTGTATCATCCCAGATCGTGTACAGGACCTGTGTATCATCCTAGATCGTGTACAAGACCTGTGCATCTCCCAGATCGTGTACAGGACTGTGTTATCATCCCCAGATCGTGTACAGGACCTGTGCATCATCCCAGAGATCGTATACAAGGACCGGTGTATCATCCAGATCCTATACACGCCCGGTGCCTCATCCCAAGGTCCTATACAGGACCTGTGCATCATCCTAGATCCTATACAGGACCCGTGCATCATCCCAGATCGTGTCCAAGACCGGTGTATCATCCCAGATCGTGTACAGGACCTGTGCCATTGTTTACAACTACCACCACTGTCGTGACAACCACTACTGCAATTATATTTTCTTTCCCTGCTCCTGAAACTTAAGAACAGCACCAAACATACTCTGCTCGTAATGGCTTGGGCGCTTTTCCATGATTCATTTCTTCCCCCCTCCCCCACCCCGCTCATACTAAGGTGAGATATCGTGTATATTTGTCTTTCGATAATCAATATGTTAATTTTTGTACATACTTCTTCCGTTCCGACGTTTCTTCGTCGAGGTATTTACACATTCGTTACAGTGATCTGTTGCTTCATTTCGGATTGTTCTTCGTCCCCTCTATTCTTCTTCTTCCTACTTTATTTTCCTTTTTTACCTGTTCCACCTTTCTGTTTGCCTTATTGTTAGTGTGTAAGATATGATCATGGTGTATCACCCTGATCTATCCATGATCTATCTATCTATATTTGCGCGTTTCGTAATATTTTTGGACAATCTAACCACCAGTTCTTGGATGTGAAACTACGACAATAATCCAATTGTTTTGTACTAAAAGTTTTAAATTTTATTTAAAGCTTGTAGATTTTCAAGATGTGTTGGTTGGATATCTCCGATTGAATCGTTAAGATAACTGGTTTTCAAGAAGGGATTTTTTAAATCACTTTTCTCCTGTTTGGAATCAAGTTCTTACCTTCTTCTTTGGAAATCAATTTTCGCTTCTATGGTGTACTTGAAAACACTGGGTGACCTGTGAGGGTGGGGACTCGACCCTCTTACACACACACATTGTTGCCTCAGCTAATCTCACCCTAACAGGCTGGAAGATGTCGAAGGGTTAGTTTGAAGAGATGAGCAGTGTTGTATCTGAAATTATATATTTGAGTCTGTATTTGTGGAAATTGTGTACTACGCCTGGGTGTACCGGACCTGGTGTACCGGATCTGGTATACCGGACTTGGTGTACCGGACCTGGTGTAACTAGACCTGGTATTGGGGCCGTGGCGGGTGTCTTGTATAACGGAATCATTACCATCCAGTGTTCTTTATCAACAAGAAATACATCATTATCCTCCGAGGGTGTCGTCTTACGGCCGGCTGTGTTTGCTTTTGTCCCCGCATATGGCCGGCAAGGGTCGGGGAGGGTGGACAGGGCGACCACGTGGGTGACAGCGAGGTGTGTCACCGTCCAACGTACATGAGAGCGCCTAAAATGGGTGACAATCTTGGTTGCATCCAGCACCCATTGCTTCGACAGCTCCTATGGGTTTGGACGCCTCTCACCAGTTTAACAGCAACCCCAAGGATCGTACAGAACCCCAGGGTTTACTAGCAGTATTAGCGTGACGACATCACCAAAGGGGTTCGATAACTTCCACGGAGATGATAATATTCATCCGTTCGATAGCATGAGTTCGACAACACTCGTGAGTTCGACAACACTCGTGAGTTCGACATACACTCGTGAGTTCCGACAACACTCCGTGAGTTCGACAACAATCGTGAGTCGACAACACCGATGACTTCGACACCACCGAAGAAACTGGACTGCCCGCAAAGGCATCCACTGATCTCTTAGAAACACTTGAAGGAAGGCTGCGAGGCCTTACCTTCAGACCAAAACATCCGCTGAGATACAGCGGCCACCATCTGCCGATATCATTGACGATGCTAATATACCAAAATGTAAACAAAAAATATGATAAATACATCCTGATTCATTTCAACCCTAATAGTGCGAGGGCGCATAAATGCACCCGGGAGCCTCTGCCATACCTTCCTTTCCCCCCCTGGCGGCCCTTGGCTCTCTGCATCCGGCGGTCAGATGCGACAAATACTTGAGCTATGTGGGGTAATTACCTGGGTGGCCGCCACTCCCAGCCGACGGCTTCGCCCACGTCCCAGAAGCAAGGACGGTCCTCCCGCAGTAACCAGCCCGGGACCACCCCAATCCATTTTTGTTCCGGGTGTTCTTGTTTATGATTTTTTTTTTTTTTGGTACCATTTTCACGGTGGCTGGATCCGGAACAAAGGCGGCGGCCCTGGCCAGCTTGATGAATGAGATCTTATTGGATAGAATTAATAACAGTGGGCCACAATGGGCGCCTGTCGCTCGCTTTCAAAAATCATGATGAAGATGGATTCTTCCTGAACGCTTTTTGGGGGGAAAAATATCTCTCTTGTCTCTTGTCTGTCTTTTTTTTTTTAGATTAGATGTTTGTGTGTTTTTTTCCCCGCTTTGTTGGCGGACGTTCAGTTTGTTTTCCATAGTTTAGTCCAATCGATTCTTGACTTTTAAGTAAAGATGAACTACTTGTTAACCGGTTGCATTGCATGCAACCGGCTTGATTGATTCTCTTTGCGTGGTCGCGTGTAATCCCTCCCAGCTCCAAGCCACAGACACTTTCGTACCTACCGGGCGGCGGCGGAAGATGAAAAAAAAGTCTTGGTATCAGTCTTAATCCTGCCCGACGTTTTGCACAAGATCCTTCCGGCCGTAGTCTGAGGGCCCTTAACGACCGACTTGTGGGGGAATGGGGGGCGGGGGGAAGGAGGGAACAAGTGTGATGGATTAGCGGTTGCGCGCACCATGCAAATGGGCCGCAATAATATCAAAGAATGACATATCACCCGTGTATTCATCATATTCATCATATTATGGAATGTGCTACAATTTCCCCCCCCTCTCCACCTCCACCAGTGTTGTATGAGTCTCGCGTGAGCTAATTACTGCCTCTCTCTCTCCCTCCTTCTCTCCCTCTCTCTCTCTCCATCTCTCCACTCTCACTCTCACTCTCACTCGCTCTTCCTCTCTCCACAACTACTCTCACATCACTAAGCACTCATCTCTCACTCTCTCCTCCTCATCTCTGCTCTCTCTCTCTCTCTATCATCCTGTCACTGCTTCTGCATTCGTCATTCTCATCTCTCAGCACTTCGATCTCTCAAAATTCTCTCTCCTCTCTCCTCTCTCTCCGCTCTCTCCTCCCCACGCTGATTGTAGTTGATTTCAGGCTGGATTAGCAGTGTCACGGGAGTGAGTTGGTCGGTGGAGAGGCAGAGTCACCCGTCTGCTGGGCCTTAGCTGTCAAACTGAGACTGATCCATCACAGGGTTTCCGTCCCTCTCTTCCCATCTTCCCTCATCCTTTCCAGCGCCCCTCTTTTTCCCTTCTCCCTCCTTTCCCTTCCTTCCCAAGCCCACCTGTTCCCCATTTCCATCTCCCGCCCTTCCCTTTATTGTCTCCCTTCCCATCTTCGAGAGCTGCATCCTCTATCCAACACCATTTTGCATCTACATGCAAAGGCTCATCTACCTCCCTCTCGAGCTGGAGTGGAAGAGAGAGAGCTCCCCCTCAGCGGAGGAGAGCTGCGGATTTGTCCCTTTCCCATAACGTTGTTGTTGGTGTTACTAGAAGTCAGCTACTCGGAACATTCCAAGTAGAACGGGCTATTGTGAGCCCGTAACTTACCTGCACAGAAGCTGGGCAGTAGCCGGGCTCTGGTGAGCCCGTAAACTTACCTGGCACAGGACCGGGGGCTGTAACTCTTTCCCATTAATGTTTCCAATTCCTTCAAGAGCCCAAAACAGAGTAGGTGTGAGAGTGAATCTGGGTCCTGTAGCCCCCTGTATGTGGAGGCTGGGTCCTGTAGCCCCCCTGTATGTGGAGGCTGGGTCCTGTAGCCCCCTCTGTATGTGGAGGCTGGGTCCTGTAGCCCCCTCTGTATGTGGAGGCTGGGTCCTGTAGCCCCCTCTGTATGTGGAGGCTGGGTCCTGTAGCCCCCTCTGTATGTGGAGGCTGGGTCCTGTAGCCCCCTCTGTATGTGGAGGCTGGGTCCTGTAGCCCCCTCTGTATGTGGAGGCTGGGTCCTGTAGCCCCCTCTGTATGTGGAGGCTGGGTCCTGTAGCCCCCTCTGTATGTGGAGGCTGGGTCCTGTAGCCCCCTCTGTATGTGGAGGCTGGGTCCTGTAGCCCTCCCTGTATGTGGAGGCTGGGACCTGTAGCCCCCCCCATTTAATGTGTATGCGCTGGGTCCCTGTAGCCCCCCTGTATGTGGAGGCTGGGTCCTGTAGCCACCCTGTATGTGGAGACTGGGTCCTGTAGCCCCCCCTGTATGTGGAGGCTGGCTAGCCAATGTGAAAGGCCTTGAGGAGATGTACACTTACTGGCATAACCAAAGAGTTCTCTCACTTCTCCTACTCTCGTACCTCCAAGTTTCTTCGTGTTTCCCCTGAAACTTGTCGCTCTGGAAACAATATTAACCCTTTAGTCAGCGGTTATCGCGATTCGTTGATTCCACGAATGGGTTATCATACGATTATTATTTCTTATCTTTTTTTTTGTTAAATCATATAACACTCTTGAACAATTACTGTCTGCTTTTTGCGATGGTGATTGCCTTGACTCATGAAGTGGTTCTTCCATTCTAGTTGTGTTGACCTGGGGGCCAGATTCAGAAGCAGTTTACGCAAGCACTTACGAACTGGGGCCGATTCACGAATCAGTTACGACAAGCACTTACGAAGCGTGTAATCTTTTCTCAAATCTTTGACGGCTTTCGTTGCATTGATCAAACAGTTGTTACAAGCATGAACTGCTATCAACTGTTGTTTTGTTATAAACAGCCTCCTGTGCTTCGGAGCGCATTAACTTGTACATAATTGTTAACAAATTGCCGCCAAAGATTGAGAAAGATGGACAGGTCCGTAAAGTGCTTGCGTAATGCTTCGTGAATCTGGCCCCCAGGTTTCGTAATTGCTCGCGTAACTGCTTCGTGATCTCGCCACACAGGTTCGCAGTGCTTCGCGGTTGTTTACTGCGTAAGCTTCGTGAATCTGCCCCCAGGTTACGTAAGTGCTGCGTAACTGCTTCGGTCTGGCCCACACCGGTTTCGCAAGTTGCTCGCGTAAACTGCTTCGGGAATCTGGGCCCCCCCCGGTTCGTAAGTTCTCGCGTAACTGCTTCGGTGAATCTGGCCCCAGGAGTCCGTCTGTCAGGCGAGTGTGTTATTTGGTTGTTTATGCCTGTCTTTCAAGTTTAACTCTGGCTCATATGGTGCTAATTAAGCGGTGTTATTGTGTTATGTAAATTTTGTGATTTATCGGGGAGTATTCAACACAAAAAAGTGACAACAAGAGTGTAACGCCCCAAGATAATCACTGGACAACTCTGTTGGAAATGGTTGAGAGATGGCTGCTAAAGTTCAAACTCAGAAAGTGTAAAGTGATGAAATTAAGAGAAGGGAGCAGAAGATTGAACACAATGTACCATCTGAGAGGTGATATCCTCGAGAGTCCAATGAAAATCTGGGAGGTTGATATCACCCGAACCTGGCCCCAGAGCCCCACATCATAAAGGATTTCATCAGCGGCATATGCTAGACTGGTCCACATAAGACTACTTTTAGAAACTTGTGGTAAGGAATCGTTCAGGACACTGTACACAACTTATGTCAGACCAATCCTGGATATGCAGCTACAGCTTGGAGTCTATACCTAGTTAACACAAGACAAGTTAGAGCAGATTCAGAGGTATGTGCCACCAGGCTCGTCCCGGAACTGAGAGGAATTAGTATAACAAGGCTAAGGAGCTGAACCTCACATCCCAGGAAACAAGAGTAAGGGGAGACATGAGAAACACCTACAAAATTCTCAGGGGAATTGACGTTCTTAGAAACTGTTTAAGGAGTTTCTGTAATTAGGAATTAGGAATGTATTTTCGGATGTGGTAGTTAGGATGGTGTTGTTTAGGATGTGTGTTTAGGATGGGTGTTTAGGATGGTGATGTCAGGATTGTGTTAGGATGGTGTGTGTGGACTGTTGTGTTGATAGGTGGTTTAGGGACTGGTGTGTTCGGGATGTTTATGTTCGGCCACTGTGAGCGGATCATGTGTGTAGGATGTTCGTGTGTGGACTTGTAGTAGTTAGAGATGTTGTGTTCGGATTTTGTGTTCGGATGTTGTGTTACGGCTGGGTGTGTTCGGATGAGGTGTGTTCTGCTGGTGTTTTAGGCTGTTTGTGTTGGCTTGTGTTTTCGTCTGGGTGTGTTCGGGATGTTGTGTCGGCTGGTGTGGTTCGCGGTGTGTTAGGACGGTGTGTTCGGTCTGGTTTGTTCGGCTGATTGTAGTTCGGCTCCTGTAGTTAGGCTAATGTGATTCGTGGATGTTGTGTTCGGATGTGGTGGTCGGCATGTTCTGTTAGGCTGTTGTGTATCGGCGTTTGTGTTCGAGCTGGTGTGTTCGGGGCTTTGTGTTCGAATGTGGTTGTTAGGCTGGTTGTGTTTCGGACTGGTGTGTTACGTCTGGTGGTGTTTGCATGTTATGTTCGGCTGTTGTGTTTCGGCATGTTGTGTTGGCTGTTGTGTTCGCATGTTGTGTTCGGCTGTGTGTTCGGATGAGTATAGTGTCTAGCTAGTTGTGTATCGGCTGTTGTGTTAGGCTGTTGTGTTAGGATGTTGTGTTGGGATGTTGTGTAGGATGTGTGTTCTGGCTGGTGTGTATCGGCTGTTCTGTTCGGATGTTATTGTTCAGGATCCGGTGTTAGTCTGGTGTGTTCGGAATGGTGTGGCTCGGCTGGTGTGTTAGGCTTGTTTGTTTTCGGCTAGGTGTGTTTAGGCATGGTGTGTATAGCCTGTTATGTATAAGGCTCCAGCCTGTTGTTTTCGCATATGTGTTAGGGCTGTCTGTGTTGGCTGACTGTGTCGCTGTTTGTGGTTCGGATGTTTGTGTTCAGGCTGGTGTGTTAGGATGTGTGTCTACGGATGTGGTTAGGCTAGGTGATGTTTCGGATGTGTGTGTCTAAGGATGGTGGGGCTGTTAGGCAGGTGGGTGTTTAGGAAGGAATGGTGTTTAGGGATGGTGTTTTAGGCTCTAGATGTTCGGATGGTGTGTTAGGATGGTGGTGTTCGGACTGGTGTTGGTTCGGATGGTGTGTTTGCGGTTTTGTTTTGGCTGGATGTGTTTCGGCTGTGTGTTCTGAATGGTGTGTTTCGGATGTTATGTTCGGCTACATAGTGTTTCGGCTTGTGTGTTCGGATGAGTGGTGTCGGATGGTGTGTTCGGCTGGTGTGTTCGGCCTGTTATTTAGGATGGTGTGATTCGGCGGCTGTTGTGTTCTGCTGGGTGGTTCAGGACTGTTGTGTTTCGGCTGTGTGTTAGGCTGCGTGTGTTAGGCTGGTGTGTTCCGGCTGGGTGTGTTCGCCTCTGTTTGTTCGTATGGTGTGTTCGGATGTTGTGTTAGGCTGGTGTGTTTACGGGCTGTTTTGTTCGCAATGTTGTGTTCGGATCATGTGTTCGGCTCCTTGTGTTCGGATGGTGTGTTCGGCTCCTGGTTTCGGCTCCTGTGTTAGGATGGTGGTGTTCGGCTGGCTGTGTTCGTCTGGTGTGGTTAGGCTGTGTGTTCGGATGGTGTGTTCGGATGAGTGTATGCGATGTGGTGGAGGATGGTTTCTTCGGATTGGTGTGCTAGAGGGTGTGTTATGGATGGTAGTTTAGGATCAGGTAGGTCAGGGCTGTGC
>WNGS01111181.1:16278878-16298257 GCA_020271785.1 Procambarus virginalis | reverse complement strand
AGTCACAATAACGTGGCTAAAGTATGTTGACCAGACCACACACCTAGAAGGTGAAGGGACGACGACGTTTCGGTCCATCCTGGACCATTCTGAAGTCGATTGAATCGACTTGAGAATGGTCCAGGTGACGTGACCAAAACGTCGTCGTCCCTTCACCTTCTAGTGTGTGGTCTGGTCAACGTAAGGTAATGAAGATGGGAAAGGGAGAGAGGACCATCAGAGAGCAGCTACCACCACACGGGGAAGACAACTACAGGAATCAGAACAAGAGAACGATTGGGAGTGGCGTAATTCCCAAACTAACACTAGAGGCAGACACGAACACAGCTAACATCAGCAACATATTAGATGCTGGAAAATATAAGAAATCGTTCAGGAATCTATATAGGACTCGTTCAATCGACACAACATTTGTGAGACCAATACTGGAGTACGCAGCACCGGCATGGAATCCTCACCTTGTGAAGCAGAATGCCAGCACTGAAAAAAAGTACAAAGGTTTGCAACAAGACTGGTGCCAGAGCTAAGGGCTTAAGCAACGAGAATAGGCTAGAGGAATTAAATTTCGCAACCCAAGAGGATAAACGGAACAGAGGGGACATGATCACACCATACGAGATAGTGAGTGAAATTGATGAGGTGGACAAGGATATAGCCTCTTCGAACTGAGAGAAGCAAGACGAGAGGACACAGGTGGAAGCTGGAAATGAAGCGAAGAATAGTAGGAAATACTCGAACCCTGTACGGGAGGTCAGACTGAAAGAAGAAGTTGTGGAAGCCACCTCCATAACCCCCACTTTAAGGCCAGATGCGACAAAGAATCTAAACAAAATAGTTAACTTGTTAATGCCACAGGTACGACCCAGTTAGGAGGAGGGACAAACAGAGCTATTCACCTCCCCCCCCTCCCTCCTTCCTCCCACATGTAGGCACTGTTAGGTAAGCACAACAATACCTGCACTACTCCCTCCCCCCCCCCCACAACACCTTAACTCCCACAACCTTGTTCCCCCCATTACCGTGCCTCCCCTTCCATACCCATTACCGTGTCTCCCCTTCCATACCCATCACTTTCCTTTCTTCCTGTTACCCAGAGCCCATCCTCCATTCCACTGCTCCATCCAGCATCCTCACCCCCTCTCCCATCGTCTCGCCATCACCCTCCCCCACCTCTAACGTTTTCGTCCTGTGCCCTCCCCTTCCATCCCCCTCTCTCCCCCTCCCCCCCCCCCTCTGATGGTATCAGCCTCCACCACGAAGTTCGTAGTTTGAGAGAACAAACCGCCTCCGTAGTAGGATGTGTTTAATGGCTAAAGTTTTAATGCATTTATGACGAAAAACTCACCAGATCTTTTAGATTCCCACGTGTAGAGTGCGAGATGCCGCGGCCGCCCACACGCCGCCGCCCACACACCCAGCAGGGCGGAGGGTGGGTGGTGGTGCTGCCCCTGCCGCCCATACCGGCGCCCAGAATGCTTCTTCCTCTGCTCACTCCAACATCCGGGTCAATCAACATTGCCACCTCCGACGTCCACCCCGCCGCCACCTCCGACGTCCACCCCGCCGCCACCTCCGACGTCCACCCCGCCGCCACCTCCGACGTCCACCCCGCCGCCACCTCCGACGTCCACCCCACCGCCACCTCCGACGTCCACCCCACCGCCACCTCCGACGTCCACCTCACCGCCACCTCCGACGTCCACCCCGCCGCCACCTCCGACGTCCACCCCACCGCCACCTCCGACGTCCACCCCACCGCCACTCCGTGATATTCCAAAACCACCAAAAGACTTACAACACAGTGAGGGAGCAGGACGTGCTAAACTACAGGCCTCATGTATCAATGCACGTATATACTGTCATATTCTTATGCTGTCATATTCTTATGCTGTCATATTCTTATGCTGTCATATTGTTATGCTGTCATATTGTTATGCTGTCATATTGTTATGCTGTCATATTGTTATGCTGTCATATTCTTATGCTGTCATATTCTTATGCTGTCATATTCTTAAGCTGTCATATTCTTAAGCTGTCATATTCTTATGCTGTCATATTCTTAAGCTGTCATATTCTTAAGCTGTCATATTCTTAAGCTGTCATATTCTTATGCTGTCATATTGTTATGCTGTCATATTCTTAACGTGAGAGTGGCTAATGGAGTGCTTATACAGATCGGACAGTGCTTGCGACAGACCGTCCACCAGGGTCCACAGAAGCGGCCTGGCCTTATAAACCGACAGAAACCCCCGCAAGGATCAACACTGGGACCCACTGTGTTTGTGCTGCGTGTCGGTGAATCCCAACACCTTCCTTTTGAACGAAGTGCCATAGATCAAGGAGCCTCAGATGGTAACATTTTTATGACTAAAAAAAAATATTTGGACAGAAATGCAAGGTATTGAGAACTGGAGTCACTACCATAACTATAAACACTCAGTACATTAACCTTTAATGGGTTGTGCAACACCAGCATCTTGCACTACGAGTGGATTCTAAAATTATATTGAACCAGCAGATTCAATATCTGACTGAAATTAAGTGAAATCTTAAGAGCTGGACATATAGCGGTAATGTTTGAGATACATGGCAAAGTTCCGTGGTTGGTGACACTTGCCTTGCTTCTTCTCCAACACCGTGGTCCATGGTTGAGGGCTGCGATGGAATGCGAGTCATAGCAAGAGCTTGCGGTTGGACCCACATGCTTAAACGTACTGGAAGCCAAGCCAAAAAAAATGCAGAGGAGGGATATAAAAGGCTTTGCATCCGTGCATGCTGACAAAGATATTGACCAGAACCACGAGATCAAGAAACGTATCATTTAAGGAAATAATCAATGGAACTATGCCGTGACACAGGAAAGTCTCTCCAATAGCAATAGATGACCTCACGGAGCTGTAAACACCAGCACTACCACTGAGAGAAAAAACAAACAGAATAAGATCAATCGCAGAGAAAGATGTCGACGAAATACACGCAAGCACCGAAAGAAATTGTTCCAGCAGACTTAAGAATTACGGCTCTTCAAGGCGGGGAAAAAAGTTGAATCAGACTAACCCCCCATCTACTACGCATCAATGCACAGATGAATAATGAAACAAAGTCGCTAAATGAGAGCTTCACATTCATCACAGACGCATCAGTAGACCAGGAGAGACGAGCAAAGTTTAAGTTAGTCGGAGACTCCGTCACGGGTGCTCAACTGTTCAGACACCACAGCCACTCAAACACTCTAGAACACACACTTGCACAGAACACACTGACGACGCGTCATTGCAACTTTGCAACAAGAACACTTAAGTGACAACATCCATCTGGCCACAAAAGGTTAATGCAAACGACAAGGTCGTGCAACACTTATCTAGTCACGTGGGAATACCAGGGAACGACATTGCAGATGAAGCTGCAAATTAGCCACTAAATAGAAGAGTGTAGACATCAAGCATTCCACAGTGTCTAGCACAGATTAGGAATACAATTAAAACTTAAAAACACAGCAGAAAATTACAGTGACTATAACGCATCATCTGCAACGTCAGAATCTGCGGGAATGTACAAGAAATTCCACCTACTATGAACCACTTACTCTTTTGGAAGGTAGCAGTAGGTAAACATAGGCACACAAGCACCGCATCAGGCCAGGATACCCACGAGCATAGGAAATAGGCTTGCTGGGGGTTCAAAAGTAGGAGGGAGGGAAGTATTAGGGAGAAAAACCGCCAAGCTCCATTTCCACTATATAGAACAAGAGAGACAATGACATCACAGTGAACAGAAAACTCCATCTCAGTCCCCTGGACTCTTACCAAACACAGGGCTGTGTTACAAAGCAACTCAAATTACCACCGAGATTGAATCCTGCATAAAAAGCTGTAAAAACACATCATAAATTTCCTTACTGAACCGCACAAACGAGAAAGAACACTGAACTACAACCATATTATCACCGAGGTGAATATCCCACAGCGGGTCAGCCAGAGGCTCGGGGCCCGAGCAGCAATTTCCCCGAGAACAGGACAAAAATAGGAACGCAAATTATAATCAAAGTCGGGGTATATTTTCAATGCATCTGGCCTCTGGACTTAAGTGAAGGGTGCTACGGGGAGATGCTGAGGGACCCAACCATCACCCCGCCCTAACAAGCTCGAGATGAAGGGGTCAGGATGCTCACACCCGCTAAGATTCTTAGATGTTCAGTTAAAGTGAACACAGTCGGCATGTTCATCCTGAACAGGACGGGACAAGAAGGCTGTAAGGAAGCATCCTCTGTAGTGTAAGTGTAGTGAACAGGTGGATTGAACAAAGAGGTGAGAGGCAAGTGAGAGCCAGGTGAGAGGCCAACACACACATACAGGTGCACAAGCCAGACAGAAGCCACAGGAGACATCTCCTGTCCACGAGGCTAACCATAGCCCGGGCTTCTTGCCCAGCTCCTGTGCCAGGTAAGTTACGGGCTCACCATAGCCCGTGCTACTTGGAACTTGTTCCGAGTAGCTGAATCTATAACAACAACAACAGACAGAAGCGGAAGGAACACTTACGGGGCTATTCATGCCCGTGCCACCTCTGAGTGCAGCTTAATCTCCATCAATCATGCAGGAAGGAGCGCCACAACATACTGGCCACTGAAGCTAATACCAGCCCTTCAAGCACACACACATATAGGTGAGTACCTCCCTCCTCCTGCCGACCCTATAGCTGTTTCTTCCCCCAAAACATCATCATCTTCCATCTTTTAATTCCCGTTCTCAAACTCACTACAGTCCTCCGCTATATATTGCCTCGTCCCATACATACACGCCAGAGATGATGTTCTTTAATTATCGGCATTGCCCCTTCTCCCCTTCATTCTCCACCTCCTTTCTCCTCCTCCTTTCTATTTTAACCTGCTTCTTCTCATTCCTCTGTCCCGTAATTTGATTTTCCCTCGTTCATCACATGAGTAGGGAGGCTGGCGTCTCATCTCCAGTAGGACTCCTCTTCTGATTAGTAATTGACTTGTTTCAATGACTTCCTCGGGTGCGGGTTAGTGTTCTCTTTTGCTTGCCTGTAGGGGGGAGGGGTGAGGGGGGTTACTAGCCCATGGGGTGGGGTGAGGGGGTAACTAGCCCGTGGGGGGGGGAGGGAGAGGGGGTTACTAGCCCATGGGGGGAGGGGGTAACTAGCCCGTGGGGGGGGGGGAGGGGGTAGTTACCTGCCACCATCCCCACCATCGCCAGCAACGTCACTACCACCAGCACGACCACCAGCACGTCCACCACCAGCACCAGCACGACGACCACCAGCACGACCACCACCAGCACGACCACCACCAGCACCAGCACCGTCATCACCACCACCACCACCACCAGCACGACCACCACCAGCACGACCACCACCAGCACGACCACCACCAGCACGACCACCACCAGCATCAGCACCGTCATCACCACCACCACCACCACCAGCATGACCACCACCAGCACGACCACCACCAGCACCACCACCGTCATCACCACCACCACCAGCACGACCACCACCAGCACGACCACCACCAGCACCACCACCGTCATCACCACCACCACCAGCACGACCACCACCAGCACCACCACCGTCACCACCACCACCACCAGCACCACCACCTACGTCACCATCACCACCACCAGCACCACCACCACCAACGTCACCACCACCACCAACGTCACCACCACCACCACCGTCACCACCAACGTCACCACCACCACCACCACCACCAACGTCACCACCACCACCACCACCACACCAACGTCACCACCACCACCAGCCGCACCACCACCACCACAACCAACGTCACCACCAGCACCACCACCACCACCATCACCACCACCAGCACCACCACCAGCACCACCACCACCACCAACGTCACCACCACCACCAACGTCACCACCACCAACGTCACCACCACCAACGTCACCACCACCACCACCACCACCAACGTCACCACCACCACCACCACCACCAACGTCACCACCACCAACGTCACCACCACCACCACCACCACCACCACCAACGTCACCACCACCACCAACGTCACCACCACCACCACCACCAACGTCACCACCACCAACGTCACCACCACCACCACCAACAACGTCACCACCACCAACAACGTCACCACCACCAACAACGTCACCACCACCACCACAGGCTGACAAAACTTTATCACAATGAATCAAGTTTTGAGACAAAAAAAAACACAACTTTCCCTCCACCACGGGCGTCTAAACCTCTGTTCTTCATCTAATTAGAAAAAGGCTGCCGGCCATTAGTGCTGGATCACATCCGGGACTTACCATTTACATACATCTTTGGGGCCATTGGCTGAAAATGGCGGCAGGGTAAATTCTTTTCCCTAGTTTCCCTATTCCTTCTTTAATATTATATATTCCCTCCCCAAACCACCTACACCCTCCCCAACTTGAGAATTGAGAATGGTCCAGGACAGACCGAAACGTCGTCGTCCCTTCACCTTCTAGTGTGTGGTCTGGTCGTCCCTTCACCTTCTAGTGTGTGGTCTGGTCGTCCCTTCACCTTCTAGTGTGTGGTCTGGTCGTCCCTTCACCTTCTAGTGTGTGGTCTGGTCGTCCCTTCACCTTCTAGTGTGTGGTCTGGTCGTCCCTTCACCTTCTAGTGTGTGGTCTGGTCGTCCCTTCACCTTCTAGTGTGTGGTCTCGTCAACCCTCCCCAACCACCTCTACGCTGTAAAATTGGAGAGCATCCTGAATGCCTAACGCGGTATCAATATAAAATAAATAGGGAAGATAAGAACCGCTGAATAACAAGGCAGTAAAATTACCCCCCCCCCCCTTCATGTTGTTAGAGTGACTGATCCGAAGCGAGGTAAACAAAACAAAATCATAAAATTGCTGAATTTTGTCTCAAAGCCTATTTAAGTTCTGCAGCAAGGGAGTTCTGCAACAAGAGAGTTCTTCAACAATCAATTTCTGCAACAATCAAGTTCTACAACAATCGAGTTCTACAACAATCGAGTTCGGCAACAAACAAGTTCAGCAAGAAACAAGTTCTGCAACAAGCAAGTTCTGCAACAAGAAAGTTCAGCACACGAGAGAATGGACAAACTGCATAATCCTCCACTGTCAACAATTATTTGATACTGTCCCTCACAAGACGTTACCTGGTGGTGCATCTTGAGTGTAAAAGTGGCGGGGAAGGAAGTACCTACCAGGAAGGAAACAGAGTAACAGTGGAAGTGGAGAGGTAAAGAGTGGAGTACCACAAGGTCCGGTACAAGGGGAGCCCAACCTGTTCCTGGTACTGTATATGTCAACGGAAGAACGAGCGCCATTGATTAGAAACTAGAGAAGCGAATCAGTCACAGAGATCTCAGGAAAACCTTCCTTGTGTTCGAGTTAGAAAAATGGTACAGGTTCGGGAAAGTTCATACGTTATACGGGACTGTTATGGGCTATTCGAACCCATGCAGGTGTTATGGGTTATTCGAGCCCATGCAGGTGTTATTGACTATTCTAGTCCTGCATCCTCATTGGTCGGCTGAGGCGATGCTTCGAGCATTAATTATTTTGAGAACGGGTTTGAAATCTTTGAATCAAGTTGACTTCAAAATTTGTAAACAGCCTAACTAACCCCTTCAGACTATGATAATCCAAGCTATGATTAACCTCGCGGAGACAATTATAATGTTTATCATATTATTATAATAACAAATATCAATTATAATGTATTGGGGTAGCCAAAAAACGGTGTTTTTCTCGAATCTAATTATTAATACACATTATAATTTTGTGTATAGTTTGACCTAAGATAGGCTAGGATTGGTGCTTTGGTATCGATGACAATTAACTGTATTTGCAGTACTTGGGTGAAAAAACAGAGGTGGGGTTCGAACTCAGGAAAATAGCGAAGCAATGCTCGAGTAAATGATTAAAACACAATATGCTAAAGAGTCACGTGTAAAGTGTTTTAAATTCACAAACAGGAGTTTGGTGGCTGGTTTATTAAAAATAAAACAATTTATCCACGATTCACCATCAATGATTATTTTTGAGGTTTTTTTTTGAACGGTGCTTCACTATCTTCCTATGTTCGAAACGCGCCTGTCTACTAAATGGTTTCCATCCAAGTACGTCAAATACAAATTATTTATATTAAAACAAATAACAAAATCTACCCTAGGTCTATATGTATACACAAAACAAAAACTTATAATATTAAAATATATTTAATTGTTATTCAGAATGTCAATTTAAGAACCCATCTCTGAGGTCGACTAGATTTTGTATGGTTATGGCCTGTTAACGGGTTGGGGTCGGCCGTAGCTTGGATAGCCATTGGCTAGGTTGGGGGGGTTGGGTGTAGCTTGGACGAGCCCAACCTGAGGATGGACTGGGGTTGAGTGCCGTTTCCAAGCACACAGTCTATTGAGAGGTTGCAGTTAACAGCCTCTGACAGGGAAATAAACATCAGAAGGCACAAGGACGAAACATCTTAATTACTTCATACAAACATACGAAAATCCTCACTATCCTAAAGTGGTCCTCGAATTTACTATCCAACTATATTCTACCAACCCCACCCCCTCAAGCCTCCAATTTTCAATTCGTCTAACCTGCAGTGGATGTATCTGGCTGGTAAGTGGTCCCAGTGGACGAGTAGACGAGATACAGGGGAGAACAGGCCACAGTGATCAACCAAGATAGAGACCAATCCCCCCCCCACCCCAACATAACCATTCTCCCAAAAGTATAAGCGTGAGAAAGGATCCTAAGAGCGTCAGCAAGAGAGGAAAACAGATTATCGGCGTCATAAATAAATACACCTCAACTCCGCGACGTATAATAATGCAATAAATTGTCAGCCGTTGCATCACTTATTCCGTCAATCCGTTTTCTTCCCCAACTCCTTGTGATCCAAATCCCTTACAAACGGATTCTGGATCCCCTCCTTGCGCCGCATCCGATACCATTATGTCAGCTCTGCTCGATGCTCGCCGCTCTCCAAATAGGATCATTACGGTTATTGTTCAAGTTGGGAAGTCGGGACCAATATATTAAGCACAGATGGGTTCCAGCCTGCATGTAAATGTGATCTTTTTACCCACACTGCAGGATTTGGATAGCGGGGAAATTTGTTTGTCGATAAGACGGTACGGGGAAGGTTTATGCCTGAGACGGAGCTCATTATAAGCCGCCGCGAGACACAAGGCAGAAAAGCGCCACAAAGAGACGCCGGCAAAGTGAGCCATTATTTCCGGGGACGTGCGGGGAACAGCTGAGCTTCTGAAAGAGATGAGGACTGATCAGGGATAAAGAGGATTCGGATACTGCGAGTGTTCAAGATGCTGCTCTGTCTTGGAGGATGAAAGCAGGGTGCTGGAAAAATGCCGTTCCTTGCCGAAGGAAGAGTTCCGAGATGATGCTACCTTTTTACGGAACGAAGGAAGACCTCTGGGATGAGACTGGTCCTTGCGGGCTTCAGGAAGAATTCTCTGTTGCTGCTGCTGTTCCTTACGTGGGTTTGTGACTTCTGGATGCTCTTGCTACTTGAGGGATGAAAGATGAATCATAGGAGTTTATTACTACTACTAATAATAAGATAAAAGAAGCTTCTTAGATGAAAACTGAAACAGAGAGATTCTGTTGCATGTGATATCAATGATAATTTCTTTAAATTTGCTGCATCTTGAAGGATGGTGGCAAGATTATAAGATGGTGATGTTCCTCAAGGGTGTAGGGAAGTCTGCAGTGGAGATCATGCAAGTCACAGTGGTCGGCTTTCACCTTGTTGCAAATACATTTCTAGGGTAGAGGGCAACCGCATTATAGAGGGTTTCTGGTTCCAGATTGACGTGTGCTTGATGCAAGCAAAGGCACTGCTAAAAGAAAGTCCCCTGCATGGGGGGCACGCAAGGCAGTGAGGCGTACCATTTACTGACGTGACGTTGCAACACATACCTCACCCAGCTTCACAGTGGGGTGCGTGTCTAAAAAATCAGGCGTTTCCTCTCTGGATCAGGACACTGAGGTGCGAATTAATTTCATTTATTTGTATTCCAACAAAAGTCTGAAAAAGTACGAGTCCGTCACTCTAGCAACCAAGTCAGGATGAAGGTATTGATGCCATAGTGGTGTTCTAAGGGAAGGTAAGTATGTTTGTATGGATATGTGTGTACTTACCTGGTTATGCTTGCGGGGGTTGAGCTTCGGCTCTTTGGTCTCGCCTCTCAACTGTCAATCAGCTGGTGTACAGTTCCCCGAGCCTATTGGGCTCTATCATATCTACATTTAAAACTGTGTACGGAGTCAGCCTCCACCACATCACTGCCTAAAGCATTCCATTTATTAACTACTCTGACACTGAAAAAATTCTTTCCAACGTCTCTGTGGCTCATCTGAGTACTAAGTTTCCACCTGTGTCCCCTTGTTCGTGTCCCACCCGTGCTGAAGAGTTTGTCTTTGTTCGCCCTATCAATTCCCCTGAGAATTTTGTAGGTGGTTATCATGGCTTCCCTTACTCTTCTGTTTTCCGGGGATGTGAGGTTCAGCTCCCTTAGCCTTTTGTCATATCTCATTCCTCTCAGTTCCGGGACGAGCCTGGTGGCATACCTCTGAATCTTCTCTAACTTTGTCTTGTGTTTAACTAGGTATGGACTCCAGGCTGGAGCTGCATACTCCAGGATTGGTCTTACATAATTGGTATACAGGGTTCTGAAGGATTCCTTACACAAGTTTCTAAAAGCAGTTCTTATGTTGGCCAGTCTAGCATATGCCGCTGATGATATCCTTTTGATGTGGGCCTCTGGGGACAGGTTCGGTGTGATATCAACCCCCAGATCTTTCTCTTTATTTGACTCTTGCAGGATTTCACCTCCCAGACGATACCTTGTGTTTAGCCTCCTGCTCCCTTCGCCTAATTTCATTACCTTACACTTGTGTGTGAGTGTGTGTGTGTGTGTGTGTGTGTGTGTGTGTGTGTGTGTGTGTGTGTGTGTGTGTGTGTGTGTGTGTGTGTATGCGTGTGTGTATGTATGCGTGCGTGCGTGAGTGCGTAAGCGCACTCTCCAGCTGTTAGCCTTGACAATGACAAGAGCTAGGCTTGAATCCTTTGACGGATGGAACCATTTGACACAGTTCATTCACTCGTTCCCCTTTTGACACCAATTATTTACCCGAGTGTAAACATAATTACAAGATTGTTCAGGGGAAAACATGCTGGGCTCAGATATTACAACAAGCTGCAGAGGGAAGACTATTTACCTTGCAAATAAGTCACAAGATTTATGTCCCTGTAACCCTAAACAGATTATATATATATATATATATATATATATATATATATATATATATATTATATATATGGACAGGGGCCATATATATCCACCCCCCCATATATATGGGGGGGGGGTGGACTCAAGAAATGGGCTCTGATTGGCCCGTCAGAGAATATATATCATTTGCCATTGGTGGTTTGGGAGAGTGGAAGGTGTTTAGGACTATGAAGTCTCTCTCTCTCTCTCTCTCTCTCTCTCTCTCTCTCTCGTGCTGGCAGAAACAAACTTTGTAATGGCTCGTTTAACGGGGTACTTAAGGATATGTCTGGCAGTGGTGTCTCATGACCACTCAATTGCTCTCGAGATTGCAATATTGTTAAGTTAAAATGATGTTGATGATAACTCCAGAAATAAGATCCTGCCACCCAAGAACCAAGAAGTAGATAAGCCACATCTGTACAAGGCAAGTAGGTGAGCCAACCAGACACGAGGCAGGTAGATAGGACAAACCTAGACGTGACAAGTAGATAAGCAACCATATACGAGGCAAGTAGATAATCCACCATAAAGGGGTAATTAGATAAGCCATAATGTCTAAGGTATGTAAGACAAGCCACCATTGTTTTCGTTACTTTCAGTCTTTGTCAACACACTGTGGAATGCGTTCTGGCCCGAAGACTTGCGAGGAACAGCGTCAGAACATCATGGAGTCTTTCGTGAACGAAATATGGCAAAGACTGAACAAAAGGTTCCGTTTAAACGTGTATATAGACAGCCACGGTCATAGTCTCATTCTCCTTATAACCTGCAATCCTAATTTCTCACATTTACGATCGTTTCCATAATTTTGCGAAACTTGCTTGAGAATTGTTAGCAAGAAAACGCTTGTTAGCGAGAAAACATTTGATCAATGCAAAAAAAAAATAACCTGAAAAATGTTTGAGCAAAGAACTTACGATATATCACCAGTTTGAAAGTTGAAATGCAAAGGTGAATATCAAGAGACTATTAAGGGTCAATCATCTAAGCCTAATGTAAGAGGGTCACTGTGAAAGGTCACGGGTCGTTAAAGTCAAAGGTCAAGTGACAGGTCAAGGGGGATTCTAATACTTTAATCATGAAGATTGGATTCAACTTCTTAACTATAATGGCTACAGCTCGCTTGAACTTCCTTTGGTCTTCTTATTGATTAAACTCGGGGTCAAAGTGAAGGTCACAGGGTCAAAGCGAAGATCTATGGGTTAAAGTTGAGGTCGCAGGGGTCAAAGGTCACTGCTTTCTGATTCCCATTCTTGGCCCCTGTCTTAATTATGTAGATTCTCGAGGGCAAATTTACCAAGTCTTCCGATAAACAAATCTGATCTGATAAGTTTTTGTTTACAATGTGGCGTTTAAATGCGTCTAACAAGGGCTACCGAATTCGAAGATTAGTTTACCAGCTGCAATAATGCGAGATCTGTCCAGATATTGAGATTAGTTTCCTTGAAGCAATGATTCGAGACCAGTCCATACATTGAGATTAGTTTCCCTGAAGCAATGATTCGAGACCAGTCCACACATTGAGATTAGTTTCCTTGAAGCAATGATTCGAAACCAGTCCACACATTGAGATTAGTTTCCTTGAAGCAATGATTCGAGACCAGTCCATACATTGAGATTAGTTTCCCTGAAGCAATGATTCGAGACCAGTCCATACATTGAGATTAGTTTCCCTGAAGCAATGATTCGAGACTTGTCCAGATTCTGAGATTAGTTTCCTACAAGCTGATGAGTTTGGCTGTATTCTGATCACCCTGCCGAGCACAGTGTCGAAGATCAATGACACAGACTTCAGCTTAGACTTCCTGGTTTAACTTAATTAAGATTTTTAACTCCCTGTTGGTTGATCTATAATTGTATCCGCGGGACAAATTCTCACTGAAACAACAACTTACTTGATAGAAAATGGAACATTTACAATTGATTGTTAAACGTATCGAATAAATTATTCATTTATATGAGGATAGAAGGAGGGAACTCTCAGGGAAAGCGCCAAGCCACTACGACTAAATAGCACTTGGAAGAAGGGGTGTCAGGATAAGGATTAGGGATGGGACGGTAGGCTAGGAATGGCGGCTCAACCACTTGGGACGAGGATAGAAGAATAAATATTAGCCAATCACTCCCAATTAGTGCTTCCTCACTCGGCATTCTCCGAGGTCTATGGCGTTACTGGTCAGCAAAATATGCACAGATATATGAATCGAGATTTAGCGAAGCCTGTATGATGGATTACGAAGGTGTTTGAGAGAACATGCAGGTCTTGAAAGCAAAGGACCAGGCAGGCAGGACCTAGACTCATATCATATTCGATGTGCTGTGTCGCACACCCTGATTCCTGTGTCTCACTTCCTGTGTTCTCTCTCTCTCTCTCTCCCTGTGCTCTATGCCTCATCCCCGCGCACTGTCTCCCTCTGTGCTTCCCCCCCCCTGTGCTCTGTGCTTCACCCCTGTGCCTTGCCCTGTGTGTTCCTCACAGCCCCTTATATTTTTGTTATTATTTCCCAATAAAGTTTGGGTGCATGCCTGGCTTTGTCCTTCGCCAACAGCCCCTTTTTCCTTTAACGAAATTCCCTGGGAACCGTTTTATTAAAATGGACATGTATGTATGTATATATATATTATATATATATATATATATATATATATATATATATATATATATATAGTTGCACTAATATAGCATAATAGCGCACTAATCAATTAAAATAATAACCCACTATTTTGAAAACATGAGGAAATGTACACTGTATTTCAATGCCAACCCCGGGATGCTATTCAGCAGTGAGCGAGAATGATATAACTGTGGCTGGCTGCTTTTATGACGTCAAATCAGGTGCCCCTCGGGAGAGGTCTATACGTTGGGTTAATAACTGGGTTATACATTGGATTATGCATCGGATAATTTGTTACATAATCGCTCATTACATCTGGTAACCACTGATGAGGATATATTACAAGTTGGATTATTGTTTATAAAAGTAGATTCTACTATTGATTTATTTTGAAGCCCACACAGTGTTGGGGATAAATTATACAAGATTTATCCCATATATATAATTTTGTGGTTCATTTATATATTGATATAGAGCTGAGCTTCTTTGGCCATATCTAACAGATTGTTAGATATCTGTTATCTAATAGGGGGTTACCGAATAGGTGGTTATCTGATGGGGTGTTGAGATAGGGTTGAAGGTGACTAGAGGTTACAAGTCTTTACACTACACTCTGCCAGAGGAAGAAATCGAGGAGAAGTAATGATAGGAGGAAAAGAGAAGAGGTCAGCCTGCAAGGATATGTTGACCCTGCAACTGGACCTGCGAGAAATACGTCCATTTCAACAACAGCTGCCTGATGAGTACCCTACAACCCCCTATTTTTTCCAACACCCCCCCCCCCACCCACCCTTTACAACCCCTATTCTCTCCTACAACCCCCCTCCCCTCTACAGCACCTATTCTTTCCAATTAAACATCAACCCCTCACCCTCAACAGCGCCCCTACCCTCTATAACCCCCCTCCCTAGAACCCCATCCTCTTTAACCCCCCTATTTAACCATTTACACCCCCACCCACTATAACCCCTACCTATACAACCCCCCACGCCCCATCCCTACAATCCACCCCCACCACACATTATTTTTCCTTATTATCGACGCGAGAAGGGGAAAAAAATAGGGGTATAGGGAGCAGGAGAAGGTGGGGGGACAAGGCAGGGAAGAGGGGGCAGGGAAGAGGGGGGGAAAGAGAGGGGGAGGAAGAGGGGCGTGAGACTCTTGCATCTTCGTTAGCGAATATAATCCAGCCGGCCTCTTCTTGCAGGAAATGGAGCTTACCAACTAAGAGGGTAATGCTTTCTCTCGGCCCGGGGTCGACCTCGACCTTGGGGCCAGGGGGCCGGAGGGCCGAGAGTAGCTTGCGGCCGACGGGAGAGTGAGGAAGAGTGTTTGGGTCGGTGGTGGGGGGGAGGTGTGGATATTTTCTCTGGAAACCGCTGCGAAACGACCTCGGGAGTGGTGAATGAGGTGGGGGAGGGGGTGAGGGGGTTGTAATGGGGGGTAGGGGAGAAGGGGGTGGGTGAGGAATGGGGGTTGTGAAGGGTGGGGGTGATGGGTTAGGAAGGAATAGGGACGTGTATGGTATATGAGGGAAGGGGGGGGGGGTTGGTTATGGATGGGGTTTTGGAGGGGGGGGGATAGGGATGTGGTATAGGGGTGGGGAGGTGAGGGGTGAAGACAGAGGGGTGGGTCCTCCTCCAGACACCTTCTCCAGCCTCACTCCTCATGAGAAATGAGGAGCCTCACTGCTCATAAAGAGCCTCACATCAAGAGCTTCCTCATAAGCCTTTTGATGACAGTACCCTTGATGGACCCCTGAAGATGCGCACGTGCGTGCTCGCGCGTGTACACACACACACACACACACACACACACACACACACACACACACACACACACACACACACACACACAAAGTCAAACTAGAAACGTTCTAATGACATGCAACGAAACTCGCTCCTGAACTAAAGGGATTGAGCTATGAGGAAAGACAGTAAGAACTGGACCTTGCCATACTGGAAGAAGAGATAGAGATACGGGGGGAGGGATATGACAAACAATCATAAGGTAATTTAAAAAGGTAGACAAAGAAGTATCGTTCAAAGCTAGGGACAGCAGAACGAGGCGTCATAGAACTAGAGACGCAAATGAGATACAGAAACGCCAGAAAGAACCTTTTCATTGACAGAGCTGTCAATAAGTGGAACAGGTGAGACGCACAAGTCGTAGAAGCTGACTTGACTCAAAGTTTTAAATGTGTATGTGATAAAGGCGTGAGAAATGAGTCATTACATTAAGCATAGAACGTTGGGAAGGTGAGACTAGCAGCCTAGCTTAACCTTGCAGGCACATGTGGTGGTGATTGACAGATGGAATGCATTAGTCAGTGATGTGGTGGAGGCTGACTCCATACACAATTTCAAATGTAGATATGATAGAGCCCAGTAGGCTGAGAAACCTGTACACCAGTTGAGTGACAGTTAATATGCGGGACCAAAGAGCCAGAGCTCAACCCCCGCAAGCACAAATAGGTTGAGTACAAATAGGTGAGTACATCTAGATGAGTACATTTAGGTGAGTGCACACATTTCACACACACTCCATACACAGTTTCAAATGTAGATATGATAGAGCCCAGTAGGCTGAGAAACCTGTACACCAGTTGAGTGACAGTTAATATGCGGGACCAAAGAGCCAAAGCTCAACCCCCGCAAGCACAAATAGGCGAGTACAAATAGGTGAGTACACCGAGAAATTATACCCCATTCTCCACACCCTTATCCCCCCCCCCCTCCCCTCCCACCCAAACCTAACACCCTTCCAACACCCACCAACCAATCTACTCCCCCATTACCCACGCTCCTACATAACTCTCCTCTCCACACCCATTAATCCCTGTTCCACAGCATATATCCACAGCCCACTCCCAACCAACAAGCCTCCCCCTCCCTATCCCTTTTCAAATTACCCTGCTAATCACTCCTGCCTCATTGTCCTCCACTCACAGGCTCTCTACTCCACTCATTCCTTCCACCCTTTTCATATCTTCTTTACCTGAATAACCCAATGCGCCAACCCCCAGGCAGAGAGCTGCTAATGTATAGAGCAGAGTACACAAATGCTGATGGAATGTCAAAGTGGATGAACTAGCGAAACAAACCCTGATGCAATAGCAATAGTAGAAACTAAATAGAAACTATTTTAGTAGAAATAGTTTAGTAGAAATAGCCACTAAATAGAAACTATTTTAGTAGAAACTAAAATAACTGAAATGATCACTAATGCGATATTCCCCAGACAACACCTGATAACAAGAAGAGAGACAGGGAGTTTGAAGAGAACAATTTTGAGGAGGATGCCAATAACACAGATTATATCACAGGAATCATTTCAGAGAAAGGGGGGAAAAAGTGGTTGTGGTGGTGATTTACAACCCCTCCCAGAGAATCATAGGTGACCCGAAACAAGAATGCAAACAGAGCTTGCATAAATATCACACAAAGTGTGGCTGAATAAATCCCATAGACTGATAGCAAAGGTACTAGTAATAGGAAATTTCAATCATCGGCAAATTGACTGGAAATGAATGGATCCAAGAGGGCAATAAGAGACACGGAGAGCAAAGCTAGTAGAAGGTGGAGACAGCAACAACATGCTAGGGAAGAAACACGAAAAAAAAGGGGGAAACGTCTAGCCAGCAAGATTTAACATAATCTACACACAAACAGGAAATAAACATTGAGAACATTGACTATAACAAACCAATAGAGGGAAGTGACCACTATGCCCTGGTACTTGACTATATAGTGAATATAAAGAGGACGAGAAGATGTGAATGGAAGACTAGAGTTATATATAAAGGCCAGAAGGTCGGAGAATTCTTAAAAAGAATGCTATGGAAAATAGAACTAAGAAGCAAAACAACACAAAGTATGATGGACTGCATAACTAACCAATGCAAAGAAGCTGAAGAAAAATTTATATCACTCCTAAAAGAAAAAAAAACCACGATAAAAAAAATTCCCATGGCTTAGCAGACAATGCTTAGAAGGGGGAACTAAAAAAAAAAAAGAGAGAAGTAAAAGACATGGAAGAATTATGGAGCCCACTAAACAAGACGAACACAAGAGAGGAGAATGAATACACAACATAGTTCGGAGAACAGCACAGAAACACTAAGAGATAGCATCCAAGAGCCAAAGATCAGACTCACAGGAGGGTAGAAATAGCCTAAGCTATTCTATCCCTTTGAGATGTATTTCTTTCTTGTCTCAATAAACATACTTGAATCAGACTCAGTTAATATATTAGCCATATGTGGAGAAAGATGTTGGCAAATAAACACATGATCACAGGTTACATAAAGTATGAGATTACACAAAGACGAGTTCAGAGTTCGAAGAACTCTTTCGAGGCGAAAAACTCTTTCCAGTTCAGTGCGAAAAGAATTCGATACAAATTTCCAGGAAGTTTTTAAGATAGAACCAGATGTGCATTGAGACCTACGACTTCCAATGGAACAGGTGCTGCACGAAGAAAGACTGATCGAAATAGAAGCGACACCACAGGAAGTAAAGAGACCATATGCAGGTTATGAGTCACAATAACGTGCCTAAAGTATGTTGACCAGACCACACACTAGAAGGTGAAGGGACGACGACGTTTCGGTCCGTCCTGGACCATTCTCAAGTCGATACTTGAGAATGGTCCAGGACGGACCGAAACGTCGTCGTCCATTCACCTTCTAGTGTGTGGTCTGGTAAAGAGACCATTAGAGGAGCTGGATGTGACGGACAGTCGCAGGCCCTCACGAGACCTCACCGTAGATGCTAAAAAGAGGCAGTTTCAGCCTGAGTGTGGACTCCATACTACTCTCAACTCCTCACTACAAATGGAAAAAACTTTCTGAGTGCTGGAAAGGAGTAAATGGGAGAAAACAGGAAGACAGGAGCCACTGAACCACAGACTGGTATCGCTAACAAGTATTCCTTGTAAGGTATTAGAGAGACTCCTTAAAGGAAGTCCCACAGACCATATAGAACATTTTTTTCCTCAAAGCATCAACATGAATTCAGTAAAGGAAAATCCTGCTTGACCAACTGGCTAAGTGTTTTATGACAAGATAACAATCGAACAGGAAAGAGATGGCTGGGCAGACGGCATTTTCCTGGAATACCAGAAATCTTTGGAACCCATTCCTGGACGGGCGACTCCTATAATAGGGGGTGAAGGGGAGGTAAGGGTCGTGTAGGGTCAAGGAAGGTTATGAAAGGGAGATAAGATTAGCGGAGTTAAGAGGTTACAGAGTCTCAATACGTTATGGAGAAAGGAAAAATAATTAGGGAATGATTTAGTGACGGGCAAGTATGTCTACTGTATAAGGTAGATCAAGGTGTGGGTGTGTGGGTGTGGGTGTGTGGGTGTGTGTGTGGGTGTGGGTGGGTGTGGGGGTGTGTGGTGGGTGTGGGGTGTGGGTGTGGGTGTGGTGGGTGTGTGGGTGTGGGTGGGTGTGTGTG
>WNGS01111181.1:16218081-16239805 GCA_020271785.1 Procambarus virginalis | reverse complement strand
ACTCTATTGATTTATTAAATATGATTGACAGTGGGTCACAAAGCTCCTCTTTGCATTCTTTCAGCACCCTGGCAAACACTTCATCCGGCCCTGGGGATTTGTTTGGTTTGAGTTTTACTATTTGTTTAAGAACATCCTCCCTGGTAACTGCTAAACTCGTCAACCTGTCCTCGTCCCCACCCACATAGACTTGTTCGGCTGAAGGCATATTGTTAAGTTCCTCTTTAGTAAATACAGATACAAAATATTTGTTAAAAATACTACTCATCTCTTCATCACTATCTGTTATTTGACCTGTCTCAGTTTTTAATGGACCTATCCTTTCCCTAGTCTTAGTTCGATATAACTGAAAAAACCCTTTAGGATTTGTCTTTGCTTGCCCTGCTATGCGAACTTCATAGTTTCTTTTTGCTTTCCTTATCTCTTTTTTAACATTTTTAACCAGTTGTACGAATTCCTGTTCTAAAGTTACCTCCCCATTTTTAATCCTTTTGTACCAAGCTCTCTTTTTACCTATAAGGTTCTTCAAATTCTTTGTTATCCACTTTGGGTCATTAGTAATCGATCTATTCAATTTGTGTGGTATACTACGTTCCTGTGCTTTGTTTAGAATATTCTTAAATAAGTTATATATTGAATCCACATCGAAATCCCCATTTACATCATCTATCGCTGGGTTCATGTCACGCTCCAAGACCGGCCCACACCCTATACCCAAGACTTTCCAATCAATTTGACCCAAAAAGTTTCTTAGGCTATTAAAATCAGCTTTTCGAAAATCTGGCACTTTAACAGAATTTTCTCCTACAGGTCTATTCCATTCTATGCTAAATCTGATTTCTTTGTGATCACTGTTCCCTAGCTCACTCCCTATTTCGATGTCATTAATTTGTGTTTCCCTGTTAGTTAACAATAAATCTAAAATATTGTTTTCCCGTGTTGGTTCCTTAATGTGTTGCGTAAGAAAGCAATCGTCAATTAATTCTAGAAAATCTTCTGCTTCACTATTCCCTGTTTTGTTCAACCAGTTTATTCCACTAAAATTAAAGTCACCCATGACATAAATACTGTTAGAACTAGTTGCCCTAGATATTTCATCCCATAGATGTTTTGCTTCCATTCTGTCTAAATTTGGTGGCCTATATATAACTCCTATTGTAATATTATTTGCTTTTTCGTATAATTCTATCCAAATGGTTTCTGTGTGTGGCTCAGTTTTGATTCCCTCTTTGAGACTACATTTCAAATTGTCCCTAACGTATATGGCTACTCCACCTCCTCGTCTAATATATCTATCTGTGTGAAATAGTTTGAATCCATTTATTTGATATTCAGCTAATAGTTCCCTATTATCTACATTCATCCACGTTTCGGTAAGTGCAATAATATCTATTTTTTCTGTGCAGACAAGAGCATTTAATTCGTTAATTTTATTTCTTAGACTTCTACTGTTTGTGTAATATACCCTAAGTGAATTGTTATTTTGAGGCCCTTCTCTTTCCCTGATCATTTTGCCAATTCCTTTCTCCCGCAAACACATGCTTTTATTACCTCCTTCCTCCAAATCAATTCCCATACCTCTATCTACTAACAGTTTAAACCCAAACAAACACCTCTAACCACTTCTTCCAACGAGTTTGCAACAGCAACAACCCCAGCTCTCGATAGATGCACCCCATCACGAGCATACATTTCATTCCTTCCATAGAAGTGTTCCCAGTTGTCTATGAAAGATATTGCATTTGATTTGCAATATCTTTCCAGCCGGCAATTGACACCAAGTGCCCTCGACATCCATTCATTTCCCACTCCCTTTCTTGGAAGAATGCCACATATGATCGGGATTCCTCCCTTGCTCCTAACTAATTCTATTGCTGTCTTGAATCTTTGTATTAGTTCCTCACTCCTAACTCGCCCAACATCATTACCCCCTGCACTTAAACAAATAATGGGTTTGTTCCCATTTCCCTTCATAATATCATTCATGTTTCCAACAATATCACCAATTCCAGCTCCCGGATAGCACACCCTTAATCTGTTCCCCCTATCTCTGGCACAAAACGTTCTGTCTAAATATCTCACCTGAGAATCTCCCACAACCAAAATTCGCTTTGATTCTCCCTTTTCCTTACGAGCAGTTTGAGGGACCTGCGTTTCAATGTTCTTCGTTACTTTGCCTTTGGCTCCTCGTTGAGCAACAGGTTCACCACAGCACTCGTCCTCTAACACATCAAATGCGTTAGAAGTCCTTAGGCTAGGTGTCGGTTTTGCCAAGGTCTTCTTAAGACCCCTGTCTTTTACCACTTGCCAAGACGAGGTCTCCTCCTTTGTTACTTCCTGACGTTGCTTCAGCTGTCTAACCTCCTCCCGTAGTGAATCCAGCTCTGTCCTCAGAGCTCCAACTAGATTCACTAGTTCCTTTACTAATCCTTCCATTATTACTGCAATAACACTACTATAATCGGAGCTCCAGCTAACACAACCTCTCACTGTGACAGCACCTGACTGAGTTGACAATTTTATGCGGCAATTGGTTCCACAAATCAACAACCCTGTTACTGAACCAGTATTTACCCAAGTGAGGACTAATTTTACGAGGACTAATTCGTGAGGATTAAATTTTGGAAAGCGCTTGGTGTGTTACGAGTTCCACACAAGAACCACGTAAATAGCTCACACTCTTTGAACAACTGCCGTTGAAAAGGCAAAGTGCACTGTGAAATATTATAAAAAATATACATTTTTCCTCGTCAAATGGTATATGTTGACTCTTGTTGTGAGGACAGAGAGACAAGGGGGAGAATGACGCTTCAAATAGCTGGACTCCGTCTCTCGACAAGTAGCTGATTTTTATGATATTCATAACATAAGCTTAGTGACAGGTTGTCTTGGCACTGATGAGTAGAGTAATGGGAGTTGGTGGTACCTCCACTGGTGGTAGTGGGGGTGGTTCTGGTGGTGGTAGTGGGGGTGGTTCTGGTGGTGGTGGTAGTACTCCAGCTCCTGGTCCTTGACGCTGGCTCTTAATTATGGCTTCATCTGTTGGTTACATTGTCGCTGCCCCTCACCGGTTAATTTTTTTTCTGAATTATGTTAGTGAACACTTATTTTCTGTCTTCTTCTCCCCCCAACTCTCTCTCCTCTCTTTTCTCCTCTCGTCTCTCGTTTCCCGTCTCTCTGTCTCTCCAGTCTTTCTCCTATCTCTCCTGTGTGTGTATGCGCGCGTGCGTGAGTGCTTCTAGCCACACATCTCTGTGCGTGGGGGTGGGGGTGGGGGGGGGTAACAAGGAAGACACGAGGGTGTGAGCGCACCAAACAATCAATTAAGCGGAGGAGATTGTATACGGACGTGGATGGGCAAGAACGACAACCTTAATGGGTTCTCTAGGCTCTGATAGACGGAGTGAGCAGGGGGTTGGTGGGGGGGGGCCATTGTTCTACCTCCTCCCCATGTTTGTTATCCTGTTCTTCAGCGTGGGGAGTAGGGGGGGAGGAGGAGGAGGTATGTGAACATTCATTAACAGCGGTGGACGTTGATTGTAGTGCGGACGAGAGAGACAGGTGGATGTCGATACAATTATTGTTGGCCGGTGTCAGCATAGCGGTGTTATGGGGGGGGAGGGGGGATGATGAGAGGGGGATAGGGGTTGGTAGGGGGGATGGGGAGGGGGAGGGGGGCAAATATTTACAAGTGCGATTTTTTTTCCGGGAGTTGTAAAAAAAAATTAGCACGTGGTTATTCACGTGTGTTCACTCGCTATACTTGTGTTCACTCGCTGTACTTGTGTTCACTCGCTGTACTTGTGTTCACTCGCTGTACTTGTGTTCACTCGCTGTACTTGTGTTCACTCGCTGTACTTGTGTTCACTCGCTATACTTGTGTTCACTCGCTATACTTGTGTTCACTCGCTATACTTGTGCGAGAACACAAGGATGGATCCTTCCTTCTTAAGATGTATTATTAAATACGAAAGTACTTAAGGAAATTCCTGTTTCACTTCTTCCTTCGTGGTCTGACACTGTCACATTTTCATCACGTGTTAATTTTCGTGATTTAAACACACACACACATACAATTATATATATATATATATATATATATATATATATATATATATATATATATATATATATATATATATATATATAAAGGATCATTCCGTCCTCGTACACTGCCCCAAAACACAATAAATTGTTATTTTAGTTACAGATTTTTTCATTGGCTTAAAATTAATTACGTTTAATAGGTAAATCGGCTTGAGTACTTTACATATTTTTCCTCCTCTGGAGACTGTACGACTCCAGAGAAAAGTCTGCAACGTCTTGGACTTCTGCAACTATTAGAAACGTGTTTTACCATACCTACTGAAATTAAATTATACCGCCTCCACGAAGCCAAGTTGCTTAACAAGCCGAGTTTCCATGAAAATTATATATTTTTCTAAATTTGTTTCGTTTGGTGTAGCAACACTTTTCATTATTATATATTTTTTAAGATAAAACTAATAAAGAAACTTGATCAAAGCTAATCTATCCTAACTTAATCTATGCTAACGTAACTATATCAGTAATTTATGTTCTTAGCATACTATAATAATAATTAAATATACAATTTCAAAATAAATATTTGAAAATAAAGAAAATTACTCGGCCTGTTAGGCAAATGCGTTTAGCATTCTCTATTTTTCTCATGGATTTTTTCCGCATACTTCGATCAGTGTTTTTGTGATCGGTGTTTCATATATATATATATATATATATATTGTACCTGGAATGGATGTATGTATGTGTGTACCTCGTAGGTGTACCTGGTTGGTTACCTGGCAGGCGAGGAAAGAGCAGGAGAGCCATATCAATGACCCCAAAATGCCCCTCTGCTCCCAGCTTATTACTAAGTTCCACGATTAATTGATAGTTCCTGATTTAGCGCAGCTGGACACGCAATAACTACACTCTTCACATATATATATATATATATATATATATATATTATATATATATATATATATATATATATATATATATTGCAGCAGGTTTTCTTTTAACATGTCTCATTGCATATGACCGCATATTCAGTATTTACTATCTTCTGTTTAGGGCTTCTATCCTTCTAACTATTTTCCTGAGCCCTGATGCTAGGAAAATAGAAGGATAGAAGCCCTAAGCCAGAAGATAGTAAATACTGAATATGCGGTCATATTCAATGAGACATTTTTAAAAGAAAACCTGCTGCCAATATACACCAATATATATATATATATATATATATAATATATATNTTCTTTCTTTCCATCCATCCATCCATCTTGGATAACTTCATGTTCGTAACGAAAATCTTTACATACGCCACAGCTATGGAAAGTATTTTTTTTCTTTGTCTAGACAGTTGGGTACAGGACACGCGCCTGCTAGCACACTGAGAGCGTTCCCTTCCCCATGGGTAAGCCTTACCCACTAGTTTCCCCGGAATTCGCCCCTCCAATCGTTTAGCAACCAGGTATACCCAATCACTGCTGGGTGAACAGAGGCGTATCCGTCCAGGATTGGCGCCTAGTCAATCCTCCTCGGCCCGGATACGAACCTGGGGCCAGATTCACGAAGCAGTTACGCAAGCACTTACGAACGTGTACATCTTTCCTCAATCTTTGCCGGCTTTGTTTACAATTATTAAGCACTTAATGAGCTCCAAAGCACCAGGAGGCTGTTTATAACAGTGGCAACAGTTGATTGGCAAGTTTTCATGCTTGTAAACCGTTTAATAAATGTAACCAAAGCCGTCTAAGATTGAGCAAACTTGTATACGTTCGTAAGTACTTGCGTAACTGTTTTTGTGAATCTGGCTCCTGGCCCTGAAACGCTTGCGCGCATCGCGGGGCGAGTGTGTTACCACTGCGCCACAGTGACTGTCTGAAGACGGACAGAATACCTAGTACAGGCGTACAGTTTTGCCCGGTACAGACATGCCCGGTACAGGGGGACAGACATGCCCGGTACAGGGGGACAGACATGCCCGGTACAGGGGGACAGACATGCCCGGTACAGGCGTACAGACATGCCCGGTACAGGCGTACAGACATGCCCGGTACAGGGGGACAGACATGCCCGGTACAGGCGTACGGACATGCCCGGTACAGGCGTACGGACATGCCCGGTACAGGGGGACAGACATGCCCGGTACAGGGGTACAGACATGCCCGGTACAGGGGTACAGACATGCCCGGTACAGGCGTACAGACATACCCGGTACAGGGGGACAGACATGCCCGGTACAGGGGACAGACATGCCCGGTATAGGGGGACCGACATGCCCGGTACAGGCGTACAGACATGCCCGGTACAGGGGGACCGACATGCCCGGTACAGGCGTACAGACATGCCCGGTACAGGCGTACAGACTTGCCCGGTACAGGCGTACAGACTTGCCCGGTACAGGCGTACAGACATGCCCGGTACAGGCGTACAGACATGCCCGGTACAGGGGGACGGACATGTCTGGTTACTACGACAGTTGTCCGCTCTACCGATCTTAATAAGTGAGATCGGTCGACAAATTCGCTTAATTTGTCGCGAACAATTATATATATATATATATATATATTATATAATATATATATATATATATATATATATATATATATATATATATATATATATATATGACAATGTCAGACCACTCCTTCTGAAGATGTATTAATATACGAAAGTACTTAAGGAAATTCCTGTTTCATTTTTCCTCCGTGGTCTGACAGTCACATTTTTAATCACGTGTTTATTTTCGTGATATCACACACACACACACACACACATATATATATATATATATATATATATATATATATATATATATATATATATATATATAATATATGACGGGGTAGATTACCTGGCACACGCTTGCCTATCACACAGAGCGAGAGAGTAAGGGAGAGAGTGAGAGAGGGGGGGAGAGAGAGGGGCAAGGGAGAGAGTGAGAGAGCCATACAGATGAGGAGGAAAGGGGGGGGGGAGAAATGAGAAAATAATGAAAGACCGTCCAAGTGGTTGGGCACCATTCCTTTCCTGCCGTCCCATCCCAAATCCTTATCCTGACCCCCTTCCCAGTGCTATATAGTCGTAATGGCTTGGCGCTTTCCCCCTGATAGTTAACTTTTCTTGTCGCTTCTCCCTCCTTGTATCTCTCTCCCCTCCCCCATTCTTTGTCTCCCTCCCTCCCTCCCCACTCTCCCTCTACGTAACTCACTCCTTCAATTAAGAATAATGGCAGTTGAACAGGGTCGAGACATCCCAGTTTAGAGAGAGAGAGGGGAAAAAAAACTCTGATTCTCTAGGAAAAAAATCTGAGGATTCCCCGCTGTGGGGATCGAATATCACGGAACATAATCAGCAGAGATAATTATAAGACGGAGATCTGCGCAGTAATTAAAACTTTAATGAATTAATTGATAGGAATCATTAGGGCCGGTGGTGCATTTTTGAGCGAGCTTCACCTCTCATCCGAGAGGTGGAAAAAAAAAGGTCGAAATTTTACCCCTCAAGAGATTTCACTTACCTGTTTTTTCCCAAATTGTTTCGTTTTTTTTTTTTACGTTTTGGGTGATTTTAAAAAAATATATATATTTTTTTTACGATGTTTGTTTCTTTTGTACGATATTGAAGTTAAATGCATTAAAAAAGCCATATATTCCTGACTGAACAAAACGATTCATGACTTTTAACAAAATTAAAAACAAAAAAAAAAATAAAAAAAAAAGACACCGTCTCCGTTGAGAATAATTGTGATATACTTGTTAAATAAGACTTTTTTTTTTTTTTGAACTTGACGACCCTCCTTAAAAAAAAAAGTCGAGAAAAACCAATTCTTTGATATTACGTTTCTGGCGGACCAAAAGCGACCTTAGGCTTCCCCGGCATAAGAGTCACTCACCTCCCCCCCTTGCGTCTCGTCACGACCTTCTTCTAACAGTTGCATTGTGATTAGCGAGTCAGAAAAATGGGGTAACAGGAGGAGACATAGTTGAAGAAAAAACGGGGCAGATAATATGATATGACTGATGCGATAAGAAGAGTTGATTACACTTCCACAAAAATCAAAGTTTGCATAATTTCTTTGGCATTATTTCCCCCCCCCCCTCGCCCCCCTCTGAAAAACAATTAAGTTTAAAGTTAGTTCTGCATTAGGTTCGTTTACCTTTTAATTATTATTATTATTATTTTTTTTCGTTAAGCTTATAGCTTCCTCAAGCTTTACAAAATATTTGAAGGTGATTTTGTGAAGATGTCTGCCCCGAGTCTCCTTATTCTCTTGTGGCTATTAAATCAGATTATTTCGGTGGATTCTAATCCCTATTGATTAATAGCGGTCCAGAAAAACTGTGAGGGATTATTCTAATTGGAAATTGGAGACGTATAAATTTATGTGATTTCCAGGGCTGGGAGTGACCTCTCTATACACGTCAATACATAGTTAAGATATTGATACTCCCTCCCAAGATAGGGTGGGGACCCCAAGACTGGGAGGGGCCCCCTAAGATAGAGACGATCCCCCTAAAATAGGGAGGGCTCCCAAGACGAGGAGGGGCCCCCTAAGATAGAGAGGGGTCCCTCCAAGACATGGAGGGGCCCCCAACACTCACCAGCAGCCCTCAGCAGCTCCTTGGCGTTGGGTTCGTACTGGGAAAGTCGCTTCAGCTTCTCCGTCAGTTCCTCTTCTAGACGCCGTCGGGCCCGCTTCTCCTTCTTCAGCTTACGGAGGTAGAGTACTGTGAGCAGCGAGAGGGGAGAGGGCATTAGTAGAGGAGACAAGGGGTAGAAGAGACAAAAGAAGGGGGACACTAACAGGTGTATAAATCATCATCACAGCGAAGAAAAGGAAGGAGCACAGCAAGTCACATATAACACCCAGGGCACTTGTGTCTAGGGAGTCCAAACGCAGCAGGTTTAAACCAGGACGGAAAGGTACGAACGACATATATATATCTCGGATCGAATTCTAACGGACGGCCCTCATGGTGGGGCTTATTGCTATAAACCTTTTGACTAGGAGAGATGGGCCGTGATCCTGTGAGAGACCTCAGGATAGGTAAACATGTTATGGAGAGGGGGAAAGGTGGGCCCGTCTCTATCTTATTGAAAGCTTTTATTTTTTTTTTCCTTTTGTCTTCTAAGCTTTGCAGCTTATTTTACATAATCTTCCAGTCTTCCATATGACTTGCCTTGTATACTGGCAAGCTGTGTCCTTGGGTTATTTCCTGTGGTGGACATTGTGAGGCAGTCTTGCTGTCAAGGGGACATTGTGAGACAGTTTTGCAGTCAAGGGGGCTTGTGAGACAGTCTTGCTGTCATGGGACATTGTGAGACAGTCTTGCGTCAAGGGACATTGTGAGACATCTTGCTGTCAAGGGGACATTGTGAGACAGTCTTGCTGTCATGGGGACATTGTGAGACAGTCTTGCTGTCAAGGGGACATTGTGAGACAGTCTTGCAGTAAAGGGGACATTGTGAGACAGTTAAGAGCTGAAACCCATATTGGAACTGTCTAAAAAAATAGAAATAGTAATAATAAACATAGTAAAAACAAAGAGGGGCCAACCAATAATTAAAAAGACGCAACACATGGTAGAACTACTTACACTTGACCTTCTCGTCCTCGACCAGCTGCTTCTCGAGTCGCTCCCTCATCTCCTTCTGTCGCTGGAACTCCAGCTGCAGGTGCTCTGGGGAGGTCCAGGCAGGCAGGCATTATAAACACACAAGGAAAAAGGAGAATCACTCCAATAGTCTCATTCATTCAGCCGTGTTTGCTTCATCATTTTTTGTTTTTCAGGTATTTTTTTTTCCTCCGGTGAAGTGGAAACTCGTGTTAGCATCTTTGATGATTCTGTTTTCAACAGTCATCAGGTCTGTTGTTGTTGCGGAGGTGTACAGTCATGTGATGAAGCAGGAGTCGTGTGTGTGTGTGTGTTTGTGTGTGTGTCTAAAGGTTGTTGATTGACTCCCATCTTTCGACTTTTCTTTCTGTCCACTTGCAGTAAAGGGGACATTGTGAGGCAGTCTTGCAGTTGCAGTCCTGCCCTTCGTCGGTAGTGTGAGCTTGTTATTCATCATCAGTGACATCCTCATTCATCATCAGTGACATCTCCATTCACTGTCCTTCTCACTATCTATCTCCCATTCCTTCTCTCACCTTCCCTCGTATCTATCTTCCTCTCTTCTACACCCCTCCTCTCTCTCCCTCTCTTATACACACACTCTCTCTCTCTCTCTCATCTACTTTCCCTTCCCAAGTCTACTTCTCGACACACTTACCCTTCTCTCTTATCCACTGCTTCTCCTCGTGCCTGACGCTCTCTGCCGCCACCTTCAGCAGGTTCTGGATGTTGCCAAGGAGGTTCTCGAGGGAGGAGAGAGGTGGGTGGTGTGGGGTGGGCGGCGTTGCATCCGGCCCGCCCATACTTAAGCCGGCCAGCCCACTCAAACCTGCGCCCACACAACACCCACGTTAAATCAGGCAAATAGAACATATCTATAATATAAAAAAAAGTTTTTTTGTGGCCTGTATGAATATAAAAAAGTTTGCGACAGATGTATAATTGTTATAAAAAAAGGGCATTTGTGATAAATGTTAAGTGTTATACAGCTGGGTTCTGTAACAGAGGTTAAATACGTTTAGATTTATTGAATGATTAAACCCCACACAGTTGTCAACATTAAAACTGCATCTGCCAGTTTTTCCATTTATTTCAAAAGCCAGTCTTGATGGTCAAAATGGATTTCCTAAATATTCTTATTTTATTTCTCGCTCAATTTTCGTATCGTCTGCAAATATTCCTGCTCAGTCCTGAATCTAAATATAAATATATATATATATATATATATATATATATATATATATATATATATATATATATATATATATATATATATGTCGTACCTAGTAGCCAGAATGCACTTCTCAGCCTACTATGCAAGGCCCGATTTGCCTAATAAGCCAAGTTTTCCTGAATTAATATATTTTCTCTATTTTTTTCTTATGAAATGATAAAGCTACCCATTTCATTATGTATGAGGTCAATTTTATTTTATTGGAGTTAAAATTAACGCAGATATATGACCGAACCTAACCAACCCTACCTAACCTAACCTATCTTTATAGGTTAGGTTTGGTTAGGTAGGTTAGGTCGTCGAAAAAACATTAATTCATGAAAACTTGGCTTATTAGGCAAATCGGGCCTTGCATAGTAGGCTGAGAAGTGCGTTCTGGCTACTAGGTACGACATATATATATATATATATATATATATATATATATATATATATATATATATATATATATATATATATATATAGACACACAATAGAGCATTGAGACAATCCACTTAGAACGGTTTTCCCCATTATGGCTTAATTCCATTTGTACGAACTAATTATTTCCCTTCGATATAACCATGTCCTAACCATGTTCTTATACATCTTAAGACAGCACCAGCAATACCGTGGAGTCTTGGTCATTCGTGTGACCTTGTATCAGGAGCTTAGTTAAAGTCAAGGACTCTGATTCACGAAGCAGTTACGCAAGTACTTACGAACGTGTACATCTTTTCTCAATCATTGGCGGCTTTGTTTACAATTATTAAACACTTAATGAACTCTAAAGCACCAGGAGGCTGTTTATAACAATAACAACAGTTGATTGGCAAGTTTTCATGCTTGTAAACTGTTTAATAAATGTAACCAAAGCCGTCAAAGATTGAGGAAAGATGTACACGTTCGTAAGTGCTTGCGTAAGTGCTTTCGTGAATCTGGCCCAAGGACTCTGATTCACGAAGCAGTTAGGCAAGTACTTACGAACGTGTACATCTTTCCTCAATCTTTGACGGCTTTGTTTACATTTATTAAACAGTTTACAAGCATGACAACTTCCCAATCAACTGTTGTTTAAATTTTAAATTTTGCCCCGAGGGGCGAGTTTATTGGGCAGCGCCACTCATCTTGTGAGTGGACACACCGCCATAGCAGCATGTACAACACTCCCCAATAGGAAGAAAACCCGCTGGGTTGTTCATCCTGTCACTTGTACCCAGACACAGCTGGGACTTGCTTAACTGTCTCAAGTGAACAGCTCCTCAAACAAGAAGATTAACATCTATCAACCCTTAAAAGCTTACGTTATCTTGCGGGTGCAAAATGGGGAAATCTTTTAAGAACAGTATCAATATTTGACAAAGTGTTTTCCTAACTCAAACAATGTGGGGTTTATTATTCTACACATATTTCTGATGTCTCTCAGGTGTTCACATTCACGTAGATAGTGGTCAAGGCGGTGTCCATCACTCTCACCACAGATTCTGCAACTTCGCTGCTCAACTGTTGTTTCCATTCCATATCTCCATGGATATCTGTATCCAAGACGGATTCTCGCTATTACTGATTCTCTCCCTCGTCCTCCTCCTCTTCGGCCATAATGATTGGGATTGCCAGCTGCAACCATGTTGTACCATCGTACAGATTCACTGGTTTGTGCTTCTATCCTCCTTTCCTCAGTTACCTTGTCACGGTGATGTTGCCTGACAATACCTCTAATTTGTAGTAGAGTCTTGTGTATGAAGTATTCAATATGGTCTCCTTCAGCGCCTTCAGCAGCCAGCACATCTGCTCGTTCATTCCCACATATCCCAACATGGGAGGGGATCCACAGAAACTTGATGACTCTTCCCTGATTGGTAAGAACTCTCACAGCTCTCTTAATTTCAGCGACTATTGCAAGATTTTCTGCCTGATTTTTACTTAGGCTTTGTAGTGCTGCTTTTGAATCGGTGCAAATCACTGCACCATTAGTGTTCCGTTCAAGAAACCTTAACGCCATAACAATGGCAGTTAGCTCTGCTTGCGTTGAAGAGGCATAGTTCTCAATACGTGCTTTTTCTTCATTTCTGCGTTGGAAAGTATTATCCTTGATTACCGTGTATCCTGCACCAGCCCTGCCATTGACAGGATTAGATGACCCGTCAGTGTAGATTTGATCTAGTTCATCTCCGGCTTCTTTATAAATTTCCTCGAGATACTTGTGCCTCATTTCTTGTGGTAACATGTTGGATTTTTTCATTGCCATTTCATTGATGATGATCTTGCATGAGTCATCCTCCCAGGGAGGTAACCTCTCTACAGGCAGGAGCTCACGGGCTTGCTCAAGCAGGTGAAGCTCTTCGAGGTAGCAGACTGATCTGTGATGCCATTTTTTGCTTCTTCTGTTTCCCCCTGAAAGTAGCACAGAGCTCAGTTTTTTCTTAGCAATATCATTGTAATGGGGATCTCTGGCTATCCTAATTGCAAGCTAATGTTGTTATTGTTAACTGTTGTTATTGTTATAAACAGCCTCCTGGTGCTTCGGAGCTCATTAACTATTTAATAATAGTAAATAAAACCGCCAAAGATTGAGGAAAAGATATACAGGTTCGGAAGTGCTTGTGTAACTGCTTCATGAATCTGGCCCACGGCACACTGCGTCTCAAACCTCTTCACTATCAACTGCCTCAAATATGCTGGAACAGAATGAAAGTAAATTGGTCAAACATTGTGCGGCTCTTAGACTAATACCATGATGTGTATCAATTATTCATTTTTCAGGATGTAGACGAATAGCTTTTGGAGTTATTGATTCAAGTTATATTTTGTTTCCTCCCCACAATAGACATTAAGGTAAATGACCGATTGTTCGACGTAAAGGATCTATCTTCTTTCTTAAAATTGGTGCCAGCCTCACCATAACTCCGGCACTCTACCTCAGGCTAATGATTTATTGAATATGCAAGACAAGAGCTCGCAAAGCTCTTCTTTGCATTCTTTAAGCACCCTGGCAAACACCTCGTCCACCCTTAGGGGCTTGTTTGGCTTTAATTTTTCTATTTGTTGACTAACTTCTTCCTTCCCGGTAACCACTAGATTTTAGATTTAGATTTTAGATTTAGATATCAGATTTAGATTTTATATTTAGATTTTATATTTAGATTTAGATATTAGATTTAGATTTATATTTTAGATTTAGATCTTTAGATTTAGATTTAGATTTTAGATTTTTTATTCAGGTAAAGGTACATACATAATGTTGGATTTAAAGATATTGTACATACAATACCTAAAGCCACTAGTACGCATAGCGTTTCGGGCAAACCGTGAGTAAAGTTGTAGTGAGTAGAGTTGACTTAACTAGTCAACCTGTCCTCTTCACAATCAGTGTCGACTTCTTCAGGCGGAGGCATAATTATTAAGCTCTTTAGCATATACAGAGACAAAATATTTATTTAAAATACTATTACTTTCTTTGTCATTTTCAGTTATCTAAGTTTCAGTTTTTAATGCTCATTTCCCTAATTTTTGTTTCATTTAACACAAAACAAACTTTAGATTTGGCTTTGCTTGGTTGCTAACTAACTTTATTGTTTCTTTGTACCGTCATTATTTTTTTTTTATTTTCAATCTAGTTTGATAAATTGTTGTTATAGATTGACTTCCCAATTCTTAATCATTTTATGTGCCGTTTTATTTTTACATATACGGTTCTATGGATCGATGATTATTTTCCATGTGAGGTCATTATTATTTGATTTATTAAATGAATAATGTATGTCTAAAATATTATTTTTCCATGTTTGCTCCTAAATATGTTATTTAAAAGAAACAATAATCAGCTATTTTTTACAAATCTTCTGCGTCGGCATTCGTTGCTTTGTTAACACAGTTTAACGTTAAATGTTAGTCACCCCATAACAAAGATTGTTTGGTCTAGATGGTCTATCATAGTCCAACACATTGCTGCTTTGCTTCCATTCAGTCGACGTTCAGTGGACTGTATATAACTGCTAATTAGATTATTATTTTCATTTAATTCTAACCCAATACCTTCTGTATGTCTTACAGACCCCTACCTGGAGGTAAGCGGTCGTCAGCAACGGGCAGGAGGGCGGAGCTCTGTGAGGTGGTGGGCGTGGGAACACTGCTGCTGCTACTGCTGCTGCTGCTGATGGTGCCGGAGAGCAGGGTGCTCATGCCCGCCCCCAGCCCGCCCACGCCCCCGCCTGAACTGCTGTTGTTGTTGGTGGTGGAGGTGAGGTTGTTGTTGTTGTAGTGTAGGGAGGGGCGATCTGGGTAGTCGAAGTCGTCCCTGTCGCTCAGGTCTGTCGGGAGAACACCAGTCAGGATTAGGAACACCACTCAGGGATTAGGAACACCAGTCAGGGATTAGGAACACCAGTCAGGGGATTAGGAACACCAATCACAGATTAGGAAAACCAGTCAGGGGGAGCAGGGAAGTTAAGGGGCAGTTCAGAGGCAGTTAAGGGAAGGGGGAGATTTCAACAGGGTGGACCTACAGGGGGTAATCAAGATGGGTGAAGTGTGGGGACCCAATAGTAAGGGTCAGGGAGGTTAATGGGGGGGGGGGGTTCAGGTGAGTGGGTGGAGGGTAAAGAGAATGGAGAGGCACAGAAGAATGGAAAATGGTTCTGTAGGGAGGGGGAAGAAGGGAAATCCATATTGAGGCAAGCCAGAAGGTGAAAACCAATGTAAGGTCAAGATGCAGTCAGACCACCAAGGAGGGCAGGTAGGGGGGGGGAGGAGAAGACCTGTGGGGTCAGAAAGGAGGCAGAGGAAGACTCCCCCCTTTCTTGACTACACCAGAAGGGGACAAGTGAGGATAGATGGGTGGCTCCTAGAAGGAAACATTCTTGTGTCTTAAAGGATACAGATCAAGAGGTTCAGTGCACCCTGACTGCTCACACAGAGAAAACATCTCTGAGTGTACTTAAGTACACCAGAAGTACACATCTCTTGAGTGTACTTAAGACACCAGAAGACCAGGGATAGATTCATCAATATATGCACAATAAACACGACTTACTCCTGGAGATGATTAATTACTAATGATGAGAGTTAACTTGATGCATGAGTCGTTATAGGTATGTATTATGGAACCCTGGTCCATGAGCTGCAGCCCAACCTGTTTGTTTTGACATGTGAATGGCACTCTTCTCCTGCATCTTAGTCTTGCTTCTGATTCTCGGCCTCTTGATTGGTTCTAGTGAAATCTCACGAGCCAGTTAACAGGAGTACTTAACGTGAGCCTGATAGCTCTCTCTCTCATTGGTCCACTTGGTGGTATCACTAAAGGCATAAACAAATATGTTTCCCCATTTTCCTTGGTTGGACCACACATACTCGACCTCAAATCGACCAGGTGTGACTCGACCGAAGAAAGGTCCAATTGGTCTATTGGAGGCACAGCGCCTCCAACTAGCATCAGGTACGACTAGAATTGAGTCTTTCCATGGTTTTAATTGTTTAATATAGCCCCGTTGCAATTGATAGGCCTTAAGTGCTTCTCGTTAAGGAGGTCTACTGAGGTAAAGTTTACCCCACCTATATGGATTAATTGCTTTGAGATGGATCAACTATGCAGGTGCATTCATTTGCATATGTTAGATGATGTTAGAAGATCGAATTCTATCACATAAACAGCGAACAATGTCCACTCCTGAATGCGCAAGACAACTTGTGTGTGTGCGTGTGTATATATATACACGATCCTACACTTTGTTACGAATGCTAGTTCGTTATTCACTTAGCATACAATCAGTTATTCACGAATTAAGCTTTTGACCAAAAAAAAATCAATTTGTCAGCAGCTTCTGTTGATCGATTAATCACCATGGGATGAGACGAGATTGATCAACATGGGATGAGACGAGATGATCAACATGGGATGAGACGAGATTGATCAACATGGGATGGGATGAGCAGCATCCTCATCTTGCATCCTCACCTCACCTGATTAATACATCTTGAGAGGTCTCCAACGCCTCACACATCATGACGATCTATTTACCTCGGATCAAAGCGAGGCAAATGTGTCCCCCCCGCGTGTTCGTCAGGCTAATGAACTTCGCGGTAAATGTTTCTCAGTGTTCAGTTCCTGATCACTCGGAGTAGNATATATATACACGTGGATACTGGAATGCTCTTCAATTTAAATTTTTAAGATAACGCTTTAAACCCTCAGTTTTATACATCATTACTGAAGAAGGAGAAAGAAAGAGAGAGAGGGAGGGTGGGGGGAAGAGGGGCAATAATTCTGTGTTGATTTTCGGGATAGCAGTTCATCAGGGCAGACTTGATATCTAAATGTCTGTGTTTCTCTCTATCTCTGTTTGATTTACTGTCGGCATTACCACATAAACGGCAGTTTACGGCACTCCTCTTTTGGTCGCTCTGAGGAGCCATCAAGACGAGAACAAAAAAAATGGTTGTATATGTACGCATCGTTTAGGGGGGGGGGGGTCTTTGGCTTGTTTGGGGTGTCCGCACTGTTTGGGATCGTTGTGTTTCGTGACGAAAGTTGTGTCAAAGCCTTTGTACCCATCCGTGAGTGCGTATTCGTATGGAAGTTTGATTCTTTTGGTATACATAGAATGAATTTGCTGTGAAAACATCGTATCATTATCCTCATTTTTGCTAAACGTGTTGTCAAAGACCCACCGTCCATAATCTGCAGGAAGAATCCCCTGACAAGGCCAATTGAAGCCCGACCTTAACTTTAAGACGAAATAAATCAGACGAAATGTGGGTTCCTGAGTGACATTAAGTGAGAACCATACGCTCTAATCTGGCTTCGGATCGCCGAGGCTTTCAACAGTCGAAGCAACATAACCGGATAGCTATCGCTTCGGTCGTATAGGGAGGCCGGCGGCCCCCCTATACATATACACACACACACACCTCGCTCCTTGCAACATGGCCTCCTGTGTTGACCGTTCTCTCAACCTTTTCTAAACGTGGGGAAGAGATCCACCAGAAGAGGCGAGGTCGTAAATTTGTCTCGTGATGATATCTAGCATTTCGAATACATCACCACTGCCGAGGATAAGGACAATGACGTCGAAGTTGGCGTGGAGAACGGGTACTCGGGTGGGCAAAGATGGCGTTGCGGCTTGAATACGCTTATCGTGTTGATGGGCGTGCGTTGAAGGGAGAACAGGAGACCTGCCCTAGATGTTAATGGGTCACTTGCACGCCTCATCCAGAGCCGCTTCACACGCCGACTCCTCTTCAGCTAATTACTCGGACAAAAGTGGACAGTCCCTCTCTCTTTGGTCTAGCGAGGAGCCTACGTCACACATCCTTGAGCTACAAGAACGAGTAGAATACCGAGTCTTGCTATAGACAGCCGTGCGGGATTAGCAATCCCTGCTCGTCGGGTTAACTCTCTTTTTTTCCGAACTCCCTTTTGTCGACTCTTGTGTCTTTGTCTAGTGCTAGGGTCGACGCTCGTGGAGGGCCGCCCCCCGGCAGGAGGCGTTGTGGCACCTCAGATGGTGCCTGAAAGCACCAATGTCCTCGCCTAGTTGTGCTTGCGGGTGTTGAGCTTCGGCTCTTTGGTCCCGACCGCGTGTGGTTCCCAGGGAGTGTACAAGTGGACCTGAGACCACGAATTAGACTTCCATGGCCATCACTGGATGGGTGACCACTGGAAGCCTTGCCTAACTGATCCTAACAGGCTTCCGGCCCTAAAACATTGGTACCGGCATATCAGAATTTGCTTTCACAAACAGATCTGTTGATCAATTTGGTACACAGTCAGGTGTTGAGTGACAGCGAATGTTGCCATAAGGCTGGTCAGTATTGCCAGAGAAATCAAGACTTGAGTAGCCAAATTAGGTGCGGTCTTGGCAAAGGCTAAACCGAGCCATTTCCAGAAGTCTTGAAATGTAAATTAATGTGGTAAGATTTGCATACCTTATGGGTTATGTAACAGTTCTTGTAGCCTCCTGGCCCCGCCCTCTTTCTGTAACCGTGTGAACGAATGAACACACACACACACACACACACACACACACACACACACACACACACACACACACACACACACACACACCTTCAAGTAAGTTCACTGAGAAAAAGGAAATACATCTCAAAAGGATAGAGTAAATATCTTTATATATATAGAGTAGATAGATAGATTTAGTAGATCGAGCTATTTCTACCCTCGAGCAAACACACACACACAAACACCTTAAACCTCTTTCCGTACATATAGCTTATACAGGTGTATACAGCGTATACACCTGTATAAGGCTACACTGTATAAGGTACAAGATATACTGTATAAAGCTGTAGGCGACACCTTGTGTAGCTGAAGCCTACACCTACACACTATATCCACACACCACACAATAAGAGCTCTATAAACTCCTGTCAACTATACATACATACATACATACATACATACATACATACATACATACATACATACATACATACATACGAATATAATCAGACTGCAATTGGTCACGAAAATGTATAATAATAATAATAATAATAATAATAATAATAATAATAATAATATAAAAATAACAATAACGAAGAGACAGAGTCTATAGGAGAGTTATATAGCAACAATTAATAATAATTATAATGCTAATTAAAAGATAAGATAGATGAAGGCAGTGTTGCAAGAGGACAAGTGAGAGAGAGAGGGGGGGGTGGGGTTATGGGGGAGGTGGGTGTGTGTGGGGGGGATGTTCCCCTCTCCCCCCCCCCTCAAATACCCCTCCTCCCCCCTCCCATTCAAGGGGGCTCATTCTACCCCCTCCCTAATTAGAACACAGGTTAAAGGACTCACCGCTCTGGGATGTGCGGACGTCCTGCAGATCTTGCTGCTGCTGCTGCTGCTGTTGTTGCTGCTGTGATTGATGTGTCTTTGGGCTGTGGTGAGGGTTGTCGCTTTGTCCTGAAGACCCGCCGGAGGCCGCAGCTGCCGCCGCCGCCGCTGCGGCTGCGACGGCGGCATTGTTGACCCCCTCCTTGGCTAGGGACTCCGCTGTAGCAGGGGACACACACACAAACAGTTAAGATGGGAGAAGTGGGCCATTAAACAACTTTTACTATTCTAAGCCTCTCTAGTCCTTTATTTTATCTGTGGTTCTTGTAGGGTTGGGAAAATAGTTTATTATACTGGGGGGGGGGGGAAGGGGGGGGGGACTTCGGGCGTAAAGATTAACATTAGCAAAAACCCGGACCACAAAGTTTGTGACAAAAAGGTTCAGGGGTGGATGGTGGTGTCCGCGTGCAGGCGTTGGTGCTCCTGGCGCTGTGTGTGTGTGTGTGTGTGTGTGTGTGTGTGTGTGTGTGTGTGTGTGTGTGTGTGTGTGTGTGTGTGTGTGTGTGTGTGTGTGTACTCGCCTAGTTGTGCTTGCGGGGGTTGAGCTCTGGCTCTTTGGTCCCGCCTCTCAACCGTCAATCAACAGGTGTACAGGTTCCTGAGCCTATTGGGCTCTATCATATCTACATCTACACTTGAAACTGTGTATGGAGTCAGCCTCCACCACATTACTTCCTAATGCATTCCATTTGTCAACCACTCTGACACTAAAAAAGTTCTTTCTAATATCTCTGTGGCTCATTTGGGCACTCAGTTTCCACCTGTGTCCCCTAGTGCGTGTGCCCCTTGTGTAAATAGCCTGTCTTTATCAACCCTGTCGATTCCCTTGAGAATCTTGAATGTGGTGATCATGTCCCCCCTAACTCTTCTGTCTTCCAACGAAGTGAGGTTTAATTCCCGTAGTCTCCCTCGTAGCTCATACCTCTCAGCTCGGGTACTAGTCTGGTGGCAAACCTTTGAACCTTTTCCAGTTTAGTCTTATGCTTGACTAGATATGGACTCCATGCTGGAGCCGCATACTCCAGGATTGGTCTGACATATGTGGTATATAATGTTCTGAAAGATTCCTTACACAAGTTTTTAAAGGCCGTTCTTATGTTAGCCAACCTGGCATATGCTGCTGATGTTATCCTCTTGATATGAGCTTCAGGGGACAGGTCTGGCGTGATATCAACCCCCAGGTTTTTCTCTCTTGACTCTTGAAGTATTTCATCTCCCAAATGATACCTTGTATCTGGTCTCCTGCTTCCTACCCCTATCTTCATTACATTACATTTGCTTGGGTTAAACTCTAACAGCCATTTGTTCGACCATTCCTGCAGCTTGTCCAGGTCTTCTTGAAGCCTCAAGCTGTCCTCCTCTGTCTTAATCCTTCTCATAATTTTGGCGTCGTCAGCAAACATTGAGAGGAATGAGTCTATACCCTCTGGGAGATCATTTACGTATATCAGAAACAGGATAGGTCCAAGCACAGAGCCCTGTGGGACTCCACTGGTGACTTCACGCCATTCTGAGGTCTCACCCCTCACTGTAACTCTCTGCTTCCTATTGCTTAGGTACTCCCTTATCCACTGGAGAGCCCTACCAGTTACTCCTGCCTGTTTCTCCAGCTTATGCATCAACCTTTTATGGGGTACTGTGTCAAAGGCTTTTCGACAGTCCAAAAAAATGCAGTTCGCCCATCCTTCTCTTTCTTGTTTAATCTTTGTCACCTGATCGTAGAATTCTATCAAGCCTGTAAGGCAAGATTTACCCTCCCTGAACCCATGTTGATGGGTTGTCACGAAGTCTCTTCTCTCCAGATGTTACTAGATTTTTTCTCACAATCTTCAGTGTGTGTGTGTGTGTGTGTGTGTGTGTGTGTGTGTGGTGTGTGTGTGTGTGTGTGGAAGGCCAGTGACTGTGTGTGTGTATGAGGGGGGGGGGCGACTGTTTGTGTGATTATTGACCATGTTTCACTACCTGTTCCACGACTCTACCACATGCCCCTCCCTTCCCTCCACACAACCATTACCA
>WNGS01111181.1:16118844-16138298 GCA_020271785.1 Procambarus virginalis | reverse complement strand
AACGAGTGTGGTCGAGGACGAGGGTGGTCGAGGACGAGGGTGCTGGAGAACGAGGGTGGTCGAGGACGAGGGTGGTCGAGGACGAGGGTGGTCGAGGAGGGTGGTGGAGGACGAGGATGGTGGAGGACGATGATGGTGGAGGACGAGGAGGGTGGTCGAGGACGAGGGTGGTCGAGGACGAGGGGTGGTCGAGGACGAGAATGGTGGCAACATTGGCCCTCAAGTCAAGTGCTCAGATTCCACATCATGATTCTGAGGAGTGTGTGTGTGTGTGATTCCTTTGAAGGAATCTTGTCCTGTATCTGGGCGAATCTTGCTTGAGACTCCAGAAGTGTCCTCACTCAGTGTGCTTGCAGTCAACCATTGCACACAGTTTGAAGTTTGAAAGATCGTAACTCGTTCAAGATGACGAAAAAGCTACTTCACTCCCTACTATCACACCAACAACACCAGCCATTAATCAACTCCCCATCCCCCACATCCTACAATCAACTCCCCCATCATCCACTACAACCAACTCCCCTATCCACTACAACCCTGCATCATCTGTCCGAGCCTCAGGTTACCTCACCAATCCCACCCCAACCTCAGTGCCCAATCGTGTCTGGAATCAAATCAGTCAGAATATACAGTCTCTCCGTGTGTGCGTGTGTTTGTAGGGACTCTCAAGCCTCGAAGAAGAGGATATGAAGCACCCGGGAGGGAGGGAGGGAGCGATTTCCGAGTCCCACATATGCTGGCACATATGTCTCTCCTACCACTTCTTAATATATATGTATTTGATTAAAATTCATCTTCAGAACTAAAGAGTATGTGGAGTATTAATTGCAATCCTACCTTGTTTATTAGTCTGTAGGAGCCAGATTCACGAAGCAGTTTACGCAAGTACTTACGAACGTGTACATCTTTCCTCATCTTGACATCAACAGGATTGAAGACAATCCTGTTACCTAGCAGTAAAATAGGTACCGGGGTGTTAGTCAGCTGTCACGGGCTGCTTCCTGGGGGTGGAGGCCTGGTCGAGGACCGGCCGCGGGGACCTAAAGCCCCGAATCATCTCAAGATAACCTCAAGATATCTTTGACGACTTTGGTTACATTTATTCACACATTACAAGCACGAAAAACCTCCCAATCAACTGTTGTGTTGTTGTCATAAACAGTCTTCTGGTGCTTCGGAGCCCATTAACTATTAAATAAATGTAAACAAAGCCGCCAAAGATTGAGAAAAAATGTACAGGGACCAGATTCACGAAAGCACTTACGCAAAACACTTACGAACCTGTACATCTTTTCTCAATCTTTGGCGGCTTTGTTTATAATTATTAGAATAGTTAATGAGCTCCGAAGCACCAGGAGGCCTGTTAAACAAATAACAACAGTTGAATGGGAAGTTTTCATGCTTGTAAACTGTTTAATAAATGTAACCAAAGCCGTCAAAGATTGAGGAAAAATGTCACGTTCGTAAGTGTTTGCATAAGTTCTTTCGTGAATCTCGTCCCAGGTTCTTAAGCGCTTACGTAACTGCTTCGTGAACCTCGCCCCTGGCTACTCCAAACAAGAAATGCGTAAACTATTACATAGTCGTAATGATTCATTTGATAGCTCCTGATAGTTCCTTTCTCCAGCAATTGCTCGATGGTGTTGTGTTGTTTGATGGTGTCAATTCTATACATCACAACACCATGCAACAGAACGAAGGAAAATTCAACACTTTTCATCACAGTTTGAATTAATCTTAAATACGTACTAAGTAGTAAGGCGAAAATCGAATTCTGACGCGAAATCGTCAGAACGACATAGCACGTCTCCACGACGCAGCCCGTCTCCACGACGCCCGTCTCCACGACGCAGCCCGTCTCCACGACGCAACCCGTCTCCACGACATAGCACGTCTCCACGACGCAGCAGCACGTCTCCACGACGCAGCCTCTATGCTATCACCAGAAGAGGGATCCTTCCGACAGATGAAGACACTTCCGCTACTTAGGAGGAGAGTGATAGCAGAGAGAACACACCTCCTCCTCGACGCATTGAGTGGGAGCCTGGCTGTGCACAGCGACGCACACAGGCGTATCCCGCACCTCCCCCTTCACCGAACCTCCCCCTTCACCGCCCCTCCACCTGCAGCCCCACCCCCCACCCCCGCCCCTCCACATCTGTCTTCCCCTCACTCATTTTGTCCAGTTTCTACTGCACTGCATAATCATTTATCATTCAAATAAGATATCAGCCCTGTGTAGTTACCTCCGCTGATATCTCTTATGTAACTACGCATAATTACTGATCAGTGCAATGCTGGTTAACACTTGATATACGTCATTAGTCACAAGCAATTGAAGGAACTAATTGGGCAAGTTTTCCATATTAAAAGCCTAAGGTTCATTCCTTATCTCTGAAGACCGCCGCGTTAATAAAAGATTAAAGTCTTGTACCATCATTTTCTTCCTCAAGCATAAGGTCTACTACCTCACGAAACAAACACAAATAAATAAATGATGTCACCCATAAGCGAGTATATTCCCTTTAATAAAAAGAATGAGTGGGTGTGGGGGGGTGGCGGGATAGTGTCCCTGTGTCAGTGGAGGCAGACGTCCTCGCCAGGGGGACTCGAGGCGCACATTGGAACGTGTCTGGGCCCGGTGTCTAAGCCACTTGTGACCACTGAACCCTCTCGTTCACACCTGAGAGCCAGAAACCCCTTTGTTTTCAGACGGCGCTACACGAGTTGAGAATCGTTGAAGTATTTTTTTTTTTGGAGGCTTTCTCTCTCTCTTTCTTTCTTTTTTTTTTTGTGTTATCGTTCCTCCTGGAAGTTGATGCAAAAGAAAAACGTCCAAGTCATCAGAAAATTGGGTCTTGCAAATTTAATTGAGTTTTTTTTTTTTAATTCGATTCCTGAATGCTGAAGCTTCCGTGTCTCTTCACACTGTGTGCTTGAAGAACAATACCTTCTCATAGTTTCTCCTCCTCAGCAACCGTGAATTGCAAACTGTACAAATCCACAAGGGCCGTGACGAGGATTCGAACCTGCGTCGGGAGCATCCCAGACACTGCCTTAATCGACTGAGCTACGACAGGGTAAAAAGAGTTGAAACCGAAGTTCTACTGAACTTACTGGATCCCGTAGCCTCTCCGAGGCACAAACCAGGATTTTACACAACTCCCCCCTGAGGTCTGATAAAGACCTTTCGTGCCCTCTGTAATGCTTTTGCGCTACCGCTCACAGGATGAGTATGAGGCACAATAAACTAGCCGCCTTCGGCGGCAACAATCAAATCAAAATATTCCATTAATGTTGATACTTACTGTAAATATGATGTAGCTCTTGAAATAGCACTTACTCTGTAACTAGCTGACATTGTAACTATAAGGTGTGAAGGATAGATGAAATTGTTAATGTAATAACCTAAGATGAGTCTGATAAAGACCTTTTGTGCCCTCTGTAATGCTTTTGGGCTACCGCTCACAGGATGAAAATGGGGTGCACAATAACTAGCCGCCTTCGGCGGCAACAATCAATCAATCCCCCCTGCACTCGAGCTATGTCAATAGGCCGTTCTCCCTCTTCGCCCTTACATCATTACACACACAGATCACACTAACGTAATGCATCAAATGAACAAAATTTGTTCATTTGATGCATCACTTTAGTGTGATCTCCGTGTGCAAACTGTACGTTTTCTCTGGACGCAGAAGGCGTTCTTACTGACCACCTTACCTTGCGGTTGCCTTGCGATGATTTCGGGGCTCAACGTCCCCGCGGCCCGGTCCTCCACCAGGCCTCCTGGTTGCTGGACTGGTCAACCAGGCGGTTGGACGCGGCTGCTCGCAGCCTGACGTATGAATCACAGCCTGGTTGATCAGGTATTCTTTGGAGGTGTTTATCAAGTTCTCTCTTGAACACTGCGAGGGGTCGGCCAGTTATGTGTAGTGGAAGCGTGTTGAAGTTTACAAGTGGATAAATGGACATAACAAAGGGGATATTAATAGGGTATTAAAAGTATCAACACAAGACAGAACACGAAACAATGGGTATAAAATGGATAAGTTTAGATTTAGGAAAGACTTGCGTAAATACTGATTCGGTAACAAGGTTGTTGATTTGTGGAACCAATTACCGCGTAACGTGGTGGAGGTGGGATCCCTCGATTGTTTCAGGCGAGGGTTGGACATGTATATGAGTGAGATTGGGTGGTTATAAATAGGAGCTGCCTCGTATGGGCCAATAGGCCTTCTGCAATTACCTTTGTTCTTATGTTCTTATGAACAGGCTAACAGCAGAGGAAAAACAAGAGCGAGGAAAGCAAGATTTTGTGTTATTGTGTCGATGTCGAATGAGCCCGTTCTCGCGAGCGTTCCCAACGTCAAGAACCCGTCGTACTAAAGTGTCCTTTATCCTAACCTACCAGAGGACCCAAAACGGAAAACGGAGACAGTACGTCAATTTCGCGAGCCGCTTCCATTTTCTAGTACGACAGTTTTTGTCCTTAAGTAAAGTATACGTCAAAATGCGACGTGCTATTAGGAGGACAGGTTAGATGAACTAGAAGCTCTTTATACTCAGACGAGGAAAGTTCTAGATACACCACCAGCAAATGTATACACCGGTGCATACAACAGCAAATGTTGAGACATACGAATAAAGGTAACTGCAAATTGACCAGACCACACACTAGAAGGTGAAGGGACGACGACGTTTCGGTCCGTCCTGGACCATTCTTAAGTCGATTCTCAAGTCATTCACAATCGACTTGAAAATGGTCCAGGACGGACCGAAACGTCGTCGTCCCGTCACCTAGTGTGTGGTCTGGTCAACTTACTTTAGCCACGTTATTGTGACTCATCGCCTGCAGAAGGCCTATTGGCCCATACGAGGCAGCTCCTATTTATAACCACCCAATCCCACTCATATTCATGTCCAACCCACGCTTGAAACAATCGAGATCCCCCCCCCACCTCCACCAAGTTACGCGTGGTAGCTGAGTTTTAAATACAGCAGGAGAGTCTACGTTAAGACCGATCCTCTACAAGGTGGTACACATCTACGAGGTGGTCTCTCCTGGGGCCAGATTCACGAAGCAGTTACGCAAGCACTTACGAACCTGCACATCTTTTCTCAATCTTTGGCGGCTTTGTTTACAATTATTAAACGGTTAATGAGCTCCGAAGCACCAAGAGGCTGTTTATAACAATAACAACAGTTGAGTGGAAAGTTTTCATTCTTGTAAGCTGTTTAATAAATGTAACCAAAACCGTCAAAGAGTGAGATAAGATGTACACGTTCGTAAGTACTTGCGTAACTGCTTCGTGAATCCGGTCCCTGGCAACCCAAAGGAGGCATATTTCAGAAAACAAGTGTATATAAGTCAAATGAACGTTGGAAAATCGGGGCCCAAGAGCTCAAGCCACTGTAAAGCACAGTTGAGTTCACAAGAAAGCTAAATATAACAAAGGAAATATTGATACGAATTATTTTGGGATTTATTTCGCGTACAGGAGATAAGCCTGACTCCTGAAGTGGTGACGATAACGTCGGAGCTGAACACTGAACACCTGGCAGCTGTTTCCTGGTACTGAACACCTGGTACTGAACACCTGTTAGCTGTTATGTTCATGTGTTTGCAGGTCCGGTTAGACGCCTAGTATTTTATTAACTTAATGAGCTCATCTTTATAGAAAACATTCCTTGTTTTCATCAGAATATTTTAAATCGCTCTTTGGGACAGAACTTGAACTTCCATTAGCTTCAAGGTTTATTGGAAATAACTTGAGCATCAAGCTTAAAGGGTGAGAATTGGAGCTTAGAGCTACATGGGAGAGAGCCTTAGCTAGAAGCTTCAGAGGCAAAAAATTTAACCTTCAAGCACAGAGGCAGAGAATATGATCGTTGGTGTATATATATATATATATATATATATATATATATATATATATATATATATATATATATATATATATATATATATATATAAACGTAGGGTACACCTCTCATTATAAATTACCCTCTTGTTACTATGTTGTTGTTAAAGATTCGCTACCTGGAACAAGAAGTTCCAAGTAGCACGGGCTATGGTGAGCCGTAGTGAATGTTGTTACTATAAGTTTCTTCGTAATATAAAGCGCAGTGCTGCACACCCACCGACCCACGGGGATCCGAGTAAGAAGGAAGTAACAGCCGATGCGTCTCGAAAACCCCCTTTTACTTCTCTAGAAGAGTGAGCAGAGCCTTACAATGACTCGCTTCCCATGCGTTCCCGAAGGACAATTTTGACCTCAGGGCTTTGCGTTATCCAAATTCGTAGTCTTAATTAGTCTTGCGTCATTGCTGGAGGATTATCTCAGCGTTTTGTATCTCCTTAATACCTAATGCCGCTCTATATGATGTTATAATTGGTATGAGTTCGTCTTAAAGTATAAAGTATATACTTATACCTTATACCTTACCGTTTCTCGCTGCCATAGGCTATATACGCTCTTCCAGGATTTTCTTTCTCATTAATACATCAAGTTAATATGTGATTTCATTGTGCAAAATAACAACTGTTGTGATTTTTTTTATTTCCGCTACACAAATTTGGTTATGTCTCCCCACGCCGCCTCCGCCTCCTTCTCCCATGGTCTCCTTGTTTCTAATTTTATGCTTCGTGAATTGGGAGAGGACGGGGGGGGGGGCGGTAGAGGGTATGGGGTGGGGGGGATGGTGGTGGAACGGGGGGAAGGAATTCGAACCACAACTACGATCGATTTTGAATGATAACTTTCCCCATGAGTGGCAGCAATTCGTTCGTTTATAATGTGGTTTGAAATGAAAAAAACGCGACACTTATCCACGCAAATATAATACATTTCGCGTGCGGATATTTGCATTCGCGTAGGTAATTGTTGCTAGCGCAAGTTCACACGCATGGTCCCTCGCGGGAGCATGCCCCCAATCCACACACACACACACACACACACACACACACACACAAGAAGACCTGGACAAGCGGACAAGCTGCAGGAATAGCCGAACAAATGGTTGTCAGAGTTTAATCCACGCAAATGTAATGTAATGAAGATAGGGGTAGGAAGCAGGAGACCAGATACAAGGTATCATTTGGGAGATGAAATACTTCAGGAGTCAGAGAGAGAGAAACACCTGAGGGTTGATATCACGCCAGACCTGTCCCCTGAAGCTCATATCAAGAGGATAACATCAGCAGCATATGCCAGGTTGGCTAACATAAGAACGGCCTTTAGAAACTTGTGTAAGGAATCTTTCAGAACATTATATACCACATATGTCAGACCAATCCTAGAGTATGCAGCTCCAGCATGGAGTCCATATCTAGTCAAGCATAAGACTAAACTGGAAAAGGTTCAAAGGTTTGCCACCAGACTAGTACCCGAGCTGAGAGGTATGAGCTACGAGGAGAGACTACGGGAATTAAACCTCATTTCGATGGAAGACAGAAGAGTTGAGGGACATGATCACCACATTCAAGATTCTCAAGGGAATCGACAGGGTAGATAAAGACAGGCTATTTAACACAAGGGGCACAAGCACTAGGGGACACAGGTGGAAACTGAGTGCCTAAATGAGCCACATTAGAAAGAACTTTCTTAGTGTCAGAGTAGTTGACAAATGGAATGCATTAGGAAGTGATGTGGTGGAGGCTGACTCCATACACAGTTTCAAGTGTAGATATGATAGAGCCCAATAGGCTCAGGAACATGTACACCAGTTGATTGACAGTAGAGAGGCGGGACTAAAGAGCCAGAGCTCAACCTCCGCAAGCTCAAATAGGCGAGTACAAATAGGTGAGTACACACTGCTGCTATAGGTCAGTGCCTAATCGTTTTGTGTCCGCCCTCCACCCTTCACTATCCTCAATCTCTCTCTCAACTTCTTTTTACACTCCTGAAGTCTCAGTTTCCTCCTTCTACTCCTCATCCGTTCCTATTAATTCACCTGTCCAGACCCCCGGATATCAGTACTTCCCCTCTCCTCCTTATGCCACCACTCCTTATCTACATTCTCTCCTTATCCTTCTCTACAGCTTAACTTCCCTTTATCACTCTTCACCTTTCTTTGACTAAGAATCTCTCAAACAACCTCAAAGGGGAGAACTCTTCATTCCTGGATTCTGTACTTCTATCTACAGTTATTTAACAATTATTTACCCCCCCCCCCCTTCATCTTTTCCAAACACTCGTGTAATTCCCTTTCTAGATGACTTTTCTCCTAGCCCAATCGGCTCAGCTACATTCGTTTATCTCTCAGATGCTTCTCCTTACATACTAAGCTTACTTAACCTTAGACTGAGAGTTCTGCACCTCCTGTGTCTAGCTCTCATTTCTAGGTTTCTGCTCCTTTTCCTGTTCCTTCCTAGTGACATCACAACTCCCCTCCCTATTCATCCCCTTCCCATCCTACCTGTCTCCAGATTGAGTTAAGAAGCATCAACTCGTACATCAGACAAATGGTATAATGTATGAATATATGTGGTACTCAAATGCTGATGGAAGCTCCAACAAAGCATGTAAACTTGAGCATGAAGATTCGGAGACTACACCCAATATGATATAGTCAAAACAAAGCTATATAGATCTTAGATATACAACAAAATAGAGTAAGGATGCGGTTGATTCAAAGCGGGTAAAATTTGCATAATAATATTACAGCATTTGGGGAGCAGGTGATGAGTCACAATAACGTGGCTGAAGTACGTTGACCAGACCACACACTAGAAGGTGAAGAGACGACGACGTTTCGGTCCGTCCTGGACCATTCTCAAGTCGATCGACTTGAGAATGGTCCAGGACGGACCGAAACGTCGTACAGCATTTGGTACCTAACTACTGCTAACTTCAAAGAACGAGTACTGCCCTCTTTAAATGATGGATAGGTAGGTACTGTCCTCGCCAAACAGCAAGTAGATATTGCCTTTTCCGAAAAGCAGACAGATGCTGCCCTCGTCAAACAGTAAATAGGAACTGTCCTCTTCAAGCCATACATAGGCACTGCCCCCCATCATTCAACAAACATATAGTTGTAGTAGGCATCCAATCACTCTCAGGAGACTATGGAGTTGCGCTCTGGTTGTCAATCTGGAGTGGCCTCTCCAGGGGGCAAAGCCAAAGTAGGTTGATACGTGGGAGAAGCTGTCACCCATGCAGCAGGTCCCCCCTCCCTCTGTCCACACTATGCGCCAACTCAACACTTACAAGCATATATTCAACAGGTATTATGCAGAATTTACACAGATGAGAAAACACCCATCAAATATGCAGTATTACTGCATATTAGAACAGAAGCAGGTGCAGCTAAGAACAGACAGACAACAGGTGCAACTAAGAACAGACTTACAACAGGTGCAGCTAAGAACAGACAGACAACAGGTGCAGTTAAGAACAGACAACAGGTGCAGCAGAGAACAGACAGACAACAGGTGCAGCTCAAGGGCAGTAGAGAACAGGTACAGCAAATGTTCAGTTAACGGCAGAGTAAGAACAGCTTACGTGTCGCTAAGAACAGAGAACAAGAACAACTGACGCGTCACTAACAACAAAGAACAAGAACAACCGACGCGTCACTAAGAACAACAACCGACGCGTCACTAAGAACAACAACTGACGCGTCACTAAGAACATAGAACGAGAACAACCGACGAGTCACTAAGAACAAGAACAACTGACGTGGAGCTAAGAACAAAGAACAAGAACAACTGACGTGGAGCTAAGAACAAAGAACAAGAACAACTGACGTGGAGCTAAGAACAAAGAACAAGAACAACTGACGTGGAGCTAAGAACAAAGAACAAGAACAAGTGACGTGGAGCTAAGAACAGAGAGCAAGTACTACACAAAGAAAGTTTAGAGCCAGAAGGACAGATGTGCGGGAGATAAGATAAGATAGCGACAGCTGGATCTGTCGCCCGCGTGGCGCCCAGGTTGACGCACGCACTTACGCCAGGTGATGGTCTCACTTACGCGGCCACGCAACACTTATACGCAACTGTGCAACACTTAAGCAAGTACGCAACACTAAGTGCTGTGTGCTTGCGTAACATAAAAACATTCGGAAGTTTTGTTTCATATTTTCCTACGTGAATACCTACATTATATATATATATATATATATATATATATATATATATATATATATATATATATATATATATATATATATATATGTTTCGAATACTCATTAATATTTATCATCAGGTCTAAAATACGGAAAAATTGAATTATAATGAACTAACAAAAAACTTATTCTCAACACATCATACCCACAAGAGTCCAAAATGTTAAAGTCTGACTCATGTAAACACTGACCACTATCAAGACTGATTCCTAACGTCTGAGAAAGCCTTCATTAATGGCAGACCAGTCTTAAAAGATATTCCCCTGTGTTCCTGTTTCTTAATGTCGAAGTTGCGACTACAACTTCCGACAGATATCCCACGTTATAGCTGGAATATTTATACGTATGTAGACAAACGTATTAAAAACTGATGGGCAAATGCACTTTCTTTTTCTTTTTTTTATTTAAATTATGAGGTACATCTGCATTAGAGCAGCTGCCCTAGACTATATGAAGTGGAGTACAGTGTGTCAAAAAAGCTAACTAGGTGATGCTAGAAAATCCCCATCACACAGGATGGTTAGTCATACAGAGGCATGTGATAAGCAGTCTGCACTGGCAGACTCCGGATGCATTTTGAGGATATCATCAACACAAGATTGATTAAGGTAGCAGTGGTAATAAAGGTCCCCATCTCGCAGGATGGTTAGTCATACAGGGCCATATGTTTAGTAGCCTGCACTGGCAAATTTTGGGTACACTGTGAGGATATCTTCAAGAATACGAGAGTGAATAAAGTAATTGCAAAGCTCCAGGTACCTCATGCCAACTGGTCTGAAAGGTCTAATAACTGGGCATTCAGTGATGTAGTGCGGGAGATCGTGCCGTAGTTCCTGCTCACAGAGTTTGCACCTGGAGTGCTCAGGATTGGGAGATCCGTCACCTGCAGCCACCTGCCACAGGTAACGGTAACCCAACCTGATCCTTGCAACCACTGTGTCGCACAGTTTAGTGGACGTTTTGTGCTGCCCATAGATGTAGGTTTCAGATCTGAACAAATCATAGCTTTTTATACTAGTACTTTCAGGTCGTTGGGAGTCAGTAAGTTCTTTCCTATCAGATCTGAATGTTTGGACCAATACAGTTTTGACAGCAGAGATGGGGATACCTAGATCTAAGTCAACTTCAAACTTGTTACACGCTAATTTGGCTGCAATGTATGTCTCATTATGATGGGTTATATTTATGTGTGAAGGTATCCATACAAAGGAAATTCGAGACCCTTTACTCTGTGCATCAATTAGGTCATTTATAATTGGGAGTATGAGGTTCTTGCTATCGATCTTCCAAGAGAAGTTTTCGATTGCTTGAAGAGCAGACTTTGAATCACAGAATATTATTCCCCTCCAATGTTTTTTAATGTACTTTTTTCCTAGACATTATTGACATACAACTCTAAGGCACGAACACGCCACATTTGAATAACTTTAAGGCATATGTTTGCCATTTTTTATTACAAAAATATGTATCCCAGTCATTAAATATCTATGACGCTATTTTTTTTACAAGAAATTTTGTTGATATTCCACATATCTCAGAAAACTGTTGATGGGAAAAAACGTATTCATCACCTCTTATGGTTATGTCCCCCCTGACATTGGGGAAAAATATTTTTCCTATTACAGACACAGCCATTTGTTTACAATGGTAACCAACATACATAGGTATCCTTCACTCTTACACAGACACACCTTGTAAGAGACCTGTTCTGCTATGCGCAGTGCAGGGGATTACAGAGTGACACAACTGGTTTCAAATTGGTAATTTACAATTTTAGTCAGTATATATATTTTTTCGTTTGCCCTTTTTTTGTTAGTATATATATTTTTCCGTTTGCTCGCCTGGCACCAGATGAGTTCGGACTTTTTTTCGTGAGTCAGTAAATAATTATNTTTTACATAGTGTCATTAATGTGCATTTACAAAGGTGAAATGCAATTATGCCCAGCTTCCACATATCCTGTATACACATACATACATACACACACACACATATATACAGATATACACATGTGAACGCGTTTGACAGAAGGAGTGGAAGCGAGTGGGTCTGGTCGAGTAAGATGACGCTCCCTCACACTCAGTATTGTGAGTGGATTGAGTGACCGTCTTGCACTCAGCCTATGTGAGTGGTGTAAGTGGTATTTTAACCGCTTGACCCTCATGCAAGTCAACTACACCGGCCTCATATTATCACTTTGGTTTTCTACAAGGAGGCTGGTCACGGCTGTTTAGGGAGACTATTAAGTGTGCATGTCGTAGATTGATCACGGAAAATGTTGTAGATAAATAATAGAGCCTAAGCGGAGATATATTACAAAATTATATGTCGGGGAGTGTGTGTGTGTGTGTGTGTGTGTGTGTGTGTGTGTGTGTGTGTGTGTGTGTGTGTGTGTGTGTGTGTGTGCTGACTCCTGAACTAGTCTACATATTTACGCTTTGGTGAAGAGGTGCATCAGGTGAAAGAAACTGCCTGTTTGTTTTCTGTCTCGGCCGGGAATCGAACCCAGGCCCTTACGACTACAAACCTCGAGCGCTGTCCACTCGGTGTGTGTGTGTGTGTGTGTGTGTGTGTGTGTGTATACTCACCTAGTTGTGCTTGTGGGGGTTGAGCTTCGGCTCTTTGGTCCCGCCTCTCAACCGTCAATCAACACACTGTGTGTGTGTGTGTGTGTGTGTGTGTGTGTGTGTGTGTGTGTGTGTGTGTGTGTGTGTGTGTGTGTGTGTGTGTGTGTGACTTATATTAAATATCTGTGCCTGCAGGATCGAGCTTTTAGCTCTTGGGGCCCCAGCTTATGCCCGCGCGAGCGCAAGCGAGCTTTTTCCCACGACAAGTGACCTGAAAATAATCACCGTATCTAAATATCATATCTAACCTCCATAAACCCAGCCCGTACGAGTTAGTCGGAACCTGCCCACCAGACAACCATTACTGGGAAAAGGTGTACGAGGCACCAGAGCCGCTAATTCCCGTCCCAGTGTTCTTTGTTGCCATGGAAAGAACACGGGGGGAGGGCTGGTGGCCGGGCAGAGCTGAGGAGTCACAAAGGACCCCACACAAAAGCCTGGACAACTTAACTGTTTGTCATTTGGCGTTTGCAAAAAGACAGTAAACACGGGGTCAGTGAGAAAGAAATGGTATCGCTTTCTCGCATCATGAGCAATTGATCTTAGAAACGCCTTTCTCAATGAGTGCGTCGTGTTGGAGGTTGAACGTGAGGAGAATACGAAGAGAGACGCAGAATTACAAGTGCCACAGGGCCAGAAAACAGCACAATAACAGATTAACGCGAAAATAACTAATGAATGACCTGCATTACGATAAGAAATGCTAACGCGAAGATAACTAATGAATGCCCTGAAGCTTGATAACGGACGCCTAACTCAAATTCGCGTGGAACATAAATTGTATTTCGTACAATTCTCATGAAATGGAGCATGAAAACAGACCCACAATGACCTTTCTGAAGAGGAATTATAAACATTTGAAACCGTTCCTCCGAGACACCAGAATTATTTTATTTTTTTATTTTATTTTATTATTTTTTTATTTTTTTATTTTAAGCAACTTTTTTTTCGGAAGGCGAAGAATATTGCATGATTGTTGACGATAGTGTTGCCATCTCCTGAGGCTCAAGTTGCCACTTTGGAGTTTATTGTGCGTCCAGTTGGAGGTGGTTCTTGGAGGTGGTTCTTGGAGGTGTTTCTTGGAGGTGGTTCTTGGAGGTGTTTCTTGGGGGTGGTTCTTGGAGGTGGTTCTTGGGGGGTGGTTCTTGGAGGTGGTTCTTGGAGGGTGGTTCTTGGAGGGTGGTTCTTGGAGGTGGTTCTTGGAGGAGGTTCTTGGAGGAGGTTCTTGGAGGTGGTTCATGGAGGTGGTTCTTGGAGGTGGTTCTTGGGGATGGTTCTTGGGGGGTGGTTCTTGGGGGGTGGTTCTTGGAGGGTAGTTCTTGGAGGTGGTTCTTGGAGGGTGGTTCTTGGAGGGTGGTTCTTGGAGGTGGTTCTTTGGAGGTGGTTCTTGGGGGGTGGTTCTTGGAGGTAGTTCTTGGAGGGTGGTTCTTGGAGGGTGGTTCTTGGAAGGTGGTTCTTGGAGGGTGGTTCTTGGAGGGTGGTTCTTGGAGGTGGTTCTTGGGGGGTGGTTCTTGGAGGTGGTTCTTGGGGGGTGGTTCTTGGGGGTGGTTCTTGGAGGTGGTTCTTGGAGGTGGTTCTTGAAAGTGGCTCTTGGAGGTGGTTCTTGGGGTGGTTCTTGGAGGTGGTTCTTGGAGGTGGTTCTTGAAAGTGGTTCTTGGAGGTGGGTTCTTGGGGGTGGGTTCTTGGGGGTGGTTCTTGGAGGTGGTTCTTGGGGGTGGTTCTTGCGTAACCACATGGGGTTCGAACCCATGCAAACCCACCCGGGTTATTGATGTTCAAAGCTTTATCATTCCATAAGAAAAATTATAAACGCATTTTCTTAAGGAAATTTCGGCTTGTTAGGCACCGTGGTCTATTAGGCACCGTGGTCTATTAGAACCACTTTCATATATATATATATATATATATATATATATATATATATATATATATATATATATATATATATAAAGCATAACCATGTATAATGTATAATATATATAAAATATAAAAAATATAAAACTGCATACTCATTGTATACATAATTAATTAATCAAATTTCATGTGCCTATTGTTTACCTTTTAAATTAATTAATTATACCCAAATTAACTAGTTATACATACATCATTTACAGCTATAAAAAAGGATAATCATACGTGATGGGTCATAATTAGCTCGAAACTGCCATGAACTCACGAGAAAAAATGTGGAATTCATGAATCGTCGAGTGAGGCTTGGACAGTCCCATGATTGAGGCTAAGGGAGCCCTATGGTTGAGGCTTAGGGAGCCCTATGTTTGAAATTTAGGGAGCCCTATGCTTGAAATTTAGGGAGCGCTTGAAATTTAGGGAGCCCTATGCTTGAAATTTAGGGAGCCCTATGCTTGAAATTTAGGGAGCCCTATGCTTGAAATTTAGGGAGCTTTATGTTTATGAATTTGGGATTTCTTTCTACTGAGGAATGATGTACACACAGCTCATGGCAGTATTTTCACCCACAGGATGAACAACGACACTGCCCAATACTGTTTGCATGATGTTATTTTTTCACCCACAGGATGAAACGACGACCTGCCCAATACTGTTTACATGATGTTATTTTTCACCCACAGGATGAACAACGACACTGCCCAATACTGTTTGCATGATGTTATTTTTCACTCACAGGATGAGTGCCCCGCTGCCCGGGGCTTCCTGGAGGCCCCCTGAGTGCTTCTGTATCCAGTAGCAAGTTAGAATGTTTTATATAAATATTTCTCGCACAAAGTATACATTAAAGCGTGTTCTTGTACAGCTTTTTCCTCTCCTTTGTTGTTATAAAGTGTGTAGAACAATACAAGGACGGTCAGGTGCCTGGGAGATAGTTTGGTCATTTAATATGCGCCCCCCCCCCATACCCGTCCCGTGGGGGGTGGGGGGTATACTTCTCTTGTGGGGGGTGAGGGTATACTTCTCCCCGTGGGGAGGGGTGAGGGGTATACCCCTCCCGTGGGGGGGGGGGGTGAGGGGTATACCCCTCACCCCTCCCGTGGGGGGGGGGTGAGGGGTATACCCCTCCCGTGGGGGGTGAGGGGTATACCCCTCCCATGGGCGGTGGTGGTATAAATAGTTTGGAGACGGGGCCTGGAGAGCTAAATCTCCCTCAACCGTAGTCACTAATAGGTAAGTATTAGAGAGCCGGTCGGCCGAGAGGGAGCCGAGAGGGAGCCGAGAGGGAGCCGAGACGGAGCTGGTCGGGGAGGAGGGGGGGGGGGTTAAGGAGAGGTAGAAGGGTAGTTGCTGGAGAGGTGTGAGGGGAGGAGAGGGGGAAATAGGGGCAAGCAAAAAGCTGGAGTTAGTGGGGAAGGAAATAAGGGGCATGACAAATGTCGAGTTGGGTGGGTGGGGGGGTGGTTGAGATGAGGGGGCAGAAAGATATAAAAAGGGGGGGGGGGGTGATGGAAAAGTGTCAGGAAGAGAGTGAGGGGAAGGGGTCAGGGAAGAGAGTGAGGGAAGGGAAAGAGAGTGAGGGGAAGGGGCAGGGAAGAGAGTGAGGGAAGGGGCAGGGAAGAGGAGTGAGGGAAGGGAAGAGAGTGAGTGAAGGGGCAGGGAAGAGAGTGAGGGAAGGGAAGAGAGTGAGTGAAGGGGCAGGGAAGAGAGTGAGGGAAGGGAAGAGAGTGAGGGAAGGGGCAGGGAAGAGTGTGAGGGAAGGGGCAGGAAGAGAGTGAGGGAAGGGAAGAGAGTGAGGGAAGGGGCAGGGAAGAGTGTGAGGGAAGGGGCAGGGAAGAGTGTGAGGGAAGGGTGCAGGGAAGAGTGTGAGGGAAGGGAAAGAGAGTGAGGGAAGGGGCAGGGAAGAGAGTGAGGGAAGGGGCAGGGAGAGAGTGAGGGAAGGGAAGAGAGTGAGGGAAGGGTCAGGGAAGAGTGTGAGGGAAGGGGCAGGGAAGAGAGTGAGGGAAGGGGCAGGGACCTCTTTAATTCTTTTCGAAGGTAACCTTACCTTCCGCTGGCTCGTTTCCTTGACCTAACATGGAGAGCATTTACACAGCCTTGATAGCGGGCCTGTTAACATTTCCACCGCTGGAAGGCTGGAACAGATCCCTGGAAGGCTGGAACAGATCCCTGGAAGGCTGGAACAGGGAGTTCCGGGAGTCAATAACATGTGCTGGAGGACGAGGGTGGGTTGAGGACGAGGGGGTGGTCGAGGACGAGGGGTGGTCGAGGACGAGGGTGGTCGAGGGACGAGGGTGGTTGAGGACGAGGGTGGTCGAGGAGGGGGGTGGTCGAGGACGAGGGTGGTCGAGGACGAGGGGTGGTCGAGGACGAGGGGTGGTCGAGGACGAGGTGGTCGAGGTACGAGGGGTGGTCGAGGACGAGGGTGGTCGAGGACGAGGGGGTGGTCGAGGACGAGGGGTGGTCGAGGACGAGGGTGGTCGAGGACGAGGGTGGTGGAGGACGAGGGTGGTGGAGGACGAGGGTGGTGAAGGACGAGGGTGTGTGGAGGACGAGGGTGGTCGAGGACGAGGTGGTGGAGGACGAGGGGTGGTTGAGGACGAGGGTGGTGGAGAACGAGGGTGGTTGAGGACGAGGTGTGGTGGAGAACGAGGGTGGTCGAGGACGAGGGTGGTCGAGGACGAGGGTGGTCGAGGACGAGGGTGGTCGAGGACGAGGGTGGTCGAGGACGAGGGGTGGTCGAGGACGAGGGTGGTCGAGGACGAGGATGGTGGTAACATTGGCCCTCAAGTCAAGTGCTCAGATTCCACATCATGATTCTGAGGAGTGTGTGTGTGTGATTCCTTTGAAGGAATCTTGTCCTGTAATCTGGGACGAATCTTGCTTTGAGACTCCAGAAGTGTCCTCACCTCAGTGTGCTTTCAGTCAACCATTGCACACAGTTTGAAGTTTGAAGGAACGTAACTCGTTCAAAGATGACGAAAAAGCTACATTCACTACAATCACCAACAACACCAGCCACTACAACCAACCTCCCCCCATCATCCACTACAATCAACTCCCCTATCCACTACAACCCTGCATCATCTGTCCGAGCCTCAGGTTACCTCACCAATCCCACCCCAACCTTCAGTGCCCAATCGTGTCTGGAATCAATATCAGTCAGAATATACAGTCTCTCCGTGTGTGCGTGTGTTTGTAGGGACTCAAGCCTCGAAGAAGAGGATATGAAGCACCCGGGAGGGGAGGGAGGGAGCGATTTCCGAGTCCCACATATGCTGGCACATATTGTCTTCTCCTACCACTTCTTAATATATGTATTTGATTAATATATTCATCTTCAGGAACTAAAGAGTATGTGGAGTATTAATTGCAATCCTACCTTGTTTATATAGTCTGTAGGAGCCAGATTCACGAAGCAGTTACGCAAGTACTTACGAACAGTGTACATCTTTCCTCAATCTTGACAATCAACAGGATTGAAGACAATCCTGTTACCTAGCAGTAAAAATAGGTACTCTGGGTGTTAGTCAGCTGTCACGGGCTGCTTCCTGGGGGTGGTAGGCCTGGTCGAGGACCGGGCCGCGGGGACACTAAAGCCCCGAAATCATCTCAAGATAACCTCAAGATATCTTTGACGAATTTGGTTACATTTATTAAACACATTACAAGCACGAAAACCTCCCAATCAACTGTTGTTGTTGTTGTCATAAACAGTCTTCTGGTGCTTCTGAGGTCATTAACTATTAAATAAATGTAAACAAAGCCGCCAAAAGATTGAGAAAAGATGTACAGGGACCAGATTCACGAAAGCACATTCACGCAAACACTTACGAACCTGTACATCTTTTCTCAATCTTTGGCGGCTTTGTTTACCAATTATTAAATAGTTAATGAGCTCCGAAGCACCAGGAGGCTGTTTATAACAATAACAACAGTTGAATGGTAAGTTTCATGCTTGTAAACTGGTTTAATAAATGTAACCAAAAACCGTCAAGATTGAGGAAAAATGTACACGTTCGTAAGTGTTTGCATAAGTTCTTTCGTGAATCTGGTCCCATGGTTCTTAAGCGCTTACGTAACTGCTTCGTGACCGTCGCCCCTGGCTACTCCATCAAGAAATGCGTAAAACTATTACATAGTCGTAATGATTCATTTGATAGCTCCTGATAGTTCCCTTCTCCCAGCAATTGCTCGATGGTGTTGTGTTGTTTGATGGTTGTCAATTCTATACATCACAACACCATGCAACAGAACGAAGGAAAATTCAACACTTTTCATCACAGTTTGAATTAATCTTAAATACGTACTAAGTATAAGGCGAAAATCGAATTCTGACGCGAAATCGTCAAGAACGACATAGCCACGTCTCCACGACGCAGCCGTCTCCCGACGCAGCCCGTCTCCACGACGCAGCCCGTCTCCACGACGCAGCCCGTCTCCACGACGCAGCCCGTCTCCACGACGCAACCCGTGCTCCAACGACATAGCACGTCTCCACGACGCAGCACGTCTCCACGACGCATGCCTCTATGCTATCACCAGAAGAGGGATCCTTCCGACAGATGAAGACACTTCCGCTACTTAGGAAGGAGAGGTGATAGCAGAGAGAACACACCTCCTCCTCGACGCATTGAGTGGGAGCCTGGCTGTGCACAGCGACGCACACAGGCGTATCCCGCACCTCCCCCTTCACCGCCCCTCCACCTGCAGCCCCACCCCCCACCCCGCCCCTCCACATCTGTCCTTCCCCTCACTCATTTTGTCCAGTTTCTACTGCACTGAATAATC
>WNGS01111181.1:16064945-16085541 GCA_020271785.1 Procambarus virginalis | reverse complement strand
TGTCGTGAAAAAAAAAATATATACTTAAAAACATAGGAAAAACAATATATACTTAAACCTCCATTCCCCCCCTCCCCTTCCTCCTCCCCCCCCTTTTTACCCATCACAATACACCCTTCCCATCCCCCAAAGTCATCACTCTGTCCCCAACCAAACCACCGAAAATATGTTTCCTTTCCCCATCTTATCCCCAACTGCCCCCCCCCAACAACCATATCCCCACCTCAGGTATGCCCCACCATTCTATCCCCTTCCATCCCCTCCCCCCCCACTCTTGCATTCCCTCACACTAAGGCAAGCCCCCCTTCCCTACATGTCCTCCTACCCACATTATCATCATCACACCTCACCTCTCCCCCTTCCTTTTCCTTCCACTCCCTCCATTACCTCCCCTCCCACACATCCCCACCCCCCTCTCCCTTTCTCCACCTCCACCACCACCCCGTAATACAGACTTGTCCATTTAATAAAAGTTGCCAAAGTCAGAAAAACTTGTGCACCCGATTCCAATTTTGCATATGACACTGATGAAGAAATAAGTTTGTAGCCCAACCGGACGCCAGAATTTTCCCATATTTCCTTTTAATTAAGAAGTTATGACTTTTGAAAAATGTTTTCATAAAAAACTCCTGTTTTTCGTGTGTGGCACTTCTTCTGTTTTCCGATATTGAGTTTTGAGTGTTAGAGGGGTACATGTGACATCAGGGATTTATTTTTTTGTGTACTTTGGTACATATCTTATGTGTGGAGGGGGGGGAGGGGGGGGAATATATGGCCCTCTATGTATACTAACCCATACATATTGAGGCGCTGTCTGTTAGTGTGGGTTGAATGCTGGAGTTGGTGTTGGTGGTGGTGTTTGTATGCCTTGTTGTTGTTGTTGTTTGATGATGATGATTGATGGTTGTGTTGACGTTCTTGTTATTATTTTTACTGCCGTCTTGATTTTCATGTTCTGATGATTGCTGCATCTGTCCGAGGGTACATCATTCATCCTCTCGTGGTCTTCTAGTCACAGATCTTCACATTTTTATCTGATTGTCTCGCATTCCATGCTTCTCTCACACACCTGTTTGTACATCCCCCCTCTCTCTCAATGTCACCACCCTCCCGTTCTCTCTCTCCACCACCTGTTCACACCACCCTCCCTTCTCTCTTCTCCCACACCTGTCTCAACCCTCCCTTCTCTTCTCACCCTGCTCCCCACCCTTCTCTTTCACACCTGTCACACACCCTCCTGGCCACGTGAGGATACTAACATAGCAGTCATGGTCCACTAACCACTTCGGTAACGACACAACCCCCCGAGGCCTTCTACTACGCAGCATCCATTTCTCTCCTCGCCTCACTCCTCTCTCTCCTCATTCGTTTCTCTCTCTCTCTCTCACTCTCTCTCTCTCGGGTTTTAACCTCCCCCTTCTTTCCTCTTTGTTTTTATCGTCTGTGTAATTGATGCCCGCTGCGTACACACACGGTCCTTGTGCCAGCTGGTGATTGTAAACTACAACACCAGCGGCCTTACGGCACCGACAGTGGCACTTCCTGTCAGGTACATAGTTGTCTCGCAGGGTTCTTCTTGTTGCAGCTATGTTTTGATTTTTTTCCTTCAGTTTCTCCGTTTTCTTTCTGTGTTTTGTTTTGTCCCTGTGTGGGGGTGACTGAAAGTGCGGATGCTGTTGACAATGTGTCATCACTACCAATATTATTAATGTCACCTCTACTACCACCACCTACTCCATCAGCACCACTGTTACCACTATCACTGCTACCAGCAACCCCCCCCCGCCCACCTGCCCCCCGCATGGGAAGCTGGGTAACATTAGGGAGGTATTTCGAGTCCTAAATAACGACTCTTCAACCCGTCCTCATCTATGCATTCCTCCAGCGGTCAACCCACAGACGCATTCATAATTTTAACATGCTGTTCGATGCAAAATAGGAATTTTCTCAAATACAAGATTACATATTGTAATAGTATTATTAGCACACTGTGCATATTTGGCCTTGGGTAGGTTAGGTGTTTAGGTGCTTCTGTCGATTATTTGTATTTGTAGTCGTGAGTGAAGCATTTACCAGCGGTTGTGGTTCGAACAAAATTCGTCAGTTGAAGCACTTCTTCGGATGTTCGGACGTCATCATTGTGATTCTTGTGTAAACCGTTTTCATCTATAATACACTGGGGGTTGGGCGGGTGGCAGAATTTTGGGTCTTTTTGGATGTGAGCTGATCTAACAGAATGAGTTAAAAGTTACAATTACTGTACCGTCCTCCAACATAGTATCCAAGTAGGTTCTGGGCACCCGTCCGAAACCCCCTGTCCGGAATGAAACGTTTATCACCGATCACACATCTGTTACGTTCGCATATCCAACAGAGGCTCACAGTAAACGAATTGTTGCGCCAGTTCCTCCGCAGATCACAACGCTATGAAAAGCTTGCACGCCGCGAGTACGTACAATTAAACTAACGCCACAGAACTGAAAACTGACTACCTGGATATGATAATCACATTGCGATCATATATATTTTGAGAAGATCCGCTGATACGCTTTACAAATAGATGGTCTGTCGACGTAATTATGGACTTGATCGAGGACGTTGTAACCTGTTCATCTTTTTCAATCTTGGCGGCTTTGTTTACAGTATTAAATAGTTTGAGCCCCGAAGCACCAGGAAACTGTTTTACAACATAACAACTTGATGGGAAGATTTCATGCTGGTAAACTGTTAAATAAGTGTAAGAAAGCCGCCAAAGATTAAAAAGATAACAGGTTCTTGCGTCATGCTTACACTGCTCGCCTGTGTTCCCCACAGGTAATAGGTACCTGGTTGTCCACCGATTGACGGGTCGTGTTCCCGGGAAGGTAGAGCTCTCGGCCTGTTTACAGGAGTTCTGAAGTCGTCTGTTTCTGTTCTCGCCTAGTGTAAACAAACACTGGACCTCACAGCACCTGCATGAAACTTGACACTTCGTAAAACACAAAATTAACTTGAAAAGTGCTAAGGTATGCAGCAAGTGTAGTGCGTGTATTAAGAGGATTAAGCAACGAGGACAGATATGAAATTCTTGCTCACTGTCCTGAAGAGAGGAGAGAGGAGCAGCAGATGGACATGATCACTATATACAAGTATCCTTTATAGAAGATAGACAAGGACAATATCCCTAGAGTGACAAAAATTTCAGATATAGGTGTGATAACAGATTCGATAACAAACGAAATCACTGAATACCCGAATTCGACGATAGTCTACTTTTATACGACAATAAAGAAAAAGTTAAAAGATAAAAAAAAGATAAAAGATATCCAACCTCATAAAACAAAATCTGATTACCATTTAGTTACCTGTAGGTGTGCGCCCTTCACCACCACAACCCTAACTACCACACGCCCTCCACCCCGTCCCCCCCCCCCAAAAAAAAAAAATCAACTACCACATTCCCAGGCAGCAATGGGCAATTAGCCGATGGAGTCAGCAGGTGAGACACCATCCTCCCTCGGGAGTACCCTCAAATAAACACATATGTCCTCCCTCATTACCAGCGTATACCAACTGTGTTCAAGCCTTCCCATACGTGTTCCAATCAGCATGTCATCGCCTCGATAGGAAGTGAAGACCCAGTGCTATAATCACATTGTTATTTACTAGAGTTGATTGATAGAGATTGACCCCCAGAGTGCGAACACGTGCATGAATAGCTCTTAAGTGGAGCTATTTTACTATATTATGTCAGAGCTTAAGGTGACTTCTTGTCATTTTTTTTTTTTAGAGAACAATTCGCCTACATGTAGCGCAGTGGGCTGCGTGATATAGACGTAATAACTGTGGCAGTTGGAGACTGTAGCGTAACATAGCTGGATTTCACTCACACCAACTTGTCTGGCACTCCCCCCTCCCCCACCCCTGACACATTGATTACATCCGGTAAGGGGCGGCTGCTGCCTGGTTTCAGTCCACTGTTGAACTGAGTTGTTTCTCGTTAGGAAATACCACGTGATTAATAGTTTTTAAACACGTCTTTAGAGCATTAGAGAAGCCTTAACACGTTCTTGAGCATAAATTCTCTGCACGCGTGCCTAAATATGCCCCAGCCCATCCTCCTCTCTCCCCCCCCCCACCTCCTGACACCCCACTGCTCCTTCCCCCCCCACCCCAACATCGATGATACAGGACGATAACACTGCAGACAGCTAACACAGAGCTAATATCCCCTCCATTAAATGTTCTTTAAACATGATACCATTGATGGCGTCATGCCGTAAAAACTCCCGGTCTTCCTCAGCACTCTAAACACCAACCCCCCTCCCCCTGACCCCTCCATTCCCTCCCTTAACCCCCCCCTACCCACCCACTCGAGGAACCTCTTCCTCCCTTTAAAAGGGGCGTAGGACAAATGTCGGTGCTCCGTGTAAAGAAGCCCCTGAAAAGTGTCAATATATTGTTTGGTCTTGACCGTGACAAAGGTGCCGACGCCCCTGGCACTGTTCCGGCGGGACGAGGCGCTGTAAACAATTTAGTTGACTGCAGGTGAGGTCGCTCTTGGCTCTTCCTTCAGCGGCTCTTGCCACACTCACTCTCAGTCCCCCTCCCATCCCATCCCATGCCCATCTTCCGAGAGGGGAAGTCGCGCACCGGTTGATGGGGGACGGAGGAGGGAGGTGAAGAAGTATAGAGAGGTAATAGAGAACCCGGAGTGAGGGTGCAATAGTGATAGGAAATGCATAGATAGGAGAGGGAGGGATAGGAAATGTTGGGACTAGACGGTATATACAAAGGGTATGTAAGAATGTGGTGTAGGAGTAGATGATAAAATTTGGAGATGAATTGGAAAGTCACGAAATAAGAGAATATAGGAACTGATTAGATTAGATTCTAGATTAGATTAGATTCTTAGATTAGAGGCGTCGCAGGAAGCAAGAGGGCAAATTAGACACACGCCGCAGGACACCTTAGTGATTAACCAAAGGTCACACAACGAAAGAACTTGAGATCACGACTAATTGAACTGTATAATGAGGGAGGTTCCGTTAGCTGACGTAAGCTGAGGCAGTCACACAAGGTGCAGCATACTTGTTCAAGTCACACAGGTGGCAGCATACTTGGCAAGTCCACACAAGGCCGTACAAGGGAGCACTGGCAATCACACAGCAGCATTGGAGTCACGGTACATACTGGTCAAGTCCCACAAGTGGAGCATACTTGGTCAAGTCACACAAGGTGAAGTGATGTTACAAGAGATCACATTACAGTATTTAGGGGAGACATACTACATATAATACAGTTACATTAATATTTAAAATATCCAAAAAAAATAAAGAAAAATAAAGAAAAAAAAAAAAAAAAAAAAGAAAAAAAAAAAAAAAAAAAAAAAAAAAAAGAAAAAAAAAAAAAATAAAAACAACAAAAAAAAAAAAAAAAAAAAAAAAAAAAATAAAAAAAAAAAAAAAAAAAAAAAAAAAAAACAAAAAAAAAAAGATATAAAAAAAAAAAAAAAAAAAAAAAAAAAAAAAAAAAAAAAAAAAAAGAAAAAAAAAATAAAAAAAAAAAAAAAAAAAACAAAAAAAAATAAAAAAAGTCATAAAATGAAAAAAAAAAAAAAACAAAAAAAAAAAAAAAGAAAAAAAAAAAAAAAAAAAAAAAAAAAAAAAAAAAAAAAAAAAAAAAAAAAAGAAAAATTTTAAAAAAAAAAAAATAAAAACAAAAAATGGTGATAAGAAAATAAACTTTTTATTACTATAGTACCACAAATTAAATTTTTAATTTTGCCCCGAGGGGCGAGTTTATGTGGGCATTTTACCTAATAAACGACGATACACACTTTTCCTGTAATTGTGCTAATAGTTTAACGTACGAACAAATGTGAACACTGTATCTGTTTGCGCGATTGATTTTTCCTATTGAATCCCGGACTTAATTGCTGCTTAGGAATAGGAAAAAACACATAAAAAAGCACTAGGGGGTGGCAAGCGAGAGAGAGGAGAGGAGAGAGGACGAGAGAGAGAGAGAGAGAATTAGTGGTGGATAAAATAAATCTTAAAAATAATATCTTAAGTGATTTTCCAAATATATAACTAAAAAGCTATGGGAGAAACAGGGCCACTTGAAATCAGTTAAGACCATCGCGAAGATGATAGTTGAATACGTGTTGCAATGCTTGCCATTTCTTGAGGCGTTTGTAAGAGTAATAATATGTTATTATTATTATGTTTATTGTGGTAATGTGGTATTATGTTTATTGTGTTTATTATGGTAATATGTTTATTGTTGTGTGATGTGTGTCGTATGTATGTATTAACACGATGTGCTGAACGGGGTGAGAATATGCTGAGCTACCTCATCCCTTTGTGTGTATTTTACATCAATAAACTTATTTCAATTTCAATTTATTACCATGAACAAGTGTGGCTGAAAATAAATACCCGATTTGTTGTGTCCATTGATTGATGATTAATAAAGATTAAGCCACCCAAGGAGGGGACCACGGGCATGAATAGCCCGTAATTGTGTCCATACTTTAATTCTGATCTTTAATCCTTTTCCCCCCATCACCTCCTCCCATTTTTCCCCATGCCCCTTTTGCCCCTCACTTTCTCCCCTGTCCCCTCACCTTGTTCCAGACTCCAGTATGATCAATATGTCGTCATAGTGACGTCACGCACCTTGTTCAGCGTCGGTTAGGTAGGCTAGGATGGTAGGATTAAGATGGGGGTTAGGTTAGGCTAGGTCGGATAGGTTAGGTAGGATTAGGTTGGGTTTTGGTTAGGTTAGGTAGGATAGGTTAAGATTGGATTTTGTGTGGGTTAGGTTAGGGTCTGTTTAAAGCTTAGCGATGATGTTTTGGGGGAACAGGGCCGTGGGGGCAAGGAGCTGGGACACAAGGAAACTTATCGAGTAGCATTACTGTAGCGAATATTTCCGAATGTCTTAGAAATATCGTAGCAAGTAGAAACAATGGTAGATATGACCACCAAATACTCCATAAAGAGAGAGAGGAGGAGAGAGAGAGAGAGAGAGAACAGGGAGAGGGGGACAGGGGTGGTGGTGGTGGTGGTTCAGAGGACTCATCTGAACAGCTTGTGCCTTCAACTTGGTCAGTTATCTGAGGGTTTGCTGTTAATGGTGGCGTAACTCCAGGAGCCTTAGAGAGGGAGCGTGGGAAACATTGATCACGTATTGTAAACAAAAAACAAACAATTGCAGCAAGCACGGGAGTTTGTTTGTGTTTGATGAGTATGCCCATGAGGACGTGTGTGTCGACTGGATGGATGGATGGATGGTGTGCTGGTTGGATGGTTGATTTGGGTTTATGGCTAGTTGTTTGGTCTGGTTAATTGGCTGAATGGCTAGTTGCTTATTGTTGATTGGGCTTATGGCTAGTTGATTTGGGTGATTGGGCTGATGGCTAGTTGCTGTATTGGTTGATTGCTTATCGCTAGTTGATTTATGGTTGATTGGGCTTATGGCTAGTTGCTTTATGGGTTGATTGGGCTTATTGGCTAGTTGCTTATTGGTTGATTGGGCTATGGCTAGTTGATTTATGGGTTGATTGGGCCTATTGGCTAGTTGCTTTATTGGTTGATTGGGCTTATGGCTAGTTGATTTATGGGTTGATTGGGCTTATTGGCTAGTTGCGTTATTGGTTGATTGGGCTTATGGCTAATTGCTCTTTGTTTAACTAACGCATTGGCTATTTTTTTGTCTTGCTGGAACACTACTGACTAATTGGGATGAGTAACTAGCAAAGTGAATTAGCTCATTAGCTTAATTGCTATCTAATTGCTAGTTAGCTGGCTCATTTGCGTGCTAACTAGCTGGATGGCTGATTCAATGGCTAGTTTACTGAATGACTGACTGGGGGGGTTCTAGAGTAACTACCGCCGCCTCGCTCATACAGCAACTATGAAATAAATAAACAAAAAATAGCGAATTTGCTGATCTATGTCAAATATTATCTCATACGGAAATTTCGGATAATAGGAGATCCAATCCAAATTCCAATCCATTAAGGGGGTTAATAGTTACGATATGATTCACGTGTTTGCAGAAATAATCTCTAGAGGTTTAAAGTGGTTCCCATTTTACTTTGATCAAGAATGAAATAGATTTTCATGATGGTGACGATTAATTAGAATCAATTGCGGGTCAGTTGATAGTGAATTGATTATCGATAGTGAATCAAAATTCACTATCAATAATGCTAAATGCCTTGATGAGGCGAGACGCTGAGATATTTGCTTGATGCAAAGACGAGACGTGTTTAGTAGTACTGGTAGTGATAGTACTGGTAGTGATAGTACTGGTAGTGATAGTACTGGTAGTGATAGTACTGGTAGTGATAGTACTGGTAGTGATAGTACTGGTAGTGATAGTACTGGGAGTGATAGTACTGGTAGTGATAGTACTGGTAGTGATAGTACTGGTAGTGATAGTATTGGAAGTAGTAATACTACTGATAAGGTATTGGTAACAGTAGTGCAGATAGTCACAGTACTGGTATAGTAGTGTTGATAGTTTGTGGTGGTGGTGGTGGTAGTAGTAGTGGTAGTTGCCATTTTAAGTTGATGCCAGCAAGGATAGGTGAGAGAATCCCCATTTTGTTATATCCATCGCTTCCCTATTTGGAAAGAGCCATGGGGGGGAGGGGGCGTTGCAATATTTGGCTAAACACATAATGCACTGCAATATGTCTTTATGTGTACATGGAAACATATGCTTGCAAGTTAGTGGATCAGTCTAGTTTTCTTGTGTTTATAAGTCTTAATCACAGGTTAACGAGTGCGAATATATGGGCAAAATAAATGATTTGCTTCGTGTAATATCCACTACGGCTCACCATAGCCCGTGCTACTTGGAACTTCTTGTTCCAGGTAGCGAATCTTTAACAACAACAACAACATTTGCTTCGTGTGACCAGTACTCACCTAGTTGTATTTGGTTGGGGGGGGGAAATAAGTCACGGTTCTTGGGCCCGCCTCTTAGCTGGCTGCTGTGCAGGTTTCTAAGCCTACTGGGATATGTTTATATCTGTACTTAAAACTGTGTATGGAGTCCGCCTCCATCACTTCACTTCTTAGTGCATTCATGTTATTACTTCTCGGACACTGAAATATGTTTTGTAGTGTCTCTGTGGGTTAGTCGGTTACATAGTTACTATCTATGTCACCATATTCTTACCTGTGTTTGGAAGCAGCACCACCCTACACCATGGTGGGGTAGCAGGAACCCCCACCTTACACCATGGTGGGTAGCACCCCCCTACACCATGGTGGAGTAGCAGGAACCCCCCCCCCCTACACCATGGTGGGGTAGCAGGAACCCCCCTACACCATGGTAGGGTAACAGGAACCCCCCTACACCATGGTGGGGTAACAGGAACCCCCCCTACACCATGGTGGGGTAGCAGGAACCCCCCTACACCATGGTGGGGTAGCAGGAACCCCCCTACACCATGGTGGGGTAGCACCACCCTACACCATGGTGGGGTAGCACCCCCCCTACACCATGGTGGGGTAGCAGGAACCCCCCTACACCATGGTGGGGTAACAGGAACCCCCCCTACACCATGGTGGGGTAGCAGGAACCCCCCTACACCATGGTGGGGTAACAGGAACCCCCCTACACCATGGTGGGGTAGCACCACCCTACACCATGGTGGGGTAGCACCCCCCCTACACCATGGTGGGGTAACACCCCCTACACCATGGTAGGGTAGCACCCCTCCCCCCTACACCATGGTGGGGTAGCAGGAACCCCCCCCCCCACCCTACACTATGGTGGGGTAGCACCCCCCCCTACACCATGGTGGGGTAGCACCCCCCCTACACCATGGTGGGGTAGCAGGAACCCCCACCCTACACCACGGTGGGGAAGCAGGAACCCCCACACCATGGTGGGGGTAGCAGGAACCCCCCCCCACACCATCCCCACACCATAAGGTTGTGGGGCTCCAACTTAACTGTCAGACAACGACGACAGTTCCCACGGAAGATCACGTCAAGCAATAATTATTAAGAAAACATTTACAAACTCCCTGTGAACACATTATATATTTACTGCTAGGAATCAGCTGTGAAAATAAACAGAGGTTGTGGTGGTGGTGATTGATAATGGTGGTGGTGGTGGTGGTGATTGATAATGGTGGTGGTGGTGTACATGTTTCGATATAATTTTATTATCCTGACCTTCGAATTCTTTATCGAATTTGACCATAGTGTTTTCAATGACAGGAGCTTCCTAAACATCCCCAATCAGGGCAGTCCACTTATTGACCTTCTTACAAGTTGTTGTTGTTGTTTTAAGATTCAGCTACTGGGAACAAAAAGTTCCAAGTAGCACGGGCTATGGTGAGCCCGTGGTGGACTTACCTGGCACAGGAGCGGGGCAAGTAGCACGGGCTATGGTGAGCCCGTGGTGGACTTACCTGGCACAGGAGCGGGGCAAGTAGCACGGGCTATGGTGAGCCCGTAGTGGACTTACCTGGCACAGGAGCGGGGCAAGTAGCACGGGCTATGGTGAGCCCGTGGTGGACTTACCTGGCCCAGGAGCGGGGCAAGTAGCACGGGCTATGGTGAGCCCGTGGTGGACTTACCTGGCACAGGAGCGGTGGTGATCTTACAAGGTACGAGTGTTTCCTTATACTTCCACAACTCAGTTGGCCATCCAACTTATACTTATAAGTAATATACATTTTCTCAGGCTACATGTTCCTTATAAGTTAGAAGCTATACAAAAGTTACTATAAATTCATATATCTTTCTCTTTCCTTTTTTCATTTTCTTTCCATTGTTTTCTCTTATGATCCCTTGTTTATTCCCATTTCTATCCCCCTTTTTATTCCTATTTCTATCCCCCTTCTTATTGGGTGGGTATAAATAGGAGCTGTCTCGTATGGGCCAATAGGCCTTCTGCAGTTACCTTTGTTCTTATGTTTTTATTCCTATTTCCATCCCCTTCATTTCACCTAACCTTTCGTACCTTTTGCTTTGCTTTTCATTCCTCTTAAGATTTTCTTCTCCTCACCTCTCTCTTCCCTATTTATTGCCTTCACCTCCTTCCATCATCATGGAAGATTGATAATCTTTATCAATCCTCCATCATCACAATCGACTTGAGAATGGTCCAGGACGGACCGAAACGTCGTCGTCCCTTCACTCTCTAGTGTATGGTTTGGTCAACAACAGTTGATTGATTAACAATTGAGAGGCGGACCCAAAGAGCCAGAGCTCAACCCCCGCAAGCACAACTAGGTGAATACACACACAACAAAGATTTATTTAACTCTCATGATGATTATTTAAATCTTAATAATTGATATTTTTTCATAATGTTTAATAATAAAAATAAACAACTACAGTAACAACAAGAACAACAATGACATACACCACCACCAACACCGACAACAACAGTAATGACATGCACTCACAAACAAACAAAACACTCTCCCCCAAGTGTACAGTCAAAACCCTATAGGCTATTGGAATCCCAGACCACACAAATACACAAGGCTTGTACTCAATAAAAAGTGGGAATTAATCTGAGAGCATCTTGGTGGGTGGACAAATAAGCTGTGGAACAAGACGAAGCGTGTGTGGAGCACAAGTATGTGTGTGTGTGTGTGTGTGTGTGTGTGTGTGTGTGTGTGTGTGTGTGTGTGTGTGTGTGTGGGGTGAGCACTATCAAGTAGTGGGTGTGGGGTTACAGCCTCAACATTCGTGCAATGGTACCGGGCATGTCAAACAAACACAGAAGATACATCCCCCCTCCGTGGGAAGCAGGACCTGCCTTGCGAGGGTGACGGATGGTGGGGTGGGATGGGGTGGGGGTGGGGGGGTAGGAGGTGCGGTTGAAGGGGTGATTGGGGGAGGGGGGTTGAGAATGCGATTGATATAGGGAGGGGGGGGGAGGTTGTGCAGGTAGGACTTGTGTTCAGGGAGGGGTAAGTTTGGGGTTGGGGTGGTTCTGAGAGTGGGGGGTTGTAGGTTATGGCGGGGAACTGGGGAAGTGTGTGGGGAAATTCAGGAGGTTTAGTTGGTATCTGTTTTCTGCCATAGTCTACCTACCATAGACATATGAATGACTATCTAGTCATTCATTTACTGTACTAACCAGTAAATGAATGACTATCTAGTCATTCATTTACTGTACTAACCAGTACAGACTGTCCTTGCGAACAGGGTACTTAGAGCTCGGCCACGCTCCATGTAACGTAGTCACTGTACTCGGTCTTTGAGCACGTAACTACAAAAGATGACTTAAATACTTAATGCATGTTTCAAGATCATATACCTCGCGTACATTATATAACTGTTGCAATACACAGGATCTCTTAGGCACACGCCAGGAATGACACCAGGCGTTCCGATACTCGATATTTACCGAAATCAGCGTCTCTCATCTCAAGGAGTCGGAAATCAGCCAATTTGGGACATTCTTGGCACCAAGGCATTCGACACTAGTGTTTTTTGGGGATAGATACGTCCGTATATATATATATATATATATATATATATATATATATATATATATATATAAATAAATAAATAATACCTAGAAGGGTTACCACCTCTGGTGCAAGTGTAGGGACCCATAGCCTCGGAGAAGAAAATAAAGAGTACTCAGAGAAAACCTTGTGGATCCTCACTGAACACTTTGATATTTTCTTCTCCTACCACCCCTATTCTTTGGTAGTGTGTATATTTATCTAACTATATTTGAAAATGTCATTACACAAAAAAGTTACAATATTGATTACATGCAGGTACAAGGATGCTTGTCACAAGTTGAATAGCTCCTCAAGCTCCTCAGATGGCGGGCAGGAACCATGGATGCAGTGAGCATTTCCTCTCTGGATTGCCATACTAAGGCGCTGAAAAAGAAAATATATAAAAATATATATAATTATATGTTATATATATATATATTTTATATATAACCGAACCTAACCAACCCTACCTACCTACCTACCTACCAACCAGTCAACTTCTGGGGGTGAGTTTTCAGTTATATATATATATATATATATTATTATATATATAATATATATATATATATATATATATATATATGTCGTACCTAGTAGCCAGAACTCACTTTTGGGCCTACTATGCAAGGCCAGATTTGCCTAATAAGCCAAGTTTTCCTGAATTAATATATTTTCTCTAATTTTTTTCTTATGAATGATAAAGCTACCCATTTTCATTATGTATGAGGTCAATTTTTTTTATTGGAGTTAAAATTAACGTAGATATATAACCGAACCTAACCAACCCTACCTAACCTACCCTATCTTATAGGTTAGGTAGCCGAAAAAGTTAGGTTAGGTTAGGTAGGTTAGGTAGTCGTAAAACAATTAATTCATGAAAACTTGGCCTATTAGGCAAATCGGGCCTTGCATAGTAGGCTGAGAAGTGCGTTCTGGCTACTAGGTACGACATATATATATATATATATATATATATATATATATCTATATATAATATCTATATATATATATAATAATATTGTATTTGGAAAACTCTTCCTCGTGAAAGGGTTCGAACCTTAGACCCCCAGAAGCTGAAACCCCACTATTGAGTTCTGTACTCTGACCACTTGACCACACTGACTGTTCAAAAGTCATTGGTAGACTTGGCTACCTAGGCTTGGGTTGTAGTTAGGGATGGTTAGGTTAGGGTTCGGGGGGGGAAAGGAAGTAGAGCACAAAACTTGACAAAAGAATTCAATCAACTCTACTTTAGTTATCTACTATATCAGATCCGAAAAAAATTAAATGGAATAATGACAAATCTCAGGATATATTTTTCACGTGTGATAATACCTCCATTATAATACAAAAACAAAGCCAAAAATACAGGGAAATTTTTCTAAATTTAAAATGGAAAGCTATTGAAGGCTCTCTGGGGCTGTTACAATGTTCCTTAAAGAGGCATACATAAAAACCTGCTTCTTGGCCATCAGTAACAAGATCTTCCAAGATACGGGTAAGTAATTTAATCAACGGGTCGGCGGGCTCCATCACATCTTTTTGTGAATCTATCAGGCGTTAAAAATGATCCTAAATAAGAGTAAATTGGTTAGGGCGGTGATTCTCAGCTGATTCTTAAGCTGAGTTTGGAGATGGTATCTGTGCAGCATCCCGAAGCTGGGCACAACGGCGGTTATATCTGCGGTTCGCTATCTGCTCTGGCATATGCTGAGAGGATAACTATCTGCACCGACACATGTTAAGGGGAGATAACAGCTGGTGGCCGAACGTGTGTGTGTCCATGTACGTCAGTCCAGTTACCTATTTTGTGCTTCAATGTGAATATCTATAAATCTGGACCAAGATGAATCAAGCACTTAAAATCTCTTATTTAGCAAAACTTGTTCATCATTCTCCCAATCATGGAGGCATTGTTTACGTTCGAAGCACTTCGAGGTTGTCTGTAACAATAATAACCTGAGTTGTGAAGTTGTGAAACTCGTAAGGTGTAGAAAGATGTAGAGGTTTCGTAAGGTGAACGCTCTTTAATGGTTGATTAGTCCAGGTCCCAAGGTGTTTAGAAGGGAATGGTAATTAAGACAACATATATACAGATTTAGAGAACATTGTTGAGTGTCCTCGTCACTCTGGTAATTAGGGATTCAACTACACCACTATTGGCACCTTTGGGTAGCTGGGGAATAGATACAGGAGCGGCCGCTGGGGGAATGATTGCAGGAGCGGTCGTGCAACAGCGCCCCGCCGGCCGGCCGGAAGGGAAACACTTCCCACAACTGTGCCTAAAATACTAAGGTAAGAACTCTCGACATGGTGGCCGCGCACAAGAAAGTTTGACGCTTGCCTGGGACGCTATCCGGCCCCACCGGCCCTGGCTGGCCACGACGACTCGTCCCACCGGCCCTGGCTGGCCACGACGACTCGTCCCACCGGCCCTGGCTGGCCACGACGACTCGTCCCAATGGTGTCCCTTGGAAACTAATGATGTCTCTTAGTAACTAATGATGTCCCTTGGTAATTCGTTCAGCACACGGAACTAATCTACACATCTACAGTAGAACTGAGAACATACATCAGTGGAACTGAATTGCACAAGATGTCAAAAAGTGACAGGAAAGAAATCAAAAGATAAAATTATATTAGAACATATAACATTATGAAGGTTAGATTAGATGATTAAGAGGGGGGGGGGTAGATTTATGGGGAGTTGATTGAGCATGGAGGAGTAGAGATCATCGAATAATGGAAGGGGTAGATGAAGTAATGTAGATTGGGTGATTCAAGGGGTAGAAGCAGTATGAGGTAGTGGTAGAAGAAAATAGGAAGCAGTGAAAATATAAGATGGATATGTGGAAGGGTGTAATGTGGACGTAACGGAAAGGTGTTGAGAGAGACTATAGCGGAAGAGTAGGAGAGAGAGAGGTGTGGGACGTCCCAGTTGATCTGGGTGATGGGAGAGGATGGCGTGGGAGACGAGTGGCGGAGGGGGGCGGCAGCCAGCCAGCCAGCTTGACGAAGGAGTGGAAACAGATAGGGGTTTTGTTTGGGTAAATTCGTCTGAAACAACAAGGGACCTCGTCCGGGAGCAGTTGGAAGACGTGGAGGCCAGGATGCTACCCAGGAGAGGACCTGGTGTGTGTAAGGCTACACCTTCCTTGAGACCAGACAGTCCTTCCTCTACTGCAAGCTCCGCCTCCTCTATATTGCATGCTCCGCCTTCCCCCGTATTGCACACTTCATTTTCAGATAGTAGGAACATGTCAGACCAATCTAAAACCTCAATATCTCCCTCCCAACCCACCTACCTCCGTCATAATCTACAAACACCATATTTCTGATTAATCACCAAAATACCAGCAATACCTGTTCCCCCCCCCTCCCTCTCCACAACTACCCAAGCAGTTATCCTACCTGTAGTGACTACCAACTACCCTCCCCTCCTCCCCTCAACGCCTCAGAAGACTCCAGAGTGATCTTGATCGTTACATCAATCATCAAGTGTCATTTCGCCTCCACCACCATGATGAGAGCGCCAAGACAGGTCCTCACTTGTTGTGCTTGCGAAGATTGACTTCGACTCGAAATGGTGATTGTAGCACACTTGAGATCGAGCTATACACCTAAGTCTCAGAATCGTGATAATGCTTATGCCGCGTCTCTTCAAAGCAATTCGATCTGACAGAATAATAAACCCATAATAGCATTAAGCTCTTGTGTTTTAAGATCTGTAATATGTTTTTAATTATGAACTAAGGTTACGGCCAGCACTAAGCGTTCACTAGAGTGTGTGGGGGCACCGTAAGTGGGCCAGAATCAGGCTGGGGATATGGGTGCCTGTGACAGGTAATCGCAAGAGACGTGGCTTCCTATACCGAGGGTCGCAAATCATCCTAGAACGAAGACAACCTCATACCAGGAACAGTTGAGGGCCAGATGATAACTGTACAAACCGGGCATGATACGGCTGTTTTTTTTTCAATTTAAATTTTGCTCCGAGGGGCGAGTTTATTGGGCAGTGCCACTCATCCTGTGAGTGGACACACCGCCATAGTGACAGTATTGGGCAGCGCCACCCCATCCTGTGAGTGGACACACCGCCATAGTGACAGTATTGGGCAGCGCCACTCATCTTGTGAGTGGACCACCGCCCTAGTGACAGTATTGGGCAGCGCCACTCATCCTGTGAGTGGACACACCGCCATAGTGACAGTATTGGGCAGCGCCACTCATCCTGTGAGTGGACACACCGCCATAGTGGACAGTATTGGGCAGCGCCACTCATCCTGTGAGTGACCACACCGCCATAGTGACAGTATTGGGCAGCGCCACTCATCCTGTGAGTGGACACACCGCCATAGTGACAGTATTGGGCAGCGCCACTCATCCTGGTGAGGGACACACCACCATAGTGACAGTATTGGGCAGCGCCACTCATCCGTGAGTGGACACCACCGCGATAAGCAGCATGTACAACACTCCCCAAAAGGAAGAAAACCCGCTGGGTTGTTCATCTGTCCTAGTAAGGCTCATCTCATCCAGACCTTTAAAATGCCGAAGAGATTTAATACGAGTATAGCGTTGGAGGATTAATATCCTCCAACGAAGAAGTTGGAGGATATTAATCCAGTCTACTTCATTAAAATCTCACATATAATCCACACAAGGGGAAAACAGGTGCAAGCTCAAAAAAAAAAAATGTAGGACAGAAAACAGATGTTTTTTCACCCATAGGGTTATAACCCAATGGAACCGCCTACCCGCCGAAGCCGTAAATGCCAAGCCATTACTTCAGTTAAAAAAAATGGAGATGGACAAAATAATCAATAACATTGAGGGATCTTTGACAAGGCGCAGGCCTCCCGTCCCCGCCGAGGCCAGGGGACAGGACAGGATTTTGTCTGTCTCCCCCCCCCCTTGTCTCACCTACATTCTATAACTCCCCTCATACCTTATAAAAGTAGCAGGATAAGTGCTGATTTGCTAGGCTCTTAGTTAAGCAAAAGTCACCTTTCCTACCTCAGTGACTCCCACTGTCACCTTCCCATCCCCCCAGAGACCACAGGTGTCACCTCCTGACATTCATTAAGGAACACAGACAAGGGGAGAAGCAAGAGTTTTAAATTAGTAGTATTAAGAGAACTTTGTACGAGGCAACGGCAGTAATGGTGTGACACGCTCTTATGTACACACAACTGCCTCTATGTACACACAACTGTCTCTTATGTACACACAACTACCTGTATGTACACACAACTGCCTCTATGTGCACACAATTGCCTCTATGTACACACAACTGCTTCTATGTACACACAAACTGCCTCTTATGTACACACAACTGCCTCTATGTACACACAAACTGCTTCTATGTACACACAACTGCCTCTTATGTACACACAACTGCCTCTTATGTACACACAACTGCCTCTTATGTACACACAACTGCCTCTTATGTACACACAACTGCCTCTATGTACACACAACTGCCTCTATGTACACACAACTGGCTTTATGTACACACAACTGCCTCTATGTACACACAACTGGCTCTATGTACACACAACTGGCTCTATGTACACACAAGGCTCTATGTACACACAACTGCCTCTTATGTACACACAAACTACCTCTATGTACACACAACTGTCTCTATGTACACACAACTGTCTCTATGTACACACAACTGCCTCTTATGTACGCACAACTGCCTCTATGTACACACAAATGGCTCTTATGTACACACAACTGCCTCTATGTACACACAACTGCCTCTTATGTACACACAACTGCCTCTTATGTACACACCAACTGCCTCTTATGTACACACAACTGCTTCTATGTACACACAACTGTCCTATGTAACACAACTGTCTCTATGTACACACAATGTCTCTATGTAACACAACTGCCTCCTGTACACACAACTGCCTATGTACACCAAACTACCTGTATGTACACACAACTGCCTCTATGTACACACAACTGCCTCTATGTACACACAACTGCCTCTTATGCACACACAAACTGCCTCTTATGTACACACAACTGCTTCTATGTACACACAACTGTCTCTATGTACACACAACTGTGTCTATGTACACACACTGTCTCTATGTACACACAACTGCTTCTATGTACACACAACGTCTCTATGACACACAACTGCCCTTTATGTACACACAACTGTCTCTATGTACACACAACTACTTCAGCATTTCGCACATATAACTGACGTTATATGTGCGAAATAAATCAAATCAACCCAAAAGCTTTAGCCGTAAATAATTGTACATTCACATTTGCGAAAATTTACATCAAAATTACAGCACATTAATTACACAAGAAAGTCCCAATACCAGGTAATAAAAAACATTGTATTATTGGTTCGGTTAGGTTAGGTTAGGTTAGGTTAGGTTAGGTTAGGCCATGAAGTGCTGATCGAGGGGTACCTCATCCCCTTAAGTGGTATTGGTGTTTTGAGTGTCTCGGAAGGTTGTATGAAAGTGTATGACAGGTTGGTGAGTGTGTGAGCGATGGGTGTAAACAATACTGCCTAGTTTGGGCCAGTAGGCCTATTTTAGTGTTTTTTTTTCTTTCTTGATTGGGTTTGTAGGGCCCCACGACCGTGTTTTTCTTGATTAGGCCAGTAGGCCTACTGCAGTGTTCTTCTCGATTGGCTCAATAGACCTATAGTGGTCTTATCGATTGGATCAATAGACCTATAGTGTTCTTATCGATTGGGTCAATAGACCTATAGTGTTCTTATCGATTGGATCATTAGACCTATAGTGTTCTTATCGATTGGATCAATAGACCTATAGTGTTCTTATCGATTGAGTCAGTATGCCACTGCACTTTGCAATTGGGTTAGTAGGCCTACCGTAGTGTTCTAGATTAGGCCACTAGACCTACTGCTGTATTCATAACGTCCAGTTGTATATCACTATCATACCTCACATAACACAAGATCACCATACACAGACATACACCTCACACTCTCATACACCTCACAGTGTTGTTTATCACCAGTGTGTATACCATACTTGTGTATACCATACAATGTCTACGCTCAATAACAGCGAGATATCATCCGTTTATTGGAGTATGCCATCACTCATCTGAGGAGACGTGAGTATATACAGTGATGAGTAAGTGGACTCGTGCTCACATTCGTGGTGAGCAATGTAACTCACTCACGGCAGAGGTCAATACCGTGACTCACTGGAAGTAATTAGATTTAAATTATAAATTTAGATTTTACTGTGACTCACTGAAAATAATTAGATTTAAATGTTAAATTTGGGTTTTTCATTTCTCAACAATGATGTAAAATTCCTCATTAGGGGCTCTGGTGAGGAAGCTGCCTCACCACAGGAAGAATAATGCGGGAAAGGAGTCAGAGGCATTTTAAAGGTCTCCGAGTCGGGGCTAAAGTAAAATAGGGTCAAATAACGTCATTCCTAGTTACTTAAGAGACTATGGGACTTCCCTTAACCCTAATACGGCACTCAGGGTCATTCCTTAACCCTAAAATGGCACTCAGGGTCATTCCTTAACCCTAAAATAGCACTCAGGGTCATTCCTTAACCCTAAAATGGCACTCAGGGTCATTCCTTAACCCTAAAATGGCACTTAGGCTCATCCCTTAACCTTAATACGGCACTCAGGGTCATTCCTTAAACCTAATACGGCATCAGGGTCATTCCTTAACCCTAAAATGGCACTCAGGGTCATTCCTTAACCCTAATATGGCACTCAGGGTCATCCCTTAATCCTATACGGCACTCAGGGAATAGAATTGCACGACACTGTTGGAGAACTAAACAAGCTCTAGGAATTGGAGAAACAAATGGCTACTAGAGTTCAATACTAGCAAATGTAACGAAAATTGTACCTGTGGTACACTGGCAAACGATATCTAAGGCGCTAAGCAGCAGCTCTTCCAAACCCCACAGGCCTAGAATATGCAGCCCCCGCACGGAATCCCCAGAATTTAGAAACTTTTAGACCTTTATCACAAGTAAAGACACTAAGAATATGAGAGATGGTTGACGAAGTAAACTGCTCTTAACGACACAAGAATGAAGAAGACCTAAGATGAACTTATCACAAGGGCCA
>WNGS01111181.1:15963253-15980127 GCA_020271785.1 Procambarus virginalis | reverse complement strand
TTTTAGCAGCAGCAAAGCTTCCTTTAGAGCCCTCCTGGGTTATTCAGGCTTCCACATGGGGGTCGTTGAGCGTGTCCGTGGAGATGTCGTCGAAGCATTGTTCTTCTGGAGGTTGTTCTGGCCTCCTAAGGTCATTATCCCCGGGTCGTCTTGTTGTTACCTGTTAAAACACGATCGACTGTGATCTTTATTCGCGTGTCGTCTTGAGGGGTGGGTGTGCACCTCTTGATTCTCAATTACTGTGTCATCACGCCATACCCTCGCCACCTGCCACCTTCGGTCTGTCATGGCTGCACACACACACACACACCACACACACACACACACACACACACACACACACACACACACACACACACACACACACAGAATCTATTCTGTTTCGTTTGCCATCTCTTGCATCTGCCAACACCAGTCATAATTTTAAGATATCTCATTAATTAATTAACATGTTTGTATGGCGAGATGCTTGGATAAATAGACCAGAAACACCTTAATAGCCCCAGTGCTATTGTGTCTATTGAGCCTCGTCTTGTTGTCCACTTACGACAATGTTCTGGATGAATGATCGATATAAATATATTTCTGTTTTTCAACTCATCGTTTCATATAATATCGTTATCATCCATTTTTTTTAATTTCAATGTTATAATTTCATATTATTTCATTATAATTTCATAATTTTATCAATCTTCTTTAGCGTTATGTAATTCTTGACGTTGTCGTAATTGATGGTAATTAAAAAAAAACTCAATTTTAATCATTATTCCATCGCCAACATTTTGTAAACAAACACGAAAAAACAGATCATTAAAATCAACATGATCATTAATGATCAACATGATCATTATGATCATTAAAAACGTGCTTTCTTAAAGATGTCATGCAATCATCAAGTGCATGTTGCTTTAGAGATGAAGTGGGTCATGTGGTTTCTCGTCTCTGGGAAGAAGTGGCAACTGGTTGTTAAACACAGGCACACACAGGTGTTGTGGGGGTTCGACTCCCAGGCAGAGGATAGGAAGCTGAGCATCTCGCCACACTCATTGTACATCCTAATCTCGTTTCCGGCATCTTTAATTCAGTCTTTCCGCTCCTCTTTATTCCCTTTCCCCTCTTTCTCTCTCTCAAGTATACCAGATTTTGTGATCTCTCTCTCTCTCTCTCTCTCGTCTCTCTCTCTGTCTCTCTCTCTCTCTCTTCTCGCTCTCTCTCTCCCTTGTCCCTCCTCTCCCTCTCAATCCCCCTCACTACCTCCCAAAAAAAAGATCAGATGAATAAGGTTCCAAATTCTCTCATTCTGTATCCATGAATATGAATATGGAACGAATGACGTCACAGGTCATTCGTCAATAAACTATAATGACGTCACAGGTTATTCGTCAAGAAACCATAATGACGTCACAGGTTGGCCCATTGTTTGTCAACAAACACATAATGACGTCACAATCACACTGGAGCTGATCGAGTGTTGATTTTGACTAAGTTATGACCGTCAGACCCAAGTATATATGTGGTTATTTGTTTGTGTTTCTTAGTGCCATCATCTTGACCATTCATCATTCATCATTCACCTTTATCTGCAGAATCCAAAATAGCATTTTGTTTGTGTGTGTTACTAAAAAATAGTGTTTTAATGACTAATAATGTATTATCTTGCTTAGATCGAAATAGGTGATTGTAATTGTATTAATTAAATACTTTGAATAAATGCGTTGAATTAAGTGTGGATTTTATGGGATAAAACAATAAAATACTGTTTGTTAAGAGGCTTGTCAATCACCTTTTGACATTCCGCTTGGCACGGCCAAGGTCAACCTCTTGTCTTCGAGATAATCAAATTACTTGGAAAATGGGGTCTGAAAAAAAAAACTCAAAACTCAAACAAAAAACTACTTTGTTCAACACTAAAACAACGACGACGTTAACGTTAGGAACGTATAATCTTATACAATAGTTCGTCTTTAAAGCATTTTATATTTGAATTGTATGTTAAGCTTCTCACATGAGAGAATAAGTCTCTTATTGAGCATTATTAGTTTTCCCAAATGCTTCCACGTCGATGGAAAGTAGGAACACGTACGTCCTCGTCCCACAGTTCCAGCATAATAAAATTGAATTTGCCAACTCAACCCATTACTAGGTCAGCTTAGTTTACTTGACCTAGAAATATGAGTACAGGTCACCTTAGTTTTAACACATATCTTAAATGTTTGGTTCTTAATATAAGAATCCACCCCCTCACCCCTCCAGGCTCAGAAGTCGTCTCTCTCAGACACACTGACCTTCCCAACGATCCCATTACTCAGGTAATGCCATAATCCTTCATTAAGATGAAATCGCTCCCCCCAATCCCATCCCACCCAATCCCATCCCCAATCCCATCCCACCCAATCCCACCCCGTCACATTTTACGCCCGGGGGTTCCTCTATTCATCGGGGTTCTGGACGCGTTATCCCCAAACCCGGTTTATTATCCGTGCCACTTACACCTCCCCTCGGCTGCCCTTCGGTCACTCGTAAAACCTCCACTTTCTCTCTCTCCCCTTTTTTCATTACCGAGGGTCCCGAGGGTGTCGCGTCTCCCCTCAGGCGGTATCGGTTTGATGGGCAGAGGTGCGGCCTTCTCACCCAGCCTCCTGGTTATTCACTTTTTGTACCTCGCTATCATTCAGTATTTTTGTCCCCGGCCGGTAATGTTATCTGTTAGAGGAAAGGAAGGAAGGAAGGTAGAGAGCCAAGGGGATGGAATAGAGAGCAAGGGAATACGAAGTCGTTCGCTGGTTTTTAACGAGTTTACTGAATGTTTCAACGGCGTCTCCTCGCCTTCTTCCTCCCCCCCCGGCGTCTAAATAGCTGCTTTCAAGAACTCCTGATGCTTTTATTATGTCGCTGTGCTCTCTATGGCCCTTTACTGCAGGTTATAATGTGACCACTAGGTCAGGAAGCGGGCCTTGGGGCAGGGAGGCCAGGAGGGGAGAGGAGGGGAGAGGTAGAGAAGACAGGTGAGAGGGGAGGAAGGTAGGGAGGGTAAGTTAGGTGGGAGGTGGGAAGAGGGTAGAAGAGAGACGGATTACTGCAGGCATTTTGAGTTCAGTTGAAGTCAGATCGTATTATATGATCTGTGTGTTTGGGGCGATTTTCAGCCGTGATTTCTTGATATTAGTCCTACTTGGGTCTCATCATCCTAACTGTGTGATTTAACTTGCTTATACATGTGCCCATCTGGACTCAGAGAAGGGTGTCTCATTAGGGCAAGCTTGGAGTAGCTTCTTTAGTATTGTTTCTGGTATGTCAAGAGGAGTACAAGCCGGACTGTCTGGCTGCTGGGCGGTTGTCAGGATCCTGCCGTGTGGGTGGATATCAAAATCCACCCGTATGGGCGGATATCAAGAACCACCCGCATAAGGCTGAACATCAAATACTGTAACAAGTGTTGGTGTCAGTGTAAAACAGAAAACCTCCACAAAACAGCTAATTGCACTTGTTAATTATCACCAATTTACCAGCACTTGCAAAAATAATTAAGCCATTGTTAACGGTCTCATTTAAGGAGTAAAAAATAATAATAATAAACAAATTGGGACTTTTATCGTCTTTCGATGATTGGTTATATTTATAATGTTAGTGTTAGTATTTTGTAATTCGAAAATCCTTGAAAAAAAGTTTTATTTTGTGTTTCTGGAAAGATTTAAGACGTTTAGAAAGGAGTTATATAAGGATTTCCGTACGAGTGCGACCGGTTAAGACATAATCAGACAATTAACCTCCACAATTTACGAAACAAAATGCGTATGTGAAAGCGAAAAGTGTCGGAACGAGAAATAGCACGTCGCATTTTGAGTATAATTTATCGAAGGCCCCCCCTAAAAAATGTCGCACTAGAAAATGGTAGCGGCTTGTGAAATTGACGTACTGTCCCGTTTTCTGTTTTGGGTCCTCTGAAAGGTTAGGATAAGGGCACTTTAGTACGACAGTTTCTTGACGTTGGGGAACCTTAGGAGGACGGGGCTGGTCGATATGGTAACGCGTTGAAGATCTCGCCACCACCACCACCTCCCCATGGTAGTGTTGGAGGTCTCTCCGCACCCCCCCCCCCCCATGGTAGTGTTGGAGCAGGGTGTTCCACTACCACACCAGCAACCACCCATTCGTCTACTACATTAACTACCTCCACCACCACAACATTAACTATCGCGCACCCTCAGAGGAAAAATGACAACTGGTGTTAATATTAAAATTTTCAGGAAGACGGCTTATCATTCTTTGCTCTTCAGATGCGTGGGCGAAATTCTGGCGTTCTTAGAAATTAACGGATTGGTCAAGATAAAAATACGAGCAGTTTTGAGTGATTTAACAAAGAATGGTGGTAGTTGTGGTGCTGGTGATGGCAGTAGTGTGGTGGGTGGTGGTGGTAGTGGTGGTGGTGGCGGTGATACTATTAGTTAAGGTGGGGTTGTGGTTTGTGGTGGTTCTGGTGATGGCAGTAGGTGGTGGCGGTGGTGGTAGTGGTGGTGGTAGCAACAATGTTTTTGTTCTGATGCCAATGGTGTGACGAGGAGTGGATTGAACACATCTCAGCCAACTCACAACCCATTAACCCTGTTTATCCCAACCTATCCCTCCTCCCTTTCCCCCCCCCCCTTCCCCTATCCTGCCTCTCCCTTCCTCTCCTCCTCCCCACCACCTTCCCCCGCCCCCACAACAATGTAGACATCATTGGACTCTAAGACTACCGTGAATCATTAATTTTCAACTGACGGGTGACCGTTTCAGTTATGGCTACCTACAAACTTCCTCAAAATAAGCTCACTAAAAAATAGCTAGATTACAGTTTCGAAAGAATTATTCTTTGCTTATTTATTTAAACATATTGTGTATATAATTATCCATTGTGCAATGGAGTGCAAATTCTCGTGAGAATAGGGAGAAAAATTCAGAATTAGAAAGTATTTTAAATTAAGTTTCCTATGCAGTTTTTTTAATGGGATTTCAAATTCCCGCGAATATCTTAGTCCTGCGGTTTCTAATTCTCGGAAATGGCTTTAGTCATGCACAACGGAATCACAAGATTGTGACGATCTATGAGGTAGCATTTACGTAGTACTTCTGGTTCAAATAATTTGAGCAGATCACGGTTCAGTCGGTATAGTTTGAGAGTCCAGGGACCCGAGTTCGCTCCCATTGCACGGCCATATTTTCATAGATACATCAAATCTTTATGATTTTACTATGCTTTTAAGATATTCCCAAGAATTGGAAACCTCCATTTAAAAAGCCTGCAAAGGAAAACTCAATTCACATTCTCGTGAAAGATGTAGAGATTAACGAGGTCACGACTGACGTGGATAAATTGATGAATTAAGGGCTTAATAAAATGGAATGCAAAATAGGATGATAAAATTATTAACCTAAGATAGAACTCTAGTTAATGGATTCAGTTGAATAATAAATTGCGCAAGTACTTTTTTAGAAATTGGGTTGCGAATGCCTTTGAAACTTTCTACAAAGTTTCCAAATTCACATCATAGAATTCAACTTAGTAGAAAATTTCCGTGAAAACATAGAACCAAACTTTATAGAACCGTTTCTAAGGTAGCATAGAAGCAAATTTAATAGAAAGTTTCTAAACCACCTTGAAGCAAACTTTCTATAAAGTTTCTAAGGTATCTTAGAAGCAAACATTAAAATGATTCAAGCAAAAGTTAGACAAAGATTTCAGTGACAAATTCGGGTATAAATATGACCTTAGTATGTGCCAATAGGTCTACTAGAGTTATATTTTGTCCTAGTATAATGTTAGACCTACATAGCCTCGAGCCTATTCTGAAAACTACGAAATAGTGTGAAACGAGTTTAAAGCATACTTAGGGAGACTTACACATGAACTCATGTACACATTAAAAAATACACACACACACACACACACATGTATACATGAAAATAATCGTACACATATGTGTTTATTTAAACACGCACATGTAATCCATACATAAACATGTGTGTAATGAACAATATTCACAAATATGTACACTCAAGCATATGCCAATTTATGTACAACGTAAAAATATGTCACCGATTAGGTATGGCCCACATGGCAAGGGTGGCCCACCGGCTAAGGTGTGGCCCACATGCCGGGAGTGGACCACCAATCAGAGGTGGCCCACATGCCGGGAGTGGGCCACAAAGCTGAGGTGGCCCCACACGCCAGCCAGCCAGCATCCCAGGCCTGTATATTTGATCTTCGATGAGAAGAGATTAACCTGTACACGCCTACGTAGGTCCCTACCAGGCGTCTCTTATGCTTCTGGTCATCTATAATTGTGTGCAAATATGTTTGTATTTACTAATAAATAATGATATAATTACTACCAAAGTAATTATCCGTTGTTTTAAACTGCCATAACATTTGAGGTCATTCGACGTAGGAATCTATTCCTCGCTTCGCTTATAGGCCTATTTTGATAAGATCTGATGTAAGCCAACAAGAAAAAAAATCATAATGGGAAATCTTAATCCTTCCCTCGTAGAGGCTGACGGGGGAGAGAGAGAGGATAGTCTGGAGGGAGGGCAGTATAGGCCTACATAGGCCTACACGGGGGTCATGAAGCAGAACAATTTGTCAACTGTCCTGACCCCCTTGTCCCGCCTGTCTGCTGCTAGCTCTCAATCTTTCGTTTTCTTTAATAACTCCTTGTTTAACCTCTCCCCCCACACACTCCCCCTCTGCTCCGACCTACCTACCTACCTCCCCCTCCTCAGACGAGCACCCCTCGTCACCTCCCCCTCACCACCTTTCCTCATCTCTACCTCTCTAACCAACAGCTCTAACCGTCTCCGTTGACCAGACCACACACTAGAAGGTGAAGGGACGACGACGACGTTTCGGTCCGTCCTGGACCATTCTCAAGTCGATTGAGTCTAAGTCTAACCGTCTCCCTCCTAATAATTACCCCTCACCTAAGCCTCCCCTCCAACCCCACCAAAACCCTCTCAAAACCTCGGTCTTATAATCTCAAAACTCCGGGGCAGAAAACTGTAGTCAGCTGCATGTCGAGGAGGAAGGAAGACCAAAAAAATAATAATAATTGGCGTTCCTTGAGACTTTGTTTACAGCGGTTGTAGGTCGGGTCTACCACACGCACCCGCCAATTAATCTTTTTTTTTTTTTAAGAAGCAGCCGCTTAAGGGGCTCTTTACCGACTGTCTTAAGAACGTTAAGCTGAGGCAGCCGGAAGAATTACAGGTGAAGTTCCTTAGCTAATCACGGTTACGGTGTAATAACAAACATCCAGACTACGTGTTTACCTTGCATCCACACAGTCGCACAGTTATTCATATGTGCCCGGAAATAGTCTAAGCTACATAGGCTAGACTAACCAGCATACACTCTGCCGATATACCTCTGAATGAGTCATTTAACATCACGTATACCACGTATGTCAGACCAATTCATAATGTAGCGTAAGCGCGGCATCCTTCTCTCGTTAAACACACAATGAATTTGGAGAAAGTCCAGAGAAGGTGTGGGGGGGGGGGGTACCGCCGGCCGTAAGACTCCTATTTGGCCTTTTATAGTCCTCGGGTCGGACTTCGGAGACTTTAAAATAGACGTTGAATGTTAGTAAAGTTTCGAATACTGAAGAATGTCATTTATAATACAACCTATCCACCGCTGCCCACTGGATGGGGGGCGGTGTGCAGGACAAAGATATCAACTAAGGCATTAGCTCTCCACGTATGTCAGCTGCTTAAACTAGAAACTGTACTTGTGGTCGGTCTCAAGCCCATTGTTGACGTGACGATGTGCGTTGAATGGTGTAACCAGTGCGTCAAGATTGCAACTTGCTTAGTCAATTCAATTTCTTTTTTTATTATTCACCCCATACCCATCCCGTGGGCGGTGGTGTAAAGGGTTACAGAGGCTCATAATCGGTTCAGGAACTGAACCCAATAGTTCGTATAGCTAGCTAAATGAATTATGGGGTTCAGTCCCTGAGCCTATTACTTAGCTCTCTGTAACCCTTTCTATTACCGCCCACAAGATGGGTATGGATAATGGGTATGGGGTGGATAATAAATGAATCAAACTCAAAGTGAAAAACTTGCAAATGTTTTAATAGTCAGACCTTAAAATCACAAAACCATGCTAAAGCTTCATGCAGGTCGGCGTTCAATCCCCCTGAACGTCCAAGTGGTTGGGTACCATTCCTTTCCCCCGTCCTATCCCAAATCCTTATCCTGACCCCTTCCCAGTGCTATATAGTCGTAATGGCTTGGCACTTTCCTCCCCTGATAATTCATTCATTCTGTACATTAAGTACAGTGTATTTTAATGCATAATAAGTACTTCTGGAGCTTTTAACTGTAAGCCACTGTAACATAAAACTATCTTTTATCACATGTTATCCTACTGTAAAGGATAAGTAAAGTATTATACAAATACAAAAATAAGTATTTTTGCTAAGTAAAATATAACACTTCATCGGCTACAACACCTGCCATAACACCTGACACAACATCTGACACAACACCACACACACACACCCAGGGGGGATCTCCACCATACCTGACTTACAACTCGCCGCCTTAATTACCATCAAACCTGGAATGCCTTTAGTGACCAACAAGTGGGTTTGAGGCCTTTTTTTTTTTTTTTTTACCCCGTCAGATTTTCGCCCGATCGTTTATCGTGATAAGGACCACCACGGTGGGTGCCTCAGAGCGCGACTAATAACCTTAATAGGAACTGGCGTCGACCTTTAACAGAGAAACTTGTGACTCAACAACCCTGAAGACCTTGTCAGCAACTTGTGTGACCTTGATCGCAACTGGTGATTGTAGCAACAACTGGTTGTGATGGCAGCAGCTGGTTATAGCAATTAGTTATCATGACCGGGCAATCAATTTGAAAAGAGGAGAAAGAGGTTCACCGAGAAAGACAACGAGGTGTGTGAGATGCCAGTATGAGTCTTTCCAGGAAGTATGTCCCTGCCAGTGAAGGGAAGGATGTATATGTGAAAACACACACACACACACACACACACACACACACACACACACACACACACACACACACACACACACACACACTGAGATAAAGTAAAAGTTCTGAAATATGTTACAAGGCTGATACCTGGATAGGGTTCTGAGAGTTCTTCTACTCCCTAAGTCTGGGCCGGGACCAGGCTTGACCAGCACTAGTGTCAGAGCTGAGAGAATTCGACTACAATGAACAGCTGAAAGAACTCGACATCACAACGTTGGAAGAAAGACGAAACAGAGATATGATCTCAACGTATTAGATTCTGAGGGAACGTTATACATTGATCTAGAGAGAGAGAGAGAGAGAGAGGCAGGGAGTAGAGGAAGTGTAACACACACACATATCTTTAATTTTTGTGATTACATAGTTTAGTAACTTATTCTGAAGTTTGGCCAATGTATCGTGTATTGAGGTTCTATTCTCGAAGCCTCTTGTTCTTCAAGAGGGAGAAAGAAACAGGAAAAAATTACCTTTTAGGTGCAAAATCCTAATACCAATGACTCACACTCGTCAATATAAATCACCACCTAAGAGTTAACAATTAGTTCTGCCTCTTACCCCTGCCTTGTTACTCCTTTCTATACCTTATATGTAATATTTGTCCTTTATCTCTCAGTCATCTTCCCTCTCCTCTCCCGTTTCTCCGGACTCTTATCTCTTGAAACAATCAGCTGACCGATACGTAATTACTAGACTTAATATCAGCCAGGAATGCGCTACCAATCTTTGGTGCTCTCACTTCAAACCGTTGTCTTTATGACGTGTTGATACGAACCCTTGACTTAAACGCTCGTTCGTCAAGGGTTCGTTCGTTCGTCATCTAAATTCCCCCCCCAAAAGGCAGCTTGTGCTAATCAACAGAGGCCAAATACTCATTAATCCATTTGCTGAAGCCGGTGTTCATGAATGGAAAACACAGTACACACGACTCTCAGCTGATAGCGATTGATCTTTTTTTCAACCCGCCCTCGACTCATGTCCATTACATTCAGCGGTCGACCCCACAGACGCATTCATAATTTTAACATGCTGTTCATTCAAAACGGGAATTTTCTCAAGTATAATTTAATATTATGATATATTGGCATATTGTGTATATATAGGCATAGGATAGGTTAGGTCAGGTGTTTAGGTTCTGTTGGCGATTATTTGTATTTGTAGTACGTGGGTGAAGCATTTACAGCGTTGTGATTCGAACAAAATTCGTCAGTGAAGCACTTGTTCCGGATATGTTCGAACGTCAGCAGTTGTGAGTCGTGTGTAAACCGCTTTTCATTCATAAACAGGGGTTTGGCGGGTGCATGGAATCACTTTTGGATCTTTGTTTCAACCCGTCCTCGACTCAAGTCCATTACATTCAGCGGTCGACCCCACAGACGCATTCATAAATTTTAACATGCTGTTCATTCAAAACAAGAATTTTCTCAAATATAAATTAATATTATAATATATTAGCATATTGTGCATATATAGGCATAGGTTAGGTTAGGTTAGGTGTTTAGGTTCTGTTGGCCATTATTTGCAGTTGTAGTACGTGGGTGAAGCATTTATAGCGATGTGGTTCGAACGAAACTCGTCAGTGAAGCACTTGTTCCGGAAGTGTTCGAACAAAATCAGTTGTGAGTCGTGTGTAAACAGTTTTTCATTCATAAACAGGGGGTTTGGCGGGTGGATGGAATCACTTTTGGATCTTTGTTTGGAGGACGGGCTGTTTGTTTGGAGGACGGGCTGAATGGACTTGAGTCGAGGATGGGTTGGTTTATGAATGTAAAACGGTTTACACACGACTCACAACTGCTGACGTTCGAAATATCCGGAACAAGTGCTTCACTGACGAATTTTGTTCGAACCACAACGCTGTAAATGCTTCACCCGCGTACTACAAAAACAAATAATTGCCAACTGAACCTAAACACCTAACCTAACCTATGCCTATAAATACACAATATTCTAATATATTATAATATTAATTTATATTAGAAAAAATTCCCGTTTTGAATGAACTGCATGTAAAAATTTATGAATGCGTCTGTGGGGTCGACCGCTGGATGGAATGGACTTGGTCCGAAGACGGGTTGGGTTTGATCATCATATCTGCAGCCACGTTATTTTAACTCCTCGTCAGCCAAAGCAATGCTAGAGAGTTGCAACGCATTAAGAATGATTGCTTATGAGCCGGATGAACTGGTCAACAACGTTCAAAAGGCAACCAACCGGCAACCACAGCCTATGTTCATAACAGAGCGAATCAACCAAAGGCTTATAAGGACCATATTATCCTCGGAGAAGAAAATAAAGAGCATTCTGAAAGAAACTTATCTCTGAATTCGTCGGAATATTTTCTTATGTGACCACCATCTCCCTCTTATTTTTGTCTTTCAACCGTAACGTTTGATTCTATATTAAGAATACCGCAGTGGCAAATTTTATGCATATAATATACGTAATATATCCATCCAATAATCGGTGGCTAAAACGACAATCTCCAATCCAGGGTGTCGTCGCGACGGGAGGCGGTTCCTTATCTATTGACGGTCTTGGCGATATTAGTTTATCTCGTAGAGTTGAGAACTGCTACACCTGGGGTGTCATGTACCTCTTCCTTCATAACTTATGAAGGAAGTTTTTTTTTTAAAGGTGACAGCCATGGGAGCTTTTGTGTGGTAATCACGTTAAGGCTGACTGTTATAGGGCTTTTGTGTGTGGTAATGATCACGTTATTTTTTTTACCAGTGGTTGTTGTTGTTGTTGTTGTTAAAGATTCGCTATCTGGAACAAAATTCCAAGTAGCACGGGCTATGGTGAGCCCGTAGTGCCATACCAGTGGTTGAGGCCTGCAAATACAACGGCGCAAAACCCATGTAAACACGTACTAATCACGTGCAATCATTGGGTTACAACCAGTTATAACCATGTATAGACAACCACATGCAGCCTAGTTGATGCAACTACGTATTACGATCTTGATTGATCACGCGAAATCATGCATATAGGACTACGTGCAACCATGCGAACTACCCTCGTGCAAAACTGCAAACCACAACCACTTTTAACGTTGCGTACACAACCACATGCAACAGTGCAAGCACAACCACGTTCAACCATGCTTCCACAACCACGTGTATCTAGGCTGTTCCGTAGATTGCACAAATTAAGTATCTTGGTACCTATTTGAGGGAGCCGGTCGGCCGAGCGGACAGCACACTGGACTTGTGATCCTGTGGTCCGGGGTTCAATCCCAGGCGCCGGCGAGAAACAATGGGCAGAGTTTCTTTCACCCTATGCCACCTGTTACCTAGCAGTAAAATAGGTACCTGGGTGTTAGTCAGCTGTCACGGGCTGCTTCCTGGGGTGGAGGCCTGGTCGAGGACCGGGCCGCGGGGACACTAAAAGCCTCGAAATCATCTCAAGATAACCTCAAGATACCCTAATTATCTTGTTTCGGTTCATGCGATCAACGTCTCCGCGGCCCGGTTGGTGGTCTGGTCAACCAGGCTGTTAGGCCAGGCAGCTGCTCGCAATCTGATATATTAATTAGGCTAATATCAGTCCAATTAAGTCAGGTATCCTTTGAAATTGTATATTAAGCGTTTTTGAAACACCGGGAGAAGTTGGGTAGTTATCTTGAGATAATTTCGGGGTTTAGCTTCCCCGCGGCCCGGTCCTCGACCAGGCCTCCACCCCCAGGAAGCAGCCCGTAGCAGCTGTTTAACTCCCAGGTACCTATTTACTGCTAGGTAACAGGGGCATCAGGGTGAAAGAAACATTTTGCCCATTTAGTGGTGACGCCTTATGCTTAGAGGGAGTGTTCAAAGGTCTTGTGCCTTTGAAACACTTAGAAAGTGTTTCTTAGAGTACCTATTTTGAGGTTATCTTGAGATGATTTCGGGGCTTAGCGTCCCCGCGGCCCGGTCCTCAACCAGGCCTCTTCTGTTGTCACACATCCCCCAGGAAGCAGCCCGTAGCAGCTGTCTTAACTACCAGGTACCTATTTACTGCTAGGTGAACAGGGCCATCATGGCGAAAGAAATTCTCCCCCATTTCTTTCGCCTCCGCCGGGATCGAACCCAAACCTTATGACTACGAATCCCGAGCGTTGTCCACTCAGCCGCCAGGCCCCTGCCTATTGCAGCTTTGCTTTTTAATGTGTCTTTTTTTTACACACTTCTTGCCATGCTTTATGGTCTCGTGTGGGGTTATTTCCATGTACACATTAGGAGCCAGCTCCTCTTATTATTTTCCAAGTGTAAATTTTTATATAATTTACACAATTTACACTCTCTCAGATTGAACAGTTTTAAGCGGGCCTAATAACCTGGATTTTTTTTTGTTATTGTGTGGGCAGAATTTCTTTCATCTGATGCACCTGTTCATCTAGCAATAGCTGGGTAAGCGGGAGTTACACAGCTGCTACTGGGTGTATCCTGGTGTGTGTGTGTGTGTGTGTCTGTGTGTGTGTGTGTGAGAGCAATATGTAGTATATATATGGATAGAAAAATAGGTTGGGAGTGAGTCAGTACATTAGACACCTGACGGTTAGAAAGGCGGGGTCCAAGAGCTAACAGTTCGATCCTGGAGGTACAAATAGTTAAAACACTTTGTCAAAGTGTGAATGAACTTGGATACTGACAATAGGAGACGTTTAGCATTCTTGCGGATGATACGTGAGGCTGACGAAGCCTCCCCCGTATCAGGAAGCCTCCCCCGTATCAGGAAGCCTCCCCCGTATCAGGAAGCCTCCCCCGTATCAGGAAGCCTCCCCCGTATCAGGAAGCCTCCCCCGTATCAGGAAGTTTCCCCCTGCGCCAGGAAGCCTTTCCCCCTGCCCCAGGAAGCCTCCCCCTGCCCCAGGAAGCCTCCCCCTGCCCCAGGAAGCCTCCCCCCCCCCGCTTGTTATCCCGTCCATCACGGCCGTTCAATTTAGCGTCTTCCTTCTGCGCTCAATTCTCGATCTACATTTTGAGAAAACTTTGGCGCTCTATCAGATCCAAATTTCCAAATCTATAGCCCCGGCATCTGATAGAGCAGATACGAGCGACATCAAACGCCGCTGCCCCCCTCCCCCTGGAGGGTAGGGGAGGGAGGCCCCCCCTTTAGAGGGCAGGGGGGGGGAGTAGGCCCCCTCCCCTGCCCTCCAATTTACACTTATTCCCACTTCATCGCGGCAGAAACCATGAATTCGTCATTCTTTTGGAAAATCTTCCTTTAGAAAATTTCGATTGGCAATTTGGGCTACTCGCCGCAGTGGCCTTTTGATGCGACCAGTACCCTCCCCCCCTCCCTCCCTCTCTCTCTTCCCCTCCTTCTTCCCCCCCCCCCCTTCCCTCCCCCTCCCACCTTCGCCAATAATATCCCCTTCACCCATCTGTCCCCCCCCCCTGCCAAACCAGGGAGTTTTTTTTTTATGTAACTCCAATGGGTTGAGTTTCTGAAGGTTTTGTAGAGTGGGAGCTCTTCTCCCTGCTTGTAGAATAGTGGCGGGAGTACAAAAGGGAGAGAGAGAGAGAGAGAGAGAGAGAGAGAGTGAGAGAGAGAGAGAGAGAGAGAGAGAGAGAGAGAGAGAGAGATGTATAGGTCCTTGCTAAGATCTCACGGCCTCTTTTGCTCCTCGTTCGAAATTCTTTGATGGTTATTTTGACTGTCCTGAATAGGTTTTGCGGGGGAAGAGCTTATAGTCTCGGTGTGTGTTATTTCAGTCCACTTGCGTAATGCAAATTGCGAGCTGCTGCTGCTGCTGCTGCTGCTGCTGCTGCTGCTGCTGCTGCTGTGGAATAGCTTCTAGCGAAAGGTTTCGGTAAAGCAGAAGCGACTGCTTTCACTCGAGCCAAAGACCTTGTCAAAGTCAGCATCTTTTCTCTGAAATTGCCCATTAGAGGGTAAAAAGCGGAGGTTGTGAGAGGGTACACAACTTTTGTGGAAAGAGAACTTCCAGAAACAGAATGCTTGATGAGGACCTGGTCGTATGCCCGTTTATACACACCCCCAAAGAGGAAAAAAAAGTGAAAAAAAGCGAAAGTTTTCATTTCGGAATGCATTCACAGCCTTTTTTTTTTTGTTTTTCCTTCGTTTGTTTATGCAGCGTTGAATACACTGTATCAAGCATTACTTCCAGTTATTCGGGCGATCTTTCTTACCTCTTTGAACGCAAAAGCAATAACACACACACACACACACACACACACACACACACACACACACGCACTCATATGATAGAGCCCAGTAGGCTCAGGAATCTGTACACCAGTTGATTGACAGTTGAGAGGCGGGACCAAAGAGCCAAAGCTCAACCCCCGCAAGCACAATTAGGTGAGTACAATTAGGTGAGTACACTCGGGAACCTTGTACACCTGTTGATTGACGGTTGAGAGGCGGGACCAAAGAGCCAGAGCTCAACCCCCGCAAGCACAACTAGGTGAGTACACACACACACACACACACCACACACACACACACACACACACACACGCATCAACATGGGTTCAGGGATGGCAGGTCCTGCCTCACAGGGTTACTTGAATTCTACGACCATGCTACAAAAATAAGGCAAGAAAGAGAAGGGTGGGCAGACTGCATATTTTTGGATTGTCAGAAAGCCTTTGATACAGTGCCACACAAGAGGCTAGTGAAAAAGCTGGAGATGCAGGCTGGAGTGAAAGGGAAGGTACTCCGTTGGATACAGGAGTACCTAACCAACAGGAGACAAAGAGTCAGTGTGAGGGGTGAGGTCTCAGATTGGCGAGACGTTACGAGTGGAGTCCCGCAGGGGTCAGTCCTTGGACCTATACTGTTTCTGATATATGTAAATGATCTCCCAGAGGGTATAGAATCGTTTCTCTCAATGTTTGCCGATGATGCAAAAATTATGAGGAGGATTGAAACTGAGGACGATAGTAGGAGGCTACAAGACGACCTAGACAGACTGAGTGAATGGTCCAACAAATGGCTGTTGAAGTTCAACCCGAGTAAATGCAAAGTAATGAAACTAGGCAGTGGAAACAGGAGGCCAGACACAGGATACAGAATAGGAGATGAAGTACTTAATGAAACGGACAGAGAGAAAGATCTAGGAGTTGATATCACACCAAACCTGTCTCCTGAAGCCCACATAAAAAGGATAACATCTGCGGCATATGCGAGGCTGGCTAACATCAGAACAGCGTTCAGGAACCTGTGTAAGGAATCATTCAGAATCTTGTACACCACATATGTAAGACCAATCCTGGAGTACGCAGCCCCAGCATGGAGCCCGTACCTTGTCAAGCACAAGACGAAGCTGGAAAAAGTCCAAAGGTATGCCACTAGACTAGTCCCAGAACTAAGAGGCATGAGTTACGAGGAAAGGCTGCGGGAAATGCACCTTACGACACTGGAAGACAGAAGAGTAAGGGGAGATATGATCACAACCTACAAAATCCTCAGAGGAATCGACCGGGTAGACAAGGACAAACTATTCAACACTGGGGGGACGCGAACAAGGGGACACAGGTGGAAACTGAGTACCCACATGAGCCACAGAGACGTTAGAAGGAACTTTTTCAGTGTCAGAGTAGTTAACGGATGGAATGCATTAGGCAGTGATGTGGTGGAGGCTGACTCCATACACAGTTTCAAGTGTAGATATGATAGAGCCCAGTAGGCTCAGGAATCTGTACACCAGTTGATTGACAGTTGAGAGGCGGGACCAAAGAGCCAAAGCTCAACCCCCGCAAGCACAAATAGGTGAGTACAAATAGGTGAGTACACACACACACACACACACACACACACACACACACACACACACACACACACACACACACACACACACACACACAAACACACACACAGT
>WNGS01111181.1:15941790-15952690 GCA_020271785.1 Procambarus virginalis | reverse complement strand
ATTCTCAAACTTCCACCATCAATTACCATACAGTTGAATTTGAATGGAGGAGGAAGGAACTTATCAGGAGAAAGCACAAGCCATTACGACTATATAGCGCTGGAAGGGTCAGGATAAGGATTTGGATGGGACGGGGGAAAGTAATGGTTGTCCAACCAGTGGACGGTCGGTATTGAACGCCGACCTGCATGAAGCGAGACTCGTTCTACCGTCCACCCCAAACGTACATGAAACGTACAGCTGTTTTGAGGTCTCCTTTAGCTCGGAGGGGAAATAGCTATGGGATCAGGTAACTGTTACTACTTCACCTTAAACCGCACATTAATAACATTATGTAAAAAGACACATCGAACGTGTTATGTAAGGCAGAAGTAAAATCTGATATATATATGTATAGTTAGGATTATATTTTATCAGCACTACAACCACCTTCTTTGGTTGATTGTCAATAATCCCTGAACTATCATGTTAACAGACCTCTGCACCCTGTCCATGGAGGACAGAAACAAAATGGTATCATATGCTGGTTAGCCAGTGTAAATGTTGGCCAGTCTGTGGTAGAAAAAACAAAAACTGCTTCACCGTGGACCCGCTGTGTGTTACTTAGGTGTCCCACATTTCTGTGTGTACTGTTTCTTGAATTTATGTCATAGCCAAGGAGGCCTGGTCGAGGACCGGCCGTCGGGGGACCTAAAAAGCCCGAAATCACTCAAATCAGTCAAATCATCCCCTCATTGTTGTTGAAACAATGAAATACAAGGTACAAGAACCGAGGGCACTAGTCTTTCCTCATCCCTGAGTTGTGGTACAAAGGCATTTACGCCGAATTGAAAATATTATATATGATATTGACACCTGTAAATAAGGGTGTACGTAATAATATTACAAGATTATTAACATATTGGTTAATAATAACACCTGTTGTATTCCAATTCAAATGTGATGACATAAGAATATGTTGTTATCAGTTGTGTTCTCAGTTTGTTATCAGTAATCAAGACCTAGGTTCACTTCCTGTTTTGACTCTTAGAATATATATTGAAAGACTGTTCTATTCCAGCTGAAGATTAAGTATATTAAGCTGTAGATTTCATGCTTTATTCTTATGCTTTATTTATTTATTATTATTAATAAAAATGTGTGTATGACAGTATTATAGAAGATTAGTTCATGCTTAGAATATAGGAACCATCTTGTACAGTTCAAACTCAAAGCCATATCAGGTGTTTGTAAACATTAAACAAAGGTCAAGTATCTTTAACGTTGTCCACTGAACAAAAATACAAATAATTTACAAGCTCAATAAATTTTCTAATATTGAATGTTATCCCGGCTGTACAATCTGTGATCTTAATTTTGTAAATTAGACTTGTGCCTCAGTAAGATTATGAGTAGATATATATATGGAGAGAGAGAGAGAGAGACGAGAGAAGAGGATGATGAGAGAAGAAGCAGATTGAGAGACAGTAGAGAGTTGTGATATGATGAGATAAGAAAGTGAAGAAAAGGCAAAAGAAAAGGAGAAGAGAAGGAGGGACAGAATGGATGAGAGAGGTAGTGGGTGTAGGAGGGAGGGCACTATCTGGGATGACCCAGGGGTGTCACCTCATCAGCTCCCTCGGCCAATAGTTTACGGCACGAGTGACTTGCACGGTGCCATTTGTCGCCTTCTGGGGGCCTTCCTCTCCATGATGGCGGGTTATCTGTGATCTTATCTTGCTGCCCTTAAGGTTCCTACTTCACCCCCTTGTACCTCCCGCCTTCCTCTTCAATTTCTCTCTCTTACTTCCTCTCAGATTCTTCCTCTTGTTCCTCTCTATAGCTCTTAGCTCCCCTCACCTTCTCTCCTCCATTTCCCCCCCTCCTCTCTTAATTCCTCTACCTCCATTTCCTCTCACCCATTTCCCCTTGCCCATTTTTCCCGCAGGCTTTCGTTAACAACCCCCACATGCCTAACCAGGCCTTTCCTTTCTATGTGTCGCTTCGCCACACCTTCCAGAGGAGAGGGAGTGTGTTTCGTGCTTGCCTTCTTTGGTTACGTTTACCTAACGTACTGTACGTGAGTGCCCTGTTGAGTGTGTCGTTAGAGTGTTGTCCGTGAGTGTGTGTGAGTGACCAAGTTGGATTTGAACTCCATTATGAGTCTTGTTAAGGACCCATTACTCATTCTGATGGGTGAGTGAAGCAAGAAGTAACTAAGGGTACAGGTCCTATAATGGTTCAGGTACTGAATATGCCACATGATCTTTTAAACGATAAGCAATTGATATTTGTTTTCAGCTAGTTGTATGTAAATTTCCATCCACTCATTACGCACCGTGCCTCCGTTCAGTGGTTGGTGGTGAACCGTTTGAGCAGTGCATATACGTCTACCTGCAGTAGTGATCTACAGTACATACTACACTTCCTGCTAGTAGTGCATACACTAACTGCAGTAGACTAATTTGTAATATAAAGTTAACATTTCTAGTGGCTCTATCAATATCAATGAAATACACATTGAGATTTTATATATACATGTATCGCGTGTATCGGATTATGACTGTGTTAATACACATTTAGTGAACATGTCTGAGTTATATCTTCACAGTTTTCTCACATTCCATGTCATAGTGATGGTGTGGGAATAGTTTTGCTGACAAAGTTTACATTTGATCAGGTCTACTCGCAGGTACCCACAGTCTATCTGGTATTGGGCAGGGCTACCCAAGTCCATCTGGAGACCGGTCAGTGGTACCCAGTCCTATCTGGACGGCAGGTACTCAGCTAGTCCTATCTGACGGGCAGGTACCACAGTCTATCTGGACGGGCAGGTACCCAGTCTATCTGGACGGGCAGGTACCCAGTCTATCTGGACGGGCAGGTACCCGTAACTCTATCTGGTGCTCTAATCAAAATATGATCCATTTCCCATCACGTCAACTGTACTTCGAACTGTATTCTCAGAAAGTGATGATTGGAAAGACCAGGGTACATAGCTGATACATAGTGTACAGAGCTGGTAACACATAGTGACCACTTCCCGTGTACATAGTGTAGGTAGACAGGAGTGCTTTGTAAGCAGAGTAGGTGAGGGGTGGCGGTACGGCATTTTTACTCGCCTCACTGGACAGCAAATTTGGGGCTCCCGAACTTTATTGTTTGTATGGGTAGAAGAGAGGGAGGAGGAGGAGGAGGAGGAAATTTGAGGACCAAGGGAATGTCCCACAGGTCCAGAGAACTGCCATTGTTCCCCCTCATGCCCCATAGTGTGAATCTCATACCTTCTGAGTCCAACTGTAGTTGTGGTGACCCGGTTAGGTATGAACTTTGATCTATATAGAATGTCATGAAAGGTGCTGTCTTTGTGTACAAGGATAGGGGGGTCGAGGGGGGGGGTTCACCCTAACATTTTGATGTTAAGTAATGAGTAAAAACACTCAAACTTTTTACTGAGTGAAACACACTTTTATATGTATGTATAACCATCTTAATGAGTAAAACACTCCTTTTATGCAACGTTTGGAATATCGAGTTCATGGCATTAATGGTAGCCTTTTTTTCCGTACTTAAAAAAGGCAAAGTAGTCTTATTTGCAACTATCTTCTCAATCCAGCAGCTCATGAAAGCTCGAGGTAAACTCTACGGAGAACGTATCCCCGATTTTATTTTTTGACTTCGTGAAAGTAGAAGGGGAGGTTGGGGGGGGGGTGGTGAGGAAGAGAAGCTATATTTCTTAAGGTAGTTAACTTAAGTCTACCCTAAACATCTGTATCCGCCCTGGACACCAGACTATTACCCCTACAAATTTTGATGAGGATAGCCTAAAGCGTCTGTCTTTCAACTTTATATATATATATATATATATATATATATATATATATATTATATATATAATATATATATATATATATATATATTGTACTGATGCACTTTGGTGTTATGATGAATTACTTACATGTGCCTCAAGAAGACTCAAGATAAATAAGGAATCTTTCATTACTCCAACTACAGTAAAGACAATAATAATAATAATAATAATAATAATAATAATAATGAATATAATTTTAATAATAATGAAGGTAAAGGAAAGTCACAATATATGTGTATTAAATAAAAATTAATAATAATAACAGTAATAATAATAAGTATAAATGTTAGTTTCATAATCAATTATTTCTTCTCGAATCGTGTCAAGGACAAAAGGTCAAGTGCGATAGACAGGCAGGAGAGCTCCAGTTCTGGACTGCTGCTAGACAATCCCGCACAGACCGGAACCCTCTGGACTGCTGCTAGACAATCCCGCACAGACCGGAACCCTCTGGACTGCTGCTAGACAATCCCGCACAGGCCGGAACCCTCTGGACTGCTGATAGACAATCCCGCACAGACCGGAACCCTCTGGACTGCTGATAGACAATCCCGCACAGACCGGAACCCTCTGGACTGCTGATAGACAATCCCGCACAGACCGGAACCCTCTGGACTGCTGATAGACAATCCCGCACAGACCGGAACCCTCTGGACTGCTGATAGACAATCCCGCACAGACCGGAACCCTCTGGACTGCTGATAGACAATCCCGCACAGACCGGAACCCTCTGGACTGCTGATAGACAATCCCGCACAGACCGGAACCCTCTGGACTGCTGATAGACAATCCCGCACAGACCGGAACCCTCTGGACTGCTGATAGACAATCCCGCACAGACCGGAACCCACAGACAGACCAAGTGATCACCATCTATGGAATTAGACCATGGGGATCCCTCCCATTCCTCCTCTTTCCTATTCCCTTCTCCTATTCCCTTCTCCTTGTTCCTTCCCTCTCTCCCCCTTAATCGCATCCCCCCCCCTCTCTACGCTTCTCTTGGCTTCGCCTGAATTATTGAGTAGAGAATTTCTTCTGCCACCATTTAGTCCGCCAATTACCACACATCCATCTAAATCACATTAGCAACGACTCTTGGCGTTCGTCCAGAACTCATAAAAAAAGTAGGAGGTAGCGAGGAGAGGTACTTCCCCTTGAGGGCACTTACGGGTGGGAGGGCAGTAGTACTTCCCCTCAGGCACTCAAGGAGGGGGTTAGAGATGGAGGGTTCGGAAGTACCTCCGACAGGCACTCTCTGAAGGGATGGAGAGATTGAGGGAGAGACAGAGAGGAGGAGGAAGTGGCACTCCCTTGAAGCATAATCGGGAATGGTCATCTTCACTACCGTTTTCACTCATGCATCTGTCCACCTTAAGACTTCCCCCCCCCCTTTTGTTTCACCGCTTCACAGCTCTCTTGTCAAACCAAGGCCCCTATTCACATCTATAAATACCAATGCCTCAGTATATAATCAATGGTTGCCATTCTATCTTCACACATATTTTTCTAACTCCATTTCAAGTGAGTTAAGACTTAAAACTCTCTTTAAAGACATTTTTCTCAATCCATAATATTGGATCGGTACATTGACGCACTCACTTTTTTCAGGGTCGTTGTTCGAGGAACAGTTGTCTACCAGGTTGGGTCATTGTTTCTTTCTCCCTATTTACACTTCACAGCTTCCTATCTGCACATCCCAGCTTCCTATCCACTCATCCCGGCTCCCTGTCTACACATTCCAGCTCCCCATCTTCATATCCCAGCTCCCTATCTACACATTCCAGCTCCCTATCTACACATCCTTTCCAAGTGCTACATAGTCATAATAGCTTAGTGCTTTCTCCTAACAATGATTTCAAACCATCTTCGCACTGTACATTGCTGACGCAGTAGGTAAACTGTTTCCCTCCTGCACTGTATACTCTTGAGAAACCGTGAAACTGCTGTAAGTTAATTAGTTTAGTTTGCTCTTGATGCATTCAGTACCCTTCCTGTGGGCAGAGGTGGTTGGGCAACAGTCATTCAATAGACAGAGGACTTAGCCAGTCATTCAATAGACAGAGGACTTAGCCAGTCATTCAATAGACAGAGGACTTAGCCAGTCATTCAATAGACAGAGGACTTAGCCAGTCATTCAATAGACAGAGGACTTAGCCAGTCATTCAATAGACAGAGGACTTAGCCAGTCATTCAATAGACAGAGGACTTAGCCAGTCATTCAATAGACAGAGGACGTCTCCAATCACATAATAGACAGAGGACTTCCCAGTCACACAATATACGAAGGAGCTCAACATTCACGCAACAGAGGAGCTAATCTCCACAGATTAGCTCCTCTGTTAGCTCCGCCCCAGCAAGGTATATGTATTGGATGACATTACAATTGCTGTCAGTAACGGTTTACCCTTCCATTGAGTTTCCTCTAGGATTTCCGACTTTTTGGTAAACTCCTCTTGAGGAATTATGCTCTGCTTTTACCACACTGTGTATCCCCCACTCTGTGAGGGGAAGGGGTGGACTGGTGTTACTGTGAGGTAAACAAAGTGGGCTTGGAGTATGGAGAGGTTGCTGGGGGTGTGTAAGACGTTATCAATAAGAGGAGAATAAAGAGCAGAGGGGTTAGATAAGAGGTTGGCAATGTAAGAGGGTGGTAGAGGGGAGATATGGTGGGCAAAACCATCTGAGGGAATGTCGAGTATGCAAGCCAGAGGCATGGTAGTAGGGATGAATGTTAGTGAATGGAGTGTGCTGTGAATGTGGGGTGTGAGGGCAGTAGGGGGCGTGGGTGGTAATGTTATTTGTGATGAGGTGGGGAGTTGAGGCGTAGTGGTGTTGTGAATGAAATAGACTTGTAGGGAGAGGAAGTCTGTTTAGAAAGGGGGGAAGGGTGTGGTTGGGTAGTAGATAGGAGGCTAATGAGAGCCTTGGAGGTGTTGAAAGATGGGTGGTGGGTGGGTGTGGGTGTGTGTGTGTGTGGTGGTGTGTGTGTTGTGGTGTGTGTGTGTGTGTGTGGTGTGTGTGTGTGTGTGTATTTACTATTTATGTCTGCAGAATCGAGCTACAAGCTCTTGGACCCCGCCTTTCTAACCAATTTATTTTTCCTTGATTATGTTACTATATATATTTCTCTAACCGCACACGCGCGCGCGCGCGCACACACACACACACACACACACACACACACACACACACACACACACACACACACACACACACCACACACACACACAATGAGCCACAAAGATATTAGAAAGAACTTTTTTAGTGTCAGAGTGGTTGACAAATGGAATGCATTAGGAAGTGATGTGGTGGAGGCTGACTCCATACACAGTGTCAAGTGTAGATATGATGAAGCCCAGTAGGCTCAGGAACCTGTACACAAGTTGATTGACAGTTGAGAGGCGGGACCAAAGAGCCAGAGCTCAACCCCTGCAAACAGAACTAGGTGAGTACACACACATCCCCAGAAAGCAACCCGTAGAAGCTGTAAACTCCCAGGTACCTATTTACTGCTAGTTGAACAGGCGCATCAAGGTGAAAGGAACCCTGCCAACTTGTTTTTGCCTCTGCCGGGGATCGAACCCGGGCTCTTACGACTATGACCCCAGAGCGCTGTCCCTCAGCAGCGAGGCCTCTTCCCCCCTCCGGCCTGTGTGTTGTGTGTGTGTTGTGTGTGTTGTGTGTGTGTGTGTGTGTGTGTGTACACGGTGCGCCTTCGAGAGCGCACGTGCTCACAAGAGTGCTCTAGGCAGGTCGGGTTGCTTGTGTGCGTGTGAATGTACTCTTGTTACGAGCGTACTTGATTAAAGAACAGTAATACAGTAGTAAAATATGGTCGGAGGACTAGTGAGTCAGAGAGGAGAGAGGGAGGGAGGGTGGCGCATGTGATGGACGCTAGGTGAACGATGGGGAGTTATTAACACCGGCGATAACCATAACTTGCTCCAACACACACTGCTGCTGCTGCTGCTGCTGCTGCTGCTGCTGCTGCTGTATTCACGCTTTCTCGCCCACCAGCTCGTCCTGCTGTGTTGGTTGGCCTCTCCCAGCACCAGTACACTGTTGCTGTCTCGTCTACGAGCTGCTGCTGCTCGTTTTGTCTCCTACGGGCAAGTTCTTGGGGCCGTCCTTTTACCTTCGTGGGCTTTTTTGGGGGGTCATCCTAGGCATTCCTGGCCGTCCTGCGCCGTCTAGGATGGCCCAGTGCGGGCCAGGACGGCCCAGGACATCCTGGAGCGGCCCAGGACGGCCAGAGTGGCCCAGGACGGCCCATAGTGGCCCAGGACGGCCCAGAGTGGCCTAGGACGGCCCAGAGTGGCCCAGGACGGCCAGAGTGGCCCAGGACGGCCCAGAGTGGCCCAGAATACTTGAGGTCTCACTTACTCATTCGACTGACCTGCAACATAGCCTTCCCGGCTTGGGCCTTCTTTTGATAATTACTTACTTCATTCGAGCGACAGCACCGCCATGTCTATAAAAAGCAAGACGAAATAGACAAGGTCGTCCTAGGCAGGAAGGAAGAACCAGGCCTGACCAGCTGTTTGAGAACCGAGCGCCCTCCGGTGCGACGAGTGTGGCCATCAACGCTCCATTCAGCCTAAGACAACAGAACCAAGTGCAAAACCCAAGTTGAACCAGTGCTCTGTACCTCGCACCTCGTCTCCAGTTACTCACTCAAGCTTTCTGCATCCTCGCCTTGGTGTTCCATCCCCTCCTTACCAGCTCTGTGGTCCTTGGAAGTTGAAAAAAAAATGTTGAATGGGTTGGCTCAACAGTGCAAGACTAATGACCCAGACAACACCACTAGGTCTGCAACACCCGCCAAGGGTGTGTACATGAAACGTTGTAAGTAAACTGATAGTTAGAGGTCGGCAGGATTCGTCCTTAACCTTGGTACGATCCTGTGAACGAGCACAGAAGAGTGTACTTCAGGAATATTCGCTAGTTGAACGACCTGCCCGAGGGTACAAGACTGCCCAGACAAATCTTCAATCTTCAAGAGAGGAGGAAATTATCAGGGGAAAGAGGGATAGCGCCAAGCCATTACGACTATATAGCACTGAGAAGGGATCAGGATAAGGATTTGGGATGGGGACGGGGGAAAGGTATGGTGTCCAACCACTTGTGGCGGACGGTCGGGGTTTGAACGCCGACCGGCATGAAGCGAGACCGTCGCTCTACCGTCCAGCCCAAATGGTGGTTGCGTTAGAGAGAGAGAGAGAGAAGGTAGAAGAGGACTTGACTCCTTCCGAAATGAATAAAAAAATGCTTTAGGCGCAGCAGCAGCACATAGGGACGTGGAGGATCAGCAGAGTCCAACTACCCTGGACTAGAACTCACCAGGTGAAGTTCATACAGTGCAGGAGAGGAGAAGTGGCACTTCAGGACAGTGTCCTTACTGAAGAAACAGGTCAGGATCAGCAAGCAACTCAAGTAAATAACTACCCTCCAAGGGGGAAAGTAGTTAAGACTTCAGCATAGAGATATGAAGGTGTCTCCTCCTCCAAGTCTCACTTTGAAGGAGGACTTAAGTTAAAGGAGCTGCTCTGAGGAGAGATGTAATTACTGCTAGAGGGGCCCACAGGAAGGTTATCTTTAGGTTATCTTGAGTTCTTTTCGGGGCTTTAGTGTCCCCACGGCCCGGTCCTCGACCAGGCCTCCACCCCCAGGAAGCAGCCCGTGACAGTTGACTAACTCCCAAGTACCTATTTACTGCTAGGCAACAGGGCCATCAGGATGAAAGAAACTCTGCCCATTGTTTCTCGCCGGCGCCCGGGGTCGAACCCGGACCACAGGATCACGCGTCCAATGTTCTATCCGCTGAGCCGCAGGAAGGAGCCAAGCTTGTACGGGAAGACAGACGATGAGATATCCCACGGATTATGACCCTTCAGGATGCATATCGGGTCACCAGACATTCAGTGCAGGAACGAGAACACAGAAGAATGGAAAACAAGAGAGGAACCAGCAATAAGTTGGCTACTGGAAGACATTTAGACCCAATTGCTTTTCCTTACTATCCAGGGGGTGTGAAAGTATTGTGCTTGCTTTCTGATTCCTTCACTTCCCCTATTCTTCAGCATATTAATCACCTACTTATATTCATCCATCCCTTCCTCCCCTCAACCTACATGACCATCTCCCCTCCGTATTATCCCCCCCCCCAAGAGAGCCATGCAAGACGCTGGCACTCAAGTCCCATTCAATCAATCTACGGGCTCGCCATAGCCCGTGCTACTTGGAACTTGTTCCAAGTAGCGAATCTTAAACAACAACAAACAACCCATTCTATCCAACAACAATTAATAAGAACAATATTTTTAATTGTACAGCCTTCTTCCTATCATCTCCTTGATCGAATTTGGCGAGACGCGATCTGGGACATTTTTTTTACTATCGAAGTCGAGCCGTATGTGGTACTCTACTAACAGTGGGGGTGATTGTGGCAGGATGTGGAGGAGTGTGGTGGTGGGGGGGTGATTGTTGAGTGGTGATTCAATGGGTGGAGGTGGTGGGAGGGGGTGTAGGAGTTAGGTGATTGTGGAGTAGGCGGAGGGTGGGGGGGAGGGGTATTTGATGGGGAGAAGTGATTAAGGGGTAGATGGTAGAAGGGGAGGTTGTGGGTAGTGTTGAGTGATTATTTTTGGGGATTATGTTTTGGATGTTTGGTAGTGATGGTGGTTAATGATGGTGAAGTTAGTGAGGACAGGTTAAATAAAGCTTGAATGTGGCAAGACCAAGTAAGCTTCAACTCTAAGCTTTGAAGTGTACCCATAAGCCATGGTCCAGCGTAGTAATATGTTCAGTACTGAAACAATGAGCAGGTGTATATTGGAACAACTACAACAACTGTAATTGGTCAGCAACTACGCAACTACAGTATATTTTTCACTGAAATTTCCATACAATATCATATATATATGTGGTGATTGAAGGGAAAAATAGATCAAATTTATTTCTGGTGTACATCCATGTTCTCAGGAGGGTGAGCGAAGGAGTGGATTTTAGATTAATTTTACTCTCTCTCTAACATGATTTTTTGAAAAAATA
>WNGS01111181.1:15885921-15908232 GCA_020271785.1 Procambarus virginalis | reverse complement strand
TTATCATAACTCCAATCACCCTAGCTCAGTTTGACCAGAGTTCTAGCCCCCCTTCTTACCCCTCCCCTCCCAATTGGTAATGTGCAGCACTCCCATTACACATAGAATACGAGTAACGACAAGTTGTGTGTGTGGTGTGTTTTGTGCTGTTGGTGTGCACGATGTGTGGTGTGTGTTGTGTGTGTACGGGTTGTGGGTTCCCCACCCTCCGTCACATGCAGGGCAGTGACCTACCCTGGGTAGGGACGCTAGGGAATCATTACTCAGATACACGCACGCTTTGCTAAGCACATTCACACGCGCTTCGCTACACTGCCCATTAAGGAGATAACCGAAAATAACGAAATACACCCACGATGGCTTAGCAGATACGATAGCGAGGCGCTGTTACTGCATATACCATAGTTTGTTGGTGCTATAGTGTGTGTGTGTGTGTGTGTTGTGTGTGTGTGTGTGTGTGTGTGTTCGTGTTGTGTGTGTGTGGTGTGTTGTGTGTGTGTGTTACCAACCAAAGCCTATACCACGTTTCCTGTAGTCCAAATCCCATAGACAATGCATGCTCATTCATGATAATTACTACAATACGTGGATATTGTACGACTTGCTGATGGTCCTGCATGGTCCGACACGTATTGTCACTTTCATTCCACACGTGTGGGTTCAGTTAATCGTTTTCAGGCACTGTATTGTGAGTTATTAACTTCACTTTCAAGAATAGTTAAGCTGTGTGGATTGAAGGGAGAATCTCCTGGTCAGTCTAGGAGACAATCCTGTCTCCACTATGTCTCTCACTATCCTCTCCACCATTTGTCACTGTCGTACTGTAGCTTCTAATTTTACTGTTTCTGATCACTGTTTCTCACTTGCTTTACGATTACAATTACAATTAACTTAATAATACATAAATAGCTGTACATCTGTAAGTGAATTTAAGTAAAATTCAATATGTCCAGGTCATTTTGTAGTCGCTTGCTGTCCTCCTCAGTCTTAATCTTCTCATAATAATAGCATTCATCAGCAAAAAATGAGAGGAATGAGTCTGTACTTTCCGGAAGATCATTTACGTATATCAGAAACATGATAAGTCTGTGTACAGAGCCCTGTGGGACTCCGCTGGTGACATCTCACCATTCACCCCACACAGTAACGCTCAACTTCACCAGCTGTTCTTACAGTGTTGTCTTTCTTCTGATGTGGCTGTGGAAAAGTTATGATTCTGTCTTGGCCCTATGTGCTGTGTCATTTTCATACTGTTTCTCTCTGCTTCTCCTTACACACTGAGGTTTTCATTTCAGATACTCGGTGTATCTCCCTCCCTGGAAACACAAACCGAAACTGTCTCTATTTTCCGCTTGTTACAACTTGTAACAAAGTTGTTACATCTTGGCTTAACGTGTTTATGACATATTAGAACGTTGTTACAACTGGCTATATTGGTTGTTATAACTGGTTAGGTGTTAAAACTTGTTCGAACGTTGTACCAACGTCGTAGTTTCGGTGTGTGTTTAGCGGGCTAGCTCTGCTTTCTTGCGTTTTGATATCTCCGCAGTTTCTCCATACCTTCGTATTTAATTGTCTTGGCTCCTTTTATGCCCAATTAAACCACGGATTTTGCTTTTGCTTTTAATTTGTGTACATTTGTTACTCTTCTTTTCTGCCTCCTGGAACATGTGGGCGTGTGTGGTATGTGCATGTGTGTGTGTAAGGGGGGGGGAGGTGCGTGTCTGTGCGGGATGGGAGGGTCTATGTACATTATGTTCGGATTTTTGGGTGCGTTTGTATGTGTGGCTTCTTGATTGTTTGTTTCAGCTACTGGAACAAAAAGTTGAAAGTAGCACGGGCTATGGTGAGCCCAGGTACTCACCTGGTGCAGGAGATGTGCCTGTCACGCGATTTCTTGAAAATGTCTCCACTCTTATAGACGTCACTAACCTCCGTGCCACTCCTGGAGACGTCACCAACCTCCGTGCCGCTCCTGGCGACGTCACCAACCTCCGTGCCACTCCTGGAGACGTCACCAACCTCCGTGCCACTCCTGGAGACGTCACCAACCTCCGTGCCACTCCTGGAGACGTCACCAACCTCCGTGCCACTCCTGGAGACGTCACCAACCTCCGTGCCACTCCTGGAAACGTCACCAACCTCCGTGCCACTCCTGGAGACGTCACCAACCTCCGTGCCGCTCCTGGCGACGTCACCAACCTCCGTGCCACTCCTGGAGACGTCACCAACCTCCGTGCCGCTCCTGAAGACGTCACCAACCTCCGTGCCACTCCTGGAAACGTCACCAACCTCCGTGCCACTCCTGGAGACGTCACCAACCTCCGTGCCACTCCTGGAGACGTCACCAACCTCCGTGCCACTCCTGGAGACGTCACCAACCTCCGTGCCACTCCTGGCGACGTCACCAACCGCCGTGCCACTCCTGGAGACGTCACCAACCTCCTTGCCACTCCTGGAGACGTCACCCACCTTCGTGCCACTCCTGGAGACATCACCAACCTCCGTGCCACTCCTGGAGACGTCACCAACCTCCGTGCCACTCCTGGAGACGTCACCAACCTCCTTGCCACTCCTGGAGACGTCACCCACCTCCGTGCCACTCCTGGAGACATCACCAACCTCCGTGCCACTCCTGGAGACATCACCAACCTCCGTGCCACTCCTGGAGACATCACCAACCTCCTTGCCACTCCTGGAGACGTCACCCACCTCCGTGCCACTCCTGGAGACATCACCAACCTCCGTGCCACTCCTGGAGACATCACCAACCTCCGTGCCACTCCTGGAGACGTCACCCACCTCCGTGCCGCTCCTGGAGACGTCACCCACCTCCGTGCCGCTCCTGGAGACGTCACCCACCTCCGTGCCCCTCCTGGAGACGTCACCAACCTCCGTGCCGCTCCTGGAGACGTCACCAACCTCCGTGCCACTCCTGGAGACGTCACCAACCTCCGTGCCACTCCTGGAGACGTCACCAACCTCCGTGCCACTCCTGGAGACGTCACCAACCTCCGTGCCACTCCTGGAGACGTCACCAACCTCTGTGCCACTCCTGGAGACGTCACCAACCTCCGTGCCACTCCTGGAGACGTCACCAACCTCTGTGCCACTCCTGGAGACGTCACCAACCTCCGTGCCACTCCTGGAGACATCACCAACCTCCGTGCCACTCCTGGAGACGTCACCAACCTCTGTGCCACTCCTGGAGACGTCACCAACCTCCGTGCCACTCCTGGAGACATCACCAACCTCCGTGCCACTCCTGGAGACGTCACCAACCTCTGTGCCACTCCTGGAGACGTCACCAACCTCCGTGCCGCTCCTGGAGACATCACCAACCTCCGTGCCACTCCTGGAGACGTCACCAACCGTCATCAATCCTCAACTCCGCCTGCCACAACAATTCCCACGAGTCTCAATCCATCAACTGGTGACCACGAGGCCTTTGTACTCCTCCCCTCCGATCTACATCTCCCCTCAATTCCCCCCGCTCCCCCCCCTCAACTCCCCCTTCCCCCACTCTCCCTCTCAACTCCACCCCCCCCCTCCCCCTTCCTCCTATACCTCCCTCTACCTATTCCTCCCCCTTCCCACACTCTCCATCTCTCTCTTCATACTCCTTCGCTTTCTCCTTATCTCCCATTCTTCACTTTCTTCTCTTCAGTCACTTGTTGGTCGGTGTTTGATCGCCAATTGCCCAAGCGATTGGGCACTTGTGTCTCTTACAAGTGCTACGAAAGTCATTCCATCTTGGCGTTTTCTCCTGATGATTGTTTCCTCCTCTCTCATCTTCTCTGTTTCCTTTCTTCCTGTTTTCTACTATGTTATCTCTCCTCGTTCGTCTTCTTTTCCCTCTTATTTTCTTTCTCAGTCCGTTCCTTCGTTTTATCTTTCAAGGCATCTTCAACCATTCTCATCTTCAACCATTCTCATCTTCAACCATTCTCATCTTCAACCATTCTCATCTTCAACCATTCTCATCTTCAACCATTCTCATATTCATCCATTCTCATCTTCAACCATTCTCATCTTCATCCATTCTCATCTTCAACCATTCTCATCTTCAACCATTCTCATCTTCAACCATTAACTGGTGGTTGGTAATAGTCTGGTAGCAGGTAATAGTCTGGTAGCGGCGATTGTGGTGGTCAAAAGGCATACAAAACCTCCTTCAAATAAAAAAAATAATCTTAGAGTGTATTTTCAGACATTTTATTTTTAAAACAAAACCAAATGACACGATTTGATCTCATGCAATGAACAAGCAGTCAGTCGTTCTCGAAAGCAATTTGCGTGAATACAAAGATTTGTTCCTTAAGAGTCATGCGCGCTTTGTGTTTAGAAATGAGAATCTGCGTTCACTGTGTAAGTAATTTTTTGTATTGTTTTTGTGTATTTTTACAGTTCGAGTTTCTTTTGATATTTTGACGTGTGGGAGAGAGAGAGAAAGACAGAAAGCTGCTCTGATTTCCAGGTCTGATGGTGTGACTGGCTGATTGTTGGGTGTTGTGTCATGTCTCTGCTTTGTCTCACGGCTTCCGGCTTTGATGCTTTATTTTGTCGCTCTTTTTGGTCGTTACTTCGTTCTGTGTCCCTTCACCTGCTGGAGGATTAAGCAGGTCATTAGTCAACCACAGACCCGTGGCCAGATTCATGAAGCAGTTACGCACGCACTTACGAACCTGTACATCTGTTTTCAATCTTTGACGGCTTTATTTACAATTATTAAACAGTTAATGAATTCCGAAGCACCAGGAGGCTGTTTATAACAATAACAACAGTTGATTGGGAAGTTGTCATGCTTGTAAAACTGTTTAATAAATGTAACCAAAGCCGTCAAAGATTGAGGAAGGATATACACGTTCGTAAGTACTTGCGTAACTGTTTCGTGAATCTGGCCTCTAGAACTACACTGGCGCTCAAGTGGCCTAGCATGTATTAGGCAAGCACTCAAGCATCTTCTAAGTTATAACACATCGTCTCCGGAACGTTAAAACAGAATGCCACTGTACACAGGTGATTTTGTTCATCTATTATTCTACCTGTACCCATCCCGTGGACGGTAGGTGGACCCCATACCCATCCCGTGGGCGGTAGGTGGACCCTATACTCATCCCGTGGGCGGTAGTGGACCCCATACCCATCCCGTGGGCGGTAGTGGACCCCGATACCCATCCCGTGGGCGGTAGTGGACCCCATACCCATCCCGTGGGCGGTAGTGGACCCCATACCCATCCCGTGGGCGGTAGTGGACCCCATACCCATCCCGTGGGCGGTAGTGGACCCCATACCCCATCCCGTGATACTGGATAGAAGTTAAAAAGAGACACATAATGTGCTCGTGAACTGAACCCCAAAATTCATTTAGCAAAGAAAGTAACAATTTTGTGGCTGTTGTTACGAAATTTAAAATACAGTAAAAGTTTCTCTGTAGCGGTTTCCAGGTCAGGTATACAGCTACTGGCCCGGCAGGTGTGTGGAGAGTTTAGTCATATGTGCATGCGCTACTAACATTAAGTCAAATTTAGATATATGGATAAGATTTCTGGTTGTATATTATTTTGAACTAAATGCATATTTCTTGAACATTCATAATAGAGGTATCTCTGAATTCAGTGATTTCTTCACATTCAATTAGAGCGACGGTCTCGCTTCATGCCGGTCGGCGTTCAATCCCCGACCGCCCAAGTGGTTGGACACCATTCCTGCCTCCCGTCCCATCCCAAATCCTTATCCTGACCCCTTCCAAGTGCTATATAGTCGTAATGGCTTGGCGCTTTCCCACTGATAGTTCCTTCCTTCCTTCACATTCAATTGCATTGTGACGTAAGGTATGTGAATAGTTCAGCTGGCAGAGTTTACATTTGGTCGAGTCTACATCAGGAGTGGAGCAAACTCCTCGAGGAACTGCTTGTAGCCCTAAGCCTAGCAGTGGTGACGTCTAGAAGTCTGCTTTTTGATACCTGTTTGACGGGGTTCTGAGAGTTGTTCTACTCCCCAAGCCCGGCCCGAGGTCAGGCTTGACTTGTGAGAGCTTGGTCCAACAGGCTGTTGCTTGGAGCGGCCCGCAGGCCTACATTTCCACCACAGCCCAGTTGGTCCGGGCTACTGACCTTACTGGATGCTCCATAGATGTGATAGAGGATGATGATGACGATTCTGGCATGATAGAGGATGATGATTGATGGAATAACTGAAGTGAATTTCAGTTTACCTCAAGTCAACTAGATTTACTTGCAATCTCTGAGGCTTTGTAGATAATATTGAATTTAATAAACAAATTACACGTCTTTATTTATTAATAAAGACGTGTAATTTTTATTTTTTATTTTTTTATTTTTATTTTTAAATTAATTTTTTTTTAATTTAAACCTAACCTAACCATGCCTAACCTCCATAAAGTCTAATATAGGTTAAACTAAGCCTAATTTATTCATAGTCAATATAATTTCGAGCCAATATATGAAAATATAAAATAGCTCTGGCTGTTTTGGCAAAAGTCCTGGTTTACTATACAGTAACTGTATTTTAGGGTCAGAAAATCCCTCCACTGTGTTCAGAACTTATAGTGTGGGAAAGCGAGAGTATTTGCGTATGGGTTTGAAATGCAGGGATTGGTAACTATCCCCAACTCACCCCCTTCATCCTCCCCCCCTGCCGTCCCTACCCCCTTCACCCCATCATGCACCCCAACCCCCCCTAAAACCTCTCTTCACCCCTCATGCACCACCCCAACCGTCCTACCCCCCAACAACCCCCCCCCCACACCTCCTCACTCCTTCATGCATCCCCAGTCAACATCCCCCCTAACCCCATGTATACCTCCCCTCACCCCATAAATCCCCTATCCCACCTCCCATCCCCCAGGTAAAAGTGTATTTAAGCAGAACTCGTTTGTTATTAATTTATATATAAGAAGGTGCCATTTTTCCAGGTTTTGGTGAATTTGTGGTCAATCTCGCAAAGGCAGTAACGTCGTGTTGGTCGCGATTCTACCATTACGTTCAAAATGCGGCGTGTTAGTACAAATTCAAACACCGTAATACAGACGTTTTCTTTGAATCGTCCTCGGAAGAGGTTAGGGCTGGGTTGCTTGGGTGTTTTTTGTACTTTCCTCGTTAGGAAAATCAGTTTTTTTTTACGGAGTGAACAGGCTAGCTGGAAANTTTGCACTTATTACTGATACTTTGTAGAGCGGACGACGAGGAAACAACTAAGAGGTTCCAGTTATTGATCACACTGCTCCAGTTATTGATCACACTGCTCCAGTTATTGATCACACTGCTCCCAGTTATTGATCACACTGATCATCCACTGACCACACTCACCAGAAGTTTAAAAATGATACCACAAGGATTCTGACCAACCCGTAAGACGTTCGAACACGCCACGTTCAACAATTAAAAACATCTTCCATATAATCTTACAATTCGTAAAGATTACACAACAACATTGCCCATCTCCTCCTTCGGTTTCTGAGATATTGCAGCCTGCAACCGCAAGTTGTTGTTGCTGTCTTGCAGGAACATACCCTCCTCTTGGTTTGTATTGCTTGAGACGCTCCAGAAAGACGCGTCTTAGCTATAAGAAGCTGCAAGAAGAAAACTCAGAACAGCTTGGCTGCGTTTACAAGCAGGAGACAATATGCCTGGCGAGCTTATGGCTACAAGCTTTAGGTTATAAGACCAACAAGCTTATTTTTGCAAGCTGGTAAAAAGCAAAAGATTGTAGCTACAAGCTGGAGATATATAAACAGCAAGGCTATATGGATACAAGCTGGTTGATCAGCAAGGGAGGCTGTTGTTTCAAGCCGGTGAGGGATCAGAGCACTCCACACTCTGGGCAATTAGGCCAGCCAAAGTATGGAGAAAAGAGTCAATTTTTGCGCCACGAAAATATTCTTTGAGGAGTGTCTTATCTAATTACGAGTCTTCAAACGCAATCCAGCACTCGAGATGAAGACGCAGCCTCCCACATAAAATTCAATTTTATTACAAAACAATTTTTTTTTTCTATCTTAGACCTTTATCGTTTCCTCTGAGATCGTGTTTTTCACCACTGTGGCTTGAAGTCCTCACTGACTCGAGTAGACGTTTTAGCTAAGACGGTGATAGCGTGTGTGTGTGCGCGTGCGCGCACAAGTTACAACGACAGGGGAGCTTCTGGAGTGAGATATGGGTGTGGAAGCGGATATAATTTTTATTTCGGTGATTGTGGAGGCAGGAACGTCAACTCTTTTTACCTCTCCATTACTTCGCAGGAATAAAGGGGTAAGCGAGCGCCGACTTCGACCTTCCCGCAACGGTTCGTTCGCTGTGCCGCCTTCTCTCTCTCTGTTCCCTCAATCAAATTAGAACCTGTTGTTGCGGATGCGCTCTCCGGCGTCAGTTAGGTCTGCGCCCTCGGGGCGTCGTCCCCGCTGGTACCGCGAGATCGTCAACCCTCCGCGAGATGTAGCGAGGACCCGGGGAACCGACGCCTCGAAGTGCTAATATATGACACGCAAACCCTGGCGCCAGGAAAACAAAATTTGAACGCGAGGCGGGAGGTGAGATTTCAATGAGTGCATTAGCGAACAGATCATATTTAAGTGCCAAAGAGAAGAGAGAACGAGGAAAATTATATCACATGAAAGAGGGGAGGGAAGGAGGAGGGTAAGTGGGTTGGGGGGAATGGGTTAAGGGGGGGAGGGAGGGAGTATATAAAGGGAGAGGGAGGTGTGTGTGTGGGGGGGGGGGGGGGGGGGGGGAAGGACCCTGGAAGGAACCTAAGAAGTGAGGAGAAGCGATGCCATTTACTCTGGACTCAGAAGGAACTGAAAGCTAAGTGCGCCACACATGTTGACACAATTGTCTTTGTAATGTGATACGAGCCTGGAGCCCCCTCTGGCGAGGTCCTGGTTTGAGCACTGCATTCTCCTCCTCTTCCCTCCTGCTCCTTGTCTTCCTCCTCTTTATCTACTTATACCTCCTCCTCCTCCTCATTGAGTGTCTTGTGTGTTGCTTCAGTTCAGCTTGTGTGTTTGTCGTTAAAAAAAAAGTACTTGTAATAGGTGGCACTTGTGTAAGTTTTAGAGGTTTCCACATTACATGTGAGAGAGAGAATGGGAGAGAGAGAGAGGGAGAGAAAGAGTACATACATTGAGACGTGCAGGAAGATATGCAGCTAAGGCAGCCTGTACGTTGGAGAAGGAGACTAAGGGAGAGTACTTACGAATGGGGGAGGAGACCAAGGCAGGAAGGAACGGTCATTAGTAAGGAGTAATGATCTAGAGAGTAGCGAGGTCGGTCCGGACCCGCCTCTTCGGTGAGCAGCCCCTTCAGTAGCCCCTTCTCGCGATGTGACAAATGTAAGTGTTTGTCCTAATCAGTGCCGTTCGCGCCTAATCAGTGATCACTGGTAAGAAGATCACCGTCCCTGTGATCACAGCGACGGTGAATGATAATCACAGTGAACTATGACTGTGAGGCTCTGGTCAGAGCCAGGTCAGAGCCACAGTGAGGCTCTGACCTGGTGCCTCGCGTGCTCGTGTAAGACAAAACTCATAAACAGCACAGAGCTGACAACTGCTGATGATTAGAACTTGTTGGTGAAACAGTGATTGGATAACCCAGCGCCAGGCCTCAGCAAGCATTTACACATCAAATAACGACCCCTGCGCATCTTTTCAGTGACTGTTATGTTAAATACGTATCATTATTAGGCAGCAATGATCCAGTGGTTCGTGATTGCAAAATGAGCGCTGATGTCGAGTCACAGACACGTGGCGACTCCTCCGATTCTACGGAGGAGTCTCCTACGTAGAAGGACTCTATGATTCATCGCACAAGAGAAAGAGAAGCTGTGGGAAAACAAGAAAGAATAAGTGTTCTTTAAGATGTTTGATTGAGGAGACAATTGTTCAAGGATTAACTGCCATGGGAAGATCAAAATTTTGTTGTCACAACGGATATAAAATGATATACTAAATTACACGAACCTAACTTAACCTATCCTAACTTAACCTATCCTAACTTAACCTATCCTAACTTAACCTATCCTAACTTAACCTATCCTAACTTAACCTATCCTAACTTAACCTATCCTAACTTAACCTATCCTAACTTAACATACCGATGGATCCACACATGGAAAACGTGAAATTCCTATTTTGAACGAACGTCATGTTAAAATTTATGAATGCGTTTTTGGGGTCGACCGCTGGATGGAATGGACCTGGTCCGAGGACGGGCTGCTCTAAAGGCTTCATCCACATACTGTAAATACCAATAATGACCAACAGAACCTAACAACCATACTTTAGTTAGGCGCATCTATTCAGCACATTCTAGCGTGTAATAATATTACCATATGTTTGAGAAAATATAAATTTTTATTACGCACTGCGTTCAAATTTATGAATGCGTCTTTTGTGTTCGGGCCGCCGCCTGGGCGAGCCTAGCCTGAGGACACGTAGAGAAAATGGGAGGAGATAGAGAAAAAACACTAGGGAAGAGGAGAAATGTGAGGGATGGAGAGAAGAAATAAATAAATGAGTAGACAGATATGCCCGTAGCCAACGATTGGCCCCCAGGATGCCACACACAACAGTCGAGTAAGTCCCAGCTACCTACGTACTGCTAAGTGAACAGAATCATCAGGTGTAAGGAAACTTGTCCAAATGCCTCACCCTGCCCAGGAATCGAACTAGGGTCTAAAGAGTATCGATCCGACTACGTCGATCACTACTCGACAGGCCAAAACACTAAATATGAGAAAATAAGAGGAAAATACAAGATAGGAACATCTGAATTACTGGCACCGACTAAAATGCCTAAATCTGTATTCTCTTGAGTGCAGGCGGGAGAGAGATATAATAATTTACACGTGGAAAATAGTAGAGGGGCTGGTCCCAAACCTGCACACAGAAATATCACCACATGAGACCAGAAGGCATGGCAGGATGTGCAGAATACCCCCGTTGAAGAGCAGAGGTGCAACAGGTACTCTGAGAGAGAACTATCAACATCAGAGGCCCGAGACTGTTCAACACGCTTCCACTACACATAAGGGGCATAACTGGCCGACCCCTCACAGTGTTCAACAGAGAACTCGATAAATACCTCCAAATGATACCTGATCAACCAGGCTGTGCTTCATACGTCAGGCTGCAAGCAGCGGCGTCCAACAGCCTGGTTGACCAGTCCAGCAACGAGGAGGACTGGTCGACGACTGGGCCGCGGGGACGCTAAGCCCCGAAAACACTTCAAGGTAAGGTAGGAAGAAAATGAGATGGAGAAAATAGGAGATGGAGAAAATAAGACAAAATGGATAAAATAAGATTAAGAGGAGCTGGAGGGAGTAGATGAATGATGAAAGAAAGAGTGAAAGAGCACGGGAGAGAAGAACAGGGTGGAGAGGAAGTAGAAGAATGAAAAGGACATGGAGAAGAAAAAGAAATAGAAAGAACGTTAAGAAAAAAAAGCGAAGAAGAGAGGAAGGAGAGAGATAGTGAGGAAGATCTGGCAAGCGATACAAAGATCGCAGAATGAGAAATAAGGACCATTTACGTCATAATATCTCCACCAATCGGTGAGCAGCAGCATCAAAGACGCAGAAAGTGCCCCATTAACAGTAATTGAATCTATGCTAAACGCAGCAGTTGAAAGAATAATCGTCAGGGAAAATTTCGAAATTAGTTCTTATGTCGCCTACTCCGTTTTCTTTAGTCGTTCTAACCCTCCTTTCTTGACTTTTAATTAGCTTAATTTTGATCAACAACAGTAAACAAGTGGAGCGGCAAAGTCAGCCTAATCGGCCCTTTGAAATAAACGATTCCATTACTGAGTCTCCCTCGGATAAAAAGAATGTCCGAGAAAAATGGTAATGAAGTTGTTCCCTAATTCGTAATTATCATGGCGACGACGGAGCCGAGTTGCCACTGTTGAGGGCGAGGAGGTGGAGAGAGGGGGGGCTGATTACCTTACAGTGATTCCCTAACAGTGACAACCGGAGAAGAAAGGTTGTAGCTCTTTAATGCCTCGTCTTCCGGCTTTTTTTTTTTTTTTGCCTTGCCTGATGTTCGAATTGTCAAATCTAACCCTAAAAGTTGTCGATGATGGAGGTGGCTTCCACGGCTTCTTTCAGGACGTTGCAAATACGTGATCACCCGTACAGGGTATGTTGATATCCTTATATTTCTTAGACTCGCCTGCGTTTGTAGCTTTTATCTATATGCTCTATTTCCCTGCTTCCTCTCCATTAAAAGAGGCTGACTTTTTGCTCTGATTGTATTCTTCTTAGTAACTTGAATGTTGTGATCATGGCATTGCAATAGAAACCGATGGAAAGAAAGGCGGGTCCAACTGCTACGGGCACAAATAGGTGAGTACACACACACACACACACACACACACACACACACACACACACACACACACACACACACACACACACACACACACACACACACTCACACTGTAATCTACCTACAAAATTCTCAGAGGAATTGACAGGGTAGATAAAGATAAACTGTTGAACACTGGTGGTACGCGAACAAGGGGACACAGGTGGAAAATGAGTACCCAAATGAGCCACAGGGACGTTAGAAAGAACTTTTTCAGTGTCAGAGTAGTTAACAGAAGAATGCATTAGGCAGTGATGTGGTGAAGGCTGACTCCATACACAGTTTCAAATGTAGATATGATAGAGCCCAGTAGGCTCAGGAATCTGTACACCAGTTGATTGACGGTTGAGAGGCAGGACCAAAGAGCCAAAGCTCAACCCCCGCAAGCACAACTAGGTGAATACACACACACAAACACACACTCACCGCACACTCAAGTATAATTTCATCAAGCAGACATGTCCACCTTCTCCCACTGCTTTCCAAATGCTTTTAATTTCCGATCTATAATTCACTCTCCATTATGTGACATTCGCCGTGTAATCTGCATTACAAAAATGAAGGCAATTTTGCCCAGCCTCCCTCCCAGCGAGCAGCGCCGGCACCACAACCACTCTCAATGTTACCAAATGCAACATTCACAGAACAGTTCTCACATGGCTCCAGGCCTCTGGCTCACTGTTTTCTGTTCTCTTGATTCAACCCAATGAAATAAGTAATTTTTTAATTTCTCAAATAAAATATATATATATATAATGTATATATATATATATATATATATATATATATATATATATATATTATATATATATATATTATATATATATATATATAATATATATATAAATATATAATATATATATATATATATATATATATATATATATATTATGTAATATAATATATACCGGTGTACACAGTACTATAATTGCTGGTGGAGTGGTATTAGTACTGTGCACAGCCAGGTGGGTGAGCCCTGTAGCGCAGGTTCGAATTCTAGTCGGGGGTGAAAGATTCTTAGTGACCATCCCGTCCTCTAAACAAAGGGTCCAAAGTCCATTCCATGCACCCGCCAAACCCCCAGCTGTTTATAAATGAAAAACGGTTTACACACGACTCACAACTGATGACGTCCGAACACTTCCCGAACAACGACACATACTACAAATACAAATAATCCCCAACAGAACCTAAACACCTAACCTAACCTAACTAATGCTTAAATATGCACAGTATGTTAACATATAACAATATTAATTTATATTACAGAAAATTCCTGTCTTGAATGAACGGGATGTTAAAATTGGTGAATGCGTCTTTGGGGTCGACCGCTGGATGGAATGGACTTGATCTGAGGACGGGTTGCAGTGACCTGTCTGTCATCCACTTGGAAAATCGGGGAATTTTGAATATCTTTTTATTTTCATTCACAACTCGTTCGTGTTTATAAAGTCTCGTCATATTTCTGGACATTTTCATCTTCATTTACAATACAGGTTTTCTCATCTTGCAATTTCGCAACATAACATTTATCAGTAATTTCTCACCCATCTATTTGTCTCCCTCACCTCCCCTTTCTTTCATTTTATCGCAGTTCAGTTCCCAATTTATGATCTCTCCCTTACTTCAGTTCTTCCTTTTCTCCCATTTAGCTTGTCTTTCTCTCCCCCCTGTTCCATTCTCTCCCCTCCTGGCATAGTTCCCGCCCTTCCCTCCCTCCCCTCTCTTCCCCCATCCCCCTCCCTCCCTCCTCTCCTTCCCCTCTCCCGTCGCGAGAACTCTGCAACAACGAACCAAAAAAGGCTCACCATTAATTCTGACATTCAGCTGCCTATGAAATGTCGACCTTCGATTCATTTGAGCCTCCACCGCCTAGCTGCATAACCCCTATCCAGCCTCGCTGGTCACGGAGTTTCCTATGGAACTTCACCTCACCTCAGATCTCTTAAAACCCGGATTCGGTATAAAAAGACTCTGGTAATCAGAATCCATTTTCGTCCGGGTCCCGCGGGTGTCGTTTTTAAGGGTTAGCCCCGGTAATTAGCAGAGGAAGGTATTAATTTCGCGTAAATCACGGGTTGTGTTCCCAGATAGCGTTTTCTTTAGTATCCCCGGATAGTGTATAAAAAACGGAGATTAATTGATCCCTGCTCGCTATGCTTCGTCTTGAAATGTCGGGGGATATTTTGTCTTTGATGTGATCAATGGGCCGCTTGGGAGATGGCGAAGGGGGAGAGGCTATTTCCGAATTGTTCCCGCTGCCTGGGTTAAGGTTCTTCGCGTTGAGTCAGGTGGTTAAGGCTAATAGGAGTTATATTTACGCAGAAGGGCGTGTGAGCGCACGTACGCATGTGAATGTGAGCACTTTTAAGAGAGAACATATACACTCACGCACACACACACACACACACTCTCTCTCTCTCTCTCTCTCTCTCTCTCTCTCTCTCTCTCTCTCTCTCTCTCTCTCTCTCTCTCTCTCTCTCTCACACAGGTCCTCGCGGCTGAGCGGACAAAGCTCAAATCAGTCATAAGCATTGAAAGAAGCATTTAGTGAAAGAGTTGTTAACAAGAGAAATGAGCTGAAATTGGATGCACTTGAACGTAATTTCAAGAATAACGTTATTATGATATGCAACCAATGTAATGCGAGTCCAGAGACCGTCAGACAGGTACCAGAAGCTGAAGCTCGTCTACAAATACAAATAGCAGAGTAGTCACACAAGGAAGAATAGGTAACATTATAATCATAAAAGAATGAGATTTAGGAAATAATAAATCAGAGAGTTGTAAACAGTCCAGCAATTGCAAAATGAAAATTACAATAACTGACAGACTCGTGATACAATATGCATATAGAATCTCAATTAGCCGTTCTTCACCATTCCACAAGATATTGAGGTCATTGAGGGAACTGTAACTACCCTCTCCCTCCCCCTCTGGTGACACTAACCACAAGACAAGAGGTCACAGCTCTCAAGAAGACAAGATGACAGCCAAGTCATGTAGACCTCTCCCGACACGGAGTGAAGTGCCTTGAACAAAACAAAAATAGATATATATTTGTCGTGTATGTTTTTACATGAGCAGTTGAGAACTGTCAGCAACAATGCTCCATTATATATGGGGAAGACAAAGGCATCTTTCTCAAGCTGTTAGTTATTGCTCAGACAACGAGGCTTATGTTAGGTCGCCTATTTTTCCCTCCCCTTACCTCTTCCTTCCTCTTCCCTTCTTCTCTCTCCCCTCTTCACCTATTCCTCCCTCCTCCCCTTCTCCACTACTCCATTTTCTCTGCCTCATCGTTTCTGCCCTCTCTCCTTCTTCCCCTCTTCTCCTCATCTCCCTCATTTGGGGAGTTTAAAGGGTAGCATTATGATAAGATGTTTTCATTCTGGCATGATCAGTACATTCAGTTTTTTATAATAATAATAGTAATAATTTTAGAGTCGAGTCACACGCGAAATATTCGTGGGAGTGACGTTGTCACAGTGTCACTTGACACTCTTGAAACCTATCTTACCCGCCCATGTTGGACACGTACCCAACAGCAGTTACCCGGGAAAATTGGGTGAAGCTTGACTGAAGCGCCTGCCCTTCACGTTTGAAACAGACAAAGAAACAAAGAGACATTCTCGTGTGTGTGTGTGTGTGTGTGTGTGTGTGTGTGTGTGTGTGTGTGTGTGTGTGTATATCTATATATATATATATATATATATATATATATATATATATATATATATATATATATGCACATATACTTCATAAATACTGTATAATTTCATGGGAAAACTGTACATACAGACAAATGGATATTCACAAGTATAAAAAAGGATACCAACAAAAGCAGCAGCCACAACAAAAAACGGGAATAATCTCTCATCTTCACCCCAACTAATTAGACTTGCTTTTAGTCTGGACTAATCGCATTCCTTCAGCACTAATCGATTCCAGGGGACGATCAGCACACACACACACACACACACACACACACACACACACACACACACACACACACACACACACACACACACACACACACACGCCTGGCCCTCCCCTAACTCACAACACAGCAATATCAACATTGCTCGTTATTCATGTCATTTACTCATGCAATGTATTCCGTTGCAATACCGTTTCTTCGGGGATTCAATTGCGGGTTGTCGTGGATAACACTATGTAACAATAATATTTTTCGCTTGATTAGATATATATTCTCAAATTGCTTATACTTTCAAAGAAAATGGCTATTTCCCTTCAAACTTTGCTTTGATCTTAGCCTCAGACATCTTATAGTAAAGATATCTTGAAGGTGACTTGAAGGCTGCAGCTGACTCCTTATCCACAGCTGTGCCAGTTTGTCACTATACTCTAGATAAAGAAATCGGCAGTAAACAAATGCACAAGGGCCGTGACGAGGATTCGAACCTGCGTCCGAGAGCATCCCAGACGCTGCCTTATGAATCGGCAGTCTTCAGGTAATTTTCAAGATGTCTTTCCTAAAATGTTTTTGGAAAGTTCAAAGAAAGTTTGAGGAGAAATAAGACACTTTTTTTGTACTTTGGAGAGAGAGAAACGACAAGAAAGTAACACACACAGGGACCAAAAAAACTGTTTGTGTAATATTCTAATTTATTTTTACTTTTGTATTTGTCACTTGTTTGTAAATTGATTTATTAGACCCTGGCTAAACCTGGTGGGTTTGTCATTAATTATTTGGGTTAATTCGGGGGTTTTGTTGATTATAAAAGATAATTAGTGTTTACCATAATTCCTGCTCGTGATATAACTCCAGGTATTTTAGTTGTGAGTTAGTTAAGTTTGCAGGTGTTTTACTTTTGAGAACAAGTAAAATGTTCAGGTTTTTTACTTCTGAGAACAAGTAAAATGTTCAGGTGTTTTACTTGAAAAGAAGTTAAATTTTCAGGTTTTACTTGTGAGAACAAGTTAAATTTTCAGATGTTTTACTTGTGAGAACAAGTAAAATTTGCAGGTGTTTTACTTGTGAGAACAAGTTAAATTTTCAGGTGTTTTTACTTGTGAGAACAAGTTAAATTTTCAGGTGTTTTATTGTGAGAACAGTTATTAGTGCAACTAATATTAGTAAATATTACTGCTTCTAGTTATACTAAAATATTACTACTACTTCCACTACTACCATTACTACAATTCGTGCTACTTAAACATAAGTTACTAATGCTGTTAAGCCTACTATTAGCACTAACAATTACCATTACAACTATTTTTACCAGGACCTTTTTTCTCCACTTATTTTAATAATATTTTAATCATTTAAATTATGTTCATTGTTATTTTAATAGTATTTGTTTCTTTGCTATTATGATGGATCCCCTTTTTTAAAGAGTTTGAAAGGGACGTCCTGACCTCGGTACATTTTGTCATTCGTTGTATTTTGTTGAAGCTTTATTCTTGTTATTGTGTTGATCTTGCCGTGCTGTGTTGGTGGCGGGGCGGGCCGGTGTTTGGCGCCCCTTGCAGTGTCCGCCATACTGTAGTGGTGCCGGGGGGGGGGGGCTGAAGGGGTAAACATTAGTGCTGGTACTTCGTGGGGGGTGCACATACACACCTCTAGCCGGAGTTAAGGTGGTGGTAAGACACGTTGCTCCTGCTGGTTGCTAAAACATGATGTGTTATCTTCTGTCTGGATGATGTCTTTGAGTCATCTAATGCATTTATTATTAAATTGTCGTAGTTTGCTATTAGTTTGACAGAGGTGTGCGGATGTGGTGTGGGAGGAGCGGGTGGAAAGGGGATATTAGGGAGGGGAAAGAGAGGGGAAAGGGTGATGTATATGGGAATGGATCTGGGGGGGTGGGGTAAATATCATACCAAAAATTTTCCTATGATAAACACAGCTCATTAAAATGTAAAGGCTTCCATATATTCCAGTGATTAACTTCAAAATAACCACGTATAGCTTTTTGTGGAGTCGAGTCATTTTTTTTTTTGTCCCCTTCCTGGCGAGTGTTCTCTAGGCCTCTGGCGGGCCTACTAGTAGGGAGAATAATTAGACACAGGAAGACCCACTACTTAAATGATGATGGAAGCCTATGAGGCTGGACTTGGAGTAAATATTGATCATAAGTGAAGAATACCTAAATAGTTCTGTAATACATTAACCAATTTTAAATAAAATATTTATAACACTATTAATGAGCTAAATTATTAATTTTATTTTGGATAAATTTAAGACTTATGCGGTAATAGTTGTGTGGTGTCTATTGATCTATGTGTTAAACATTTATAATACGCTTAGGAAACTGTCTATTGGTGTAAGTCAAGGAAATAATGAAGAAAGCTAGGTTGGTCTATTGTCATACAATGATTAGCTTGTTTCTTCGTGTCTTCGTGACAACTGTCCCATCGTGACGTATTCATGACACCGGTGACAAATGCTGTTTTTGTTGCGCATGACAGACAGTAATGAAACCAGGTGATAAAAGGCGAGGGAGAGGGGGATATGGAATGCTGCGAGTGAGATGAGGAATAGTGTGAGTGAGTGGAGAGGTGGTATAGGGAATTGGGGATAGAGTTATATTCTTTTCTTGCTCGGTTTACTTTTCGTCTATTTGGCATTCATAGGTGTTATCGTTCTTTTACTTTCACTGTGTGTGATGATCTTTGCGGTTCATTTCCGCCGCGTCTTGCGCTTTTTGATCTGTGAGATTTGGGGGTCTCGTCACTGTTCTTTTAGAAGGGTATTGATCATTGCCAGGTGAGCAGGGTCGGCATATATGTGTGTGGTGGGGGGATTGGATGGGTGGGGGAGTGACGAGAGGGAGAGTAACGAAGGGAGTGACGAGGGAGAGTGGCGTGACTGGTTTTGTGAAGGCCTGAGGAACCAGGTGTACAGCTAGGAGAGACAGTACAGAAGATGAACCGCCAATATTACCTTCTAGTACCATGCAACGCCGACAAAGATAGTGGCACCTGATACCGTGATTACTGTGCCCGGGCCATCTCCCCCCCCCCCTTCTCTCTCCATGGCCCCAACCCCCCCTCCTCGTCTCCGCCGTGCCCCCCCCCACCCCCAGGGCTGGCCATCCCCCATGCCTCCCGACCCCCCCTGCTACGACACAATCTAAGAAAATAGATGTATATTCACCAGGGGTCAGTGCAAGTCGGTGGCAATATAGGGTGTTTTGGTATTCTCCCTGTAATTGACACGTGCCTCTCGGCACATTATAGAATGGAATGTGACAACAAAATCGCGGAATTTAATAACACCATCAATGGAGCCCAAGAAAACTGTGTAAGTACTTCATTAATAATGACGTACTACCAGGAATCTTAGAGAAGTATCTATAATTATGCTTACTGTGTGGGTGTGGAGAACATGACTATAGAGCTGCCGCACAGTTGGGTGAGCGTGGAGCAAGACTATTAACTGTGTGACTCACTATAGTATGTAAAAGATTAGTTATATGAATATGTATTGGATATAAATGATATATATATTATAATATATTAATATATATATATAATATAGATATTATATAGTGGACGCCCGATAACGAGTAAGTAAGAGAGAGGGAATGAGGAGGGAAAGAATGTGACTAGAAGAGTGGTTATAACTGTAGACTGGAAACTGTTAGGGGTGGAAGTGGGAGATAGGATAGAGCTTAATGAAGAGATAAGAGAAAGAAATGCATATGGAGTGTCGATAGAGTGCACGTTGGGAAAGGCGAGGTTAAGGAGAAAGGGGACGGGGGAGAAAAGAGAGGTGTGGGGGGAGAATGAGAGGTAGAACTGCACATGGATAGAAAGTTGGTGGACGTGTTGATTGGGGGGGGGAGGAGGAAGAGGTGGGGAATAGAGAGAATGAGATAAATGAAAAGGGTAAGAAGAGGAAGAGAAAGGGGGAAGGAGGAGAAAAAAATAGATAAGGAAAAGGAGGTAGAAGAAAAGATAATAGGAATCGGGATTGAGATAAAGAAAAATAATAGAGGTAAGAAAGGGGTAGGAAAGAAGTGAAGAGAGGATGGGAAGGGCTATAGGTAGGGAAGCTAAGAAGGGGAGGGTTAAAAAGAAAGAGAAGGGAGATAAAGCAAGGAAGTGGGAGAAAGGGGAGGAAGGGGGGGGAAATGGAGAAAAAAAAAATGGAGAAAAGGGGGAGAGAGAAAGTGGAGTGGAGAAATAAGGGGTGTTAAGAAGGGGAAAGAGGGAGGGAGAAGTTAGAAAAGGAAGTAAAAAAGGGAGTGGGGTAGGATGGGAGATATAGAGGAAAGTAGAATGGAGGAGAAGAAGGAGAATGTAAAGGTAGAATAAGTAATGGGGAGTAAAATAAGGGGTGGAAGAATGGTTGTTGCTTAAGGGGAGGGGGGAAGGGGAGGAGTAGTATGGGCAAAAAGAAGTGAAAAAAAAGGTGAAAAAAGTAAAAAGGGAAGATAAAGAAAAAAAGAGTAGGAGAGGAAGAGGAAATAAGAGGTTAAAGAGTGAAATGGGAATGAAGGGAAGGAGGACTAGTATAAAAAGAGAAGTAAAGGAAAATGATGTAGTGAGGAGGAGAATGTAAGGGTGTAGTGTTGGATAGGTGGAAAAGCGAAGGGGCTGAGGGGAGAAGAAAAAAAGAATAGAAGAAGAGAGGAGGAATGGAGAGTAGGAGGAGGGGGGTTGAGAAAGGAAGAAAAGCGAGGTGGAAGGAAAGGAGTATAATTAAAGAGTAGAGATAGAGAAAAAAGAGAATGTAAAAGAGAAAATAGAAGAGTGGGGGGGGAAAGGAGAAAAAAGAGGGAGGGGAAATGGGGTAGAGAGGAGAAATGAGAAGTTGAAAATATTGAGGTAAAAAGGAAAAAAAAAGGGAGAGGGATATATAGAGTGGGAGGGGAAATAATGGAAAGTGGGGATGAAGAGTAAAAAGATGAGATGAAAAGAAGAGGAGAATTGGAAGGAGATGGGAAGAAGAATGAGGTGAGGTTGAAGTGAATAAAAGGAAGTGAGAGGGGGCATAGAGAGGAAGAAGAGCAGAAGAGAGAAGGAGAAATATAGTGAAAAAAAAAGTGAAAAGAGAAGAGAGAGAAAGGAGAAAGAATGGAAGATATGGGAGAGAGGGGAAAAGGAAAAGAAAAGTGTAGGGAAAGAGTAAAGAGTAAGGAGAAGAAGGGAGAAGTAGGGGGGATATTAAGTAAGGAAGGGGCTGGAAGAATAGAGGAATAGAGTAGGTAGGGAGAAAGAGGAGTTGAAAAAATGCTGAAAAGGGAGATAAAGGACAGGGAGGAAGAAGAGAATATGGTAAGAGAAAAAGTAAGAAAAAAGAAAAAAAAGGGAGTACGACCCGACTAAGAAAGCAAAGAGAAAAATTAGGAAAGGAGGAAACTAAATTTAGGAGTGAAGAAAGGAGAGGAGTTTGGAAATGAGGGGATTGGAGGGGTAATTAAGTATGGAAGGTTGATAGAAGGAGTGACATAGAGGTAAGATTTAGGGGGGGATGGTAGTGGGAGGGGGTTGGAAGCAAAAAATGGAGAATAATGAAAGGGGAATAGGCATATAGGTAGAAGGAGGAAAGGGGAAGGGAATTTTTTTTTGGTTTGTTTTTTTTTTATTTTTTTTTGTTTTTTTTTTTTTTTTTTTTTTTTTTTTTTTTTTTTTTTTTTTTTTTTATTTATTTTTTTATTTTTGTTGTATTTGTTTTTTTTTTTTTTTTTAATTTTTTTTATTGGTTTTTGTTGGTTTTGTTTTTTTGGGTGTGTGTGTGTGTGTGTGTGTGGTGTGTGTGTTGCTCTACCACTGGCTGACAGAGACGCATGGGCACGTATTCAGCGCACGTGCGTAATTCTCAATATGGGTGGATGAGTTCCGTGCCACATTTAAAATAGTGTGCGTACACTGGTGCGTCGATAATAGAGTTTCCTACCCACCAACCATGGTCACTACACGACAACCAGTCCCATAGCATTTTAAGACGA